>CM076583.1:267666867-268258624 GCA_034641835.2 Pinus albicaulis
ACCCCAAAATTCATGTGATTGCATTTTAAAGTTAGATACTTGAACTTTACATCCTAAGGGGAGTGGACCCCAAAGGATAATTATAATTGTGAATGTAATTAAACATTTGAATGAGGAAATGAATAAAGTATTGTGGTGAAAATTGACCAAAAATGAGATGATGAGATCACTTGCTAAATCTGTGAGGATGGATGAGGCAAATATGTCCCCACAATATTCCAAAAAATCCTTGGAAGATAGTAAGTTTTAAATTTAGATTTTTGAGGAAAAATCTGAATTTCCCCAATGATGAGGAGAGTAGTTGGGAAGAGGTAAAAAGCTGGAAAAGCTGATGAAAAGCATAAAACAACTTTAAAGAATCCCTAAGTGGGAAGCATAGGCAAACAGGAAGAAAATCATCCTGAGATTCTGGACGCAGAATTAGAAACATGCTTTGGGGAACAATAGCTTAAATAAGCTGCTCCTGTACAGATTAGGGGTTAATCTGCTATAGGAGGTGATCTCAGCTCGGGGGTGAGTTCTGGGAGACAGAAGAACTCTAAGGTTGGGAGGTTGGTCTACTGCACGAGTGGTATGTCTCTGAGAAAATTTGTCTTATTGTTTGTTATAGTATGAATTGGCTACATATAAAAACAAAGTCTATTTCTAAGTTAGTTCATATTTTTAGTCTACATTTAACAGAACATAATTACCAGGTAATGACCTGATCATTTTGTATAGTTGTAGAGGAACATCCTGTAAAGTAGAATTTCACAGAGTGCTTAAACCCAGGGTGGGTCTAAACTTGAGGAAACTTTGTTCTTTCAGGAATCAATGTGGAATTGTATTTAATCTGCTTCTGTTTCCAAGTATAATTTTATTTCATCTATCATAGAGAGAAATGAAATTTACTATAGAACACTAGAACAAATAGCAGGATATTAGTTATAAATTATACTATCTATGAAAGAACCGAAGGAGAGACTTAACAGACTGACCTCAGGTTCAGTCAAGTACTTCATTATATTTGAAGGAAAGCAAATTATCTTAGACAACAAGATAGTCCATAAGCCCTTACTCTAGTACAGGAAAGTAGTAGATATTCGTAAACAAATGAATAGAAAAAAAAAGGACCAGACAATGGTCTCATGGACTTATTCTAATATTATATTATTGAGAAGTAATACATAGAATACAGAAATTATGAGAAAGAAATTGAGAAGCATAGGAGTAAGAAGTAAATAAATTGCAACATTATACACATTAGCATTTATTTAACCAATATTTCCTTGACTATGAGGAAGGAGAAAAGAGTTCAAATCCCATTACTAGTTCTTCAGAATTCAACTACCATCAGACATACATATAGATACTAGCTGTAACTAATTACAAGAAAATGAGAAGAAACTGGAGAATAGATTTATGCTTACATACTTTTGAAAAAGGAGAAATTATAACTCATAGACTTTCAGACATACAAATCATCTATGGATAAACATGACTGCTCTCATAAATATTCAGTGAGCTATTCATATGTCTATACAGTCAGGTATAAGACCAGTTCAGTGTAACCAGGAACAGAGGCAACTGTAATTACATTATAAATACCCAAGTATAGACTCTACACAGAAAGGAGTGAACCAAACACATCATAGGAATAGATAAATATCATATATAACAACCTGTAACTTCTGATGTATGCACTTAAGAAATCTGGAATGTCAGTAGCATTTCCAGAAAACAAAATAAGTTCAGACGAGAAAATTCAACAAAGCCAAATGCCATGGTCTTAAATTATACGCATTATTTATACTGACTCTGTACATTGAAAATTGTGGCAGAGTATATAAGAATTCAACCTACAAAAATAAGAAGTATAAAATTGTCCAAAATTTCAAAAGAAATACTGAGCCTATTAGGCTGGGGTACATAAATCGAAACCCCCATCTCAACAGAAAGAATTTAAACAAGCGCCATCCAAGGATGATGACGCTAATAAGATGGAAATGAAAACCCTGACTCGAAGAGTGAGTTTCGTTTCGTATGCAACCTTGCACAACATCACCACAGAAGCAGTGCTTCAACGCTCAAGAGAGAACGCGTCAGGAGAGGAGGAACCCCATACATATACCGACCTGGAGGGCCACGAGACCGAGTTAGCATCCACACGATTTAAAAGGATCACTCTCTACTATCACAAGCACGCGGGAATCCTTTGGATTTACCTGTAGAAAACATAAACGACCCAAACCCTAGTTAGTCATTGCGCCATCAGAGATAAACGAGCACATAAATAAAATAATCTCGGTGTTAAAACTAGTACCTGTGGAAGGTAAACCTTCAGACGCGTCGAGCCCTGTCCTCGACCATTCTACAGAGAGGGATTAATATAAGTTACCCTCGAGAATAAAATGACAAAACCAATAATTATATGCTAGAATGGCATGAATAAATAACATACCTCATATCGCTCCATGGAAAGGAGGCGTTCACCTGAGGAGAGGCAACGCAGGAGGTATCATATCACTCAGCCGCCATTTAAATATAACCAGAGAAGGGTTGAAGTTAACTCTGAAATTTTTAATCAACTAAACCATGCACTAAACAGAGACATGGAACATCGAAAAACAAACCAGACGCATTCGCCTTACTGGTCATTCAAATGTATATATGTATTCAGCGTCAAGCGTATGGCCTCTGCAACCTAAGTATGAATCATTCATTCCTGTAATAAAATTAAGATGTGCGTGGGGAAATTTACCTGTCTACGCATTGAGGAGCGAGAGGTGCCATATCTTCTCTCGACAATGGAGAGACGAAACCCTCGGCAGAAAGGGAATGGCGTAGTTGCGGAGGAGGCCTGCAACGCAGGAGCGCGGAAACCGACTAAACTCCACCCTCTGAACTTATATAATTCTTCATTAAACCATGTGAACCTACCAGAAAACGATCGCCATCGTCCACTTGGCAGCACCTGATCAGTTAAGCCACGGATCGAGGGATAGCCTGAGAGAGTTAATACAGTCGTATCAAAATTTATGGGCATAGATGAAACTTGAATGTGATACGTCCTAGGCAAGCCTCAACGTTGGAGTGGTTCACCACGTAGGTTGAGTGGTGCCAGCGACGTGGACTCACCACGTAAGCCAACGAATAGGCATAATACAATGCAACGCTCAGTTAATTAACTCAACGCCTGACGTGTATAAGAATGTCACAATAACAACAGCCATAGAAATCCAATCTGGAGTAATAATGCGCACCATATGCAGATTTATACCCACGGCCAGTACCATATATATATATATTAAATCGATTTACAAATCTGAGGTACTCGGATGAGTAGTTATATCAAACCAGGCGCACGTACATTATAATATCAAGCGTATGAGGAGAGCCATTCATAATAATATGCATGCGAATTGTATGACAAGGCAAAAATCATATATATGTAATGTACGCATCGTGACAATGGCTATTCGAATGATTGAAAATGCCTTAGGTGACATCCCATATAACGAAATGCATATAACTTATGTTCATAGTTCATATAGGGTAAGTATGAGTTAATAATTGCATGAAGGGGATACATGACCATTAAACTAAAGGAGAAGGGCTATACGAGACCTGAGTAAAGATTAGGTTCGTATAAACCATCTCCCTAATTATAATCAAAATGACATAAGACGAGAAATAGTGACAGAGGCTATTATTGAACATGATGAAATGAAAACTATCATAGTGCTATCATAGTGATGAGATTGAGATGTCATAATAACCCTAGTCTCACTAGCTTGCATTAACAAAAGAAATTTTTTTTTTGTTTCGGGTAAAATTGGAGGTGTGACAAATGGTATCGGAGCCAAGTTATAAAACTGGGCTGGTGACTTTGTGCTCACGATTGCTGTGTACTCACTGTGTAAATTGATTGCTGTAGCAAAAGTTTTGTTTTGTTGTTTTGTTCTTTTTTTTCTGTTCACTGACCTGTGCTATGTAGTGTACAGTGAGGTGATAGAATGGAAGAAGGTGGTGGAATTTATGTAGATCTGCAGGGTGAGCCAGATCCCAATGCGGCCATGATGGCTATGTTGCAGAATTTGCAACAAGAATTGGCTGAGATAAAAAGCCAGAATGACAGATTTTCATTAGCCAGTGAGGAGAAGGAAAGGCTCATCAGAGAATTAACCTCACGGAATAGCCACGAAGGCAAAGGTTCCGGGAAGAGGAAAAATGATGAATCTGATGAGGAATATGCTATTCGACATCAGAATAAGCATCAAAAGGAATTACAAGGGGAATTCCGAAAAATCAAACCTCCCTCCTATGATGGAGAAAAGGAGGAGGATGCAGAAGCCTGGTTGCTGAATATGATTAAGTATTTCCAGGTTTATGAATATGAAAGCAATCTGAAGGCCAGATTAGCTGTCTACCAGCTACAAGGTAAGGCTACCTTGTGGTGGGAGGAGACAAAGATGGTGCATGCCATAGATGAAAAGACAGTTACTTGGGAAGATTTCCAGGCAAAATTCAAGAATCGCTACTTGAATGAACGGTACTATGATGACAAAGCAAAAGAATTTCATGAGCTTAGATTGGGAGAGCTCACTATCGATGAGTTTGTCACTAAATTTACCAATCTGTTAAGATATCTACCTTACATAAGGGAAGAAAAGGCAAAGGTACAAAGGTTTCTGAATTGTTTGCCTCTGATATATAAAGAGAAAATTGAGTTTGAAAACCCAAAAAAAATGGACGAAGCTGTTAGGAAAGCCAGATTGTGTTACCAACAGTTCAAAGGAAAAACTGATCAAGGAAAAAGTTGGGTAAGTAAAAATGAATTCAAAGGGAGAAAACCGAAACCTACCTATTTGAAGAATTTTGGCAGAGATCGTCAGCGGAAAAGATTTGGAAAGCCCAAAGAAAGTCAAACTGCACAGTCTCAAGTGGCATCGAAACCAATGGAGGGAGACAGTAAAAAGGAGGGAACAGTCAGAATGAAGGAGCCCTTGAAATGTTGGGGCTGTGGGGAACCCCATCTTTTGAGGGACTGCCCCCATAGAAATGTTCATATGCTCATGAGGGATCGGGAAGCGACAACAGTAAATGATATAGCCAGAAACATACCAACTATCAGTGCAGCCCTAGAAAATCGGCAAGCAGATCATCAAGCAACCATGGTGGAAATGGAGGGTAAGATTTCTGACCTACCTGTTTCTGTTCTGATTGATCCAGGTGCTTCTTTGAGTTACATTAGTCCAAAGACTGTAGAAAAATGTAACTTAAAAACTGAAAAATTTAAACAGTCATGGTTGGTACAGCTGGCCACTGGAACAAAATGAAAGGTAACCCATAAACTGCCCAGAACAGAAATCTAATTAAATGAGTTTAGAACAGAAGTGAATTTGAACATTCTACCATTAGGGTCATATGATCTATTGATAGGAATAGACTGGCTGGAAAAGAAGAAAGCTTTGATGAATTGTTGGGATAAGACCTTGCATTGTGTAGATGAGGAAGGGAAAATCTTTATTCTCAAAGGGAAACCAAAACAAATTTCTGTCAGACAAATTTCAGCTTTACAATTGAAAAGAACAGCTAGAAAGGGATATCAGGTTTATGCAGTGCATGTGGAAGAGACAGAACAGAAAACTGAAGAAGAGTTACTAGATACTGTACCAGTAATAAAAGAATTCAAGGAAGTTTTTCCAAAGGAAATCCCTCATCTTCCCCCCAAAAGAGAGATTGACTTCTCAATCGATCTGGTGCCAGGAGCAACACCTGTTTCACGAGCACCTTATCGAATGAGTCCTCCTGAACTTATAGAATTCAAGATGCAACTGCAGGAACTGCTAGACAAAGGATATATTAGACCAAGTGTGTCTCCTTGGGGAGCACCAGTGTTTTTCGTGAAAAAGAAAGATGGAACTTTCAGGATGTTCATTGATTATAGGCAACTAAATAAGTTGACCATTAAAAATAGATATCCTTTGCCTAGAATTGATGATCTTTTTTATCAGGTGATAGGAGCTTCAGTATTATCCAAAATTGACTTAAGAACTGGTTACCACTAGCTCAGAATTAAAGAGGAAGACATCAGCAAAACAACCTTTAGAACCAGGTATGGCCACTACGAATTTGTAGTTCTACCTTTTGGTTTGACAAACGCCCCTGCCACATTCATGTGCCTAATGAACAGTGTGTTAAACAAGTATTTGGATAAATTTGTCCTGGTGTTCATAGATGGAATTTTAGTTTACTCGAACAGAGAAGAGGAACACAAAGAATACCTAAGGATCGTGCTGCAAACTCTAAAGGAAAATCAGCTATACGCTAAATTGAGAAAATGTGAGTTCTATAAGGACAAGATCCAATACTTGGGTCATATTATTTATGAACAAGGTCTTGTTGTTGATCCGGAAAAGATAAAGGCTATAAAAGAATGGCCAGTACCCTCTGATGTTTCAGCAGTTAGATCATTCATGGGGATTGCCGACTATTATCGCAGATTTGTGGAGAGATTTTCTACCATAGCACATCCCATCACCTCCTTACAAAGGAAAGGTGTCAAAACAGTTTTGACCAATTAAAGCTGAAACTTATCACAGCCCCTATACTGAAGATTACAGATCCTGATAAGGAATTTGTGGTATGTACGGATGCGTGCGGAGAAGGGTTGGGAGGAGTTCTGTTGCAGGAAAATTCTGTGATTGCCTACGAATCCAGGAAACTGAAAATACATGAACAGAATTATAGTGCCTATGATTTAGAATTAGCAGCTGTTATTCATGTTTTAAAAATGTGGCGGCACTACCTTCTTGGAAAAATATTTACACTGATGACTGATCATATAAGTCTCAAATATTTCTTTTCTCAAACTGAATTGAATGCCAGACAAGCCAGATGGTTGTCCTTTTTAAGTGAGTTTGACATGGATATAAAACATATTAGAGGAAAGGAGAATAAAGTTGCTGATGCATTGAGCAGAAATTCTTGTCAGCATATCAATAATATTGGGAGTAGTGCTCAGATAAATATAGAAGAATTGGTAAATAAGGGAGCAAATCAGGACCCAAATTATGAAACACTTCTGGTAAAACTACAGAAAAAAGAGAAAACTGATTTTTCCCAAAACCAAAAAGGGCTGATTTGTTATAAGAACAGATTGTATATTCCCAATGTGGAGTCTTTAAAAAGAGAAATTCTGGATGAGTATCACAAAAAACCTTATGCAGGACACCCAGGGTATCAGAAAATGTTAACAGCCCTGAAAAAGAAGTTGTTCTGGCCAGGAATGAAGAGAGAGGTAGCAGAATATTTAAGTAGATGCATGGAATGTCAATTAGTTAAGGTGGAACATCAGCATCCTGCCGGCCTTCTGAACCCTTTGCCCATTGCAGAATGGAAGTGGGACACCATTTCCATGGACTTCATTACAGGATTACCCAAAACCAAATACCAGCATGATTCTGTAATGGTAGTGGTAGACACTTTAACCAAAGCTGCTCACTTTATACCAGTGAAATCTACCTTTGGAACAGCTCAAGTGGTGAATGTATTCCTGAAGGAGATAGTAAGGCTCCATGGAGTTACTAAGGTAATTGTGTCTGATAGGGATGCTAAGTTTACAACAGCCTTTTGGAAGGGGTTATTTGGAGGAATGGGCACTAAATTGAATTTTAGCACCGCCTACCACCCTCAGACTGATGGTCAAATGGAAAGAAAAAATCAAATTTTGGAGGACATGCTGAGAATGTATGTAATGGATAGACCCTCAAAGTGGGAAGATTTCTTACATTTAGCTGAATTTGCCTACAATAACAGCTATCAATCTTCCATTAAAATGAGTCTGTTTGAGGCACTGTATGGAAGGAAGTGTCGTACCCCTTTGAGCTGGAGTCAGCCAGAAGACAATCTGATGTTGGGACCCGATGCTTTACAAGAAATGGAAGGAATTGTCAAACAGATACAAAATAACATCAAGATAGCACAAGATCGCTAGAAGAGTTATGCAGATAAGAAAAGAGTGCATAGAGAATTTAAAGTTGGGGAGCATGTATATTTGCGTATTAAACCCAAAAAGAGCACCCTTTATGCTGGGAGTTGTGCTAAATTTTCCCCTCGATATTGTGGTCCCTTTGAAATATTAGAAAGGGTGGGACTAGTGGCTTACAAGCTGGCCTTACCACCCCATGTTAGAGTTCATGATGTATTTCATGTTTCATTTCTAAAAAGATATGTGCATGATGCTTCTCACATAGTTGATTGGAATGTTGTACAGGTGGAACCAGAAGGGGATTTCCTGCCAGAACCGCTTCAAATATTGGAGTGGGAAGAAATTGAATTGGAAGCAGAACAGTAGCCAGAGTAAAGGTGCAGTGGAAGCACTTTACTGCTGAAGAAGCTACCTGGGAACGAGAGACTGAAATGATGGAAAAATATCCATTTTTATTTTCAAAATAAACTCTAGTAGTTGAATAATAACATCGAGGACGGTGTTTATTTTCAGAGGGGGAATATGTAACACCCCAAAATTCATGTGATTGCATTTTAAAGTTAGATACTTGAACTTTACATCCTAAGGGGAGTGGACCCCAAAGGATAATTATAATTGTGAATGTAATTAAACATTTGATTGAGGAAACGAATAAAGTATTGTGGTGCAAATTGACCAAAAATGAGATGATGAGATCACTTGCTAAATCTGTGAGGATGGATGAGGCAAATATGTCCCCACAATCTTCCAAAAAATCCTTGGAAGATAGTAAGTTTTAAATTTAGATTTTTGAGGAAAAATATGAATTTCCCCAATGATGAGGAGAGTAGTTGGGAAGAGGTAAAAATCTGGAAAAGCTGAGGAAAAGCATAAAACAGCTTTAAAGAATCCCTAAGTGGGAAGCCTAGGAAAACATGAAGAAAAGCATCCTGAGATTCTGGACGCAGAATTAGAAACATGCTTTGGGAAACAATAGCTTAAATAAGCTTCTCCTGTACAGATTAGAGGTTAATCTGCTATAGGAGGTGATCTCAGCTCGGGGGTGAGTTCTGGGAGACAGAAAAACTCTAAGGTTGGGAGGTTGGTCTACTGCACGAGTGGTATGTCTCTGAGAAAATTTGTCTTATTGTTTGTTATAGTATGAATTGGCTACATATAAAAACAAAGTTTATTTCTAAGTTAGTTCATATTTTTAGTCTACATTTAACAGAATGTAATTACGAGGTAATGACCTGATCATTCTGTATAGTTGTAGAGGAACATCTTGTAAAGTAGAATTTCACAGAGTGTTTAAACCCAGGGTGGGTCTAAACCTGAGGAAACTTTGTTCTTTCAGGAATCAATGTGGAATTGTATTTAATCTGCTTCTGTTTCCAAGTATAATTTTATTTCAGCTATCATAGAGAGAAATGAAATTTACTATAGAACACTAGAACAAATAGCAGGATATTAGTTATAAATTATACTGTCTATGAAAGAACCAAAGGAGAGACTTAACAGACTGACCTCAGGTTTAGTCAAGTACTTCATTATATTTGAAGGAAAGCAAATTATCTTAGACAACAAGATAGTCCATAAGCCCTTACTATAGTACAGGAAAGTAGTAGATATTCATAAACAAATGAATAGGAAAGAAAAAGGACCAAACAATGGTCTCATGGACTTATTCTAATATTATATTACTGAGAAGTAATACATAGAATACAGAAATTATGAGCAAGCAGTTGAGAAGAATAGGAGTAAGAAGTAAATAAATTTCAACATTATACACATTAGCATTTATTTAACCAATATTTCCTTGACTATGAGGAAGGCGAAAAGAGTTCAAATCCCATTACCAGTTCTTCAGAATTCAGCTACCATCAGACATACATATAGATACTAGCTGTAACTAATTACAAGAAAATGAGAAAAAACTGGAGAATAGATTTATGCTTATATACTTTTGAAAAAGGAGAAATTATAACTCATAGTCTTTCAGACATACAAATCATCTATGGATAAACAGGACTGGTCTCATAAATATTCAGTGAGCTGTTCATATGTCTATACAGTCAAGTATAAGACCAGTTCAGTGTAACTAGGAACAGAGGCAACTGTAATTACATTATAAATACCCAAGTATAGACTCTACACAGAAAGGAGTGAACCAAACACATCAAAGGAATAGATAAATATCATATATAACAACCTGTAAATTCTGATGTATGCACTTAAGAAATCTGGAATGTCAGTAGCATTTCCAGAAAACAAAATAAGTTCAGACGAGAAAATTCAACAAAGCCAAACGCCATGGTCTGAAATTATACGCATTATTTATACTGACTCTGTACATTGAAAATTGTGGCAGAGCATATAAAAATTCAACCTACAAAAATAAGAAGTATATAATTGTCCAAAATTTCAAAAGAAATACTGAGCCTATTAGGCTGGGGTACATAAATCGAAACCCCCATCACAACAGAACGAATTTAGACAAGCGCCATCCAAGGATGACAACGCTAATAAGATGGAAACGAAAACCCTGACTCGAAGAGTGGGTTTCGTTCCGTATGCAACCTTGCACAACATCACCATAGAAGCAGTGCTTCGACGCTCAAGAGATAACGCGTCAGGAGAGGAGGAACCCCATACATATACCGACCTGGAGGGCCACGAGACCGAGTTAGCATCCACACGATTTAAAAGGGTCACTCTCTACTGTCACAAGCACACGGGAATCCTTTGGATTTACCTGTAGAAAACAGAAACGACCCAAACCCCAGTTAGTCGTTGCACCATCGGAGATAAACGAACACATAAATAAAATAATCTCGGTGTTAAAACTAGTACATGTGGAAGGTAAACCTTCAGACGCGTTGAGCCCTGTCCTCGACCATTCTACAGAGAGGGATTAATATAAGTTACCCTCCAGAATAAAATGATGAAATCAATAATTATATGATGGAATGGCACGAATAAATAACATACCTCATATCGCTCCTGAGGAGAGGCGACGCAGGAGGTATCATATCACTCAGCCGCCATTTAAATATAACCAGAGAAGGGTTGAAGTTAACTCTGAAATTGTTAATCAACTAAACCATGCACTGAACAGAGACCTGGAACATCGAAAAACAAACCAGACGCATTCGCCTTACTGGTCATTCAAATGTATATATGTATTCAACGTCAACCGTATGGCCTCTGTAACCTAAGTATGAATCATTCATTCCTGCAATCAAATTAAGATGTGCGTGGGGAAATTACCTGTCTACGCATTGAGGAGCGAGAGGTGCCATATCTTCTCTCGACAATGGAGAGACGAAACCCTCGGCAGAAAGGGAATGGCGTAGTTGCGGAGGAGGCCTGCAACGGAGGAGCGCGGAAACCGACTAAACTCCACCCTCTGAACTTATATAATTCTTCATTAAACCATATGAACCTACCAGAAAACGATCGCCATCGTCCACTTGGCAGCACCTGATCAGTTAAGGCACGGATCGAGGGATAGTCTGAGAGAGTTAATACATTCGTATCAAAATTTATGGGCATAGATGAAACTTGAATGTGATACGTCCTAGGCAAGCCTCGACGTTGGAGCGGTTCACCACGTAGGTTGAGTGGTGCCAGCGACGTGGACTCACCACGTAAGCCAACGAATAGGCATAATACAATGCAACGCTCAGTTAATTCACTCAATGCCTGACGTGGATAAGAATGTCACAATAACAACAGCCATAGAAATCCAATCTGGAGTAATAATGCGCGCCATATGTAGATTTATACCCACGGCCAATACCACATATATATATATATTAAATCGATTTGCAAATCTGAGGTACTCGGATGAATAGTTATATCAAACCAGGCGCACGTACATTATAATATCAAGCGTATGAGGAGAGCCATTCATAATAATATGCATGCGAATTGTATGACAAGGCAAAAATCATAGATATGTAATGTACGCATCGTGACTATGCCTATTCGAATGATTGAAAATGCCTTAGGTGACATCCCATATAACGAAATGTATATAACTTATGTTCATAGTTCATATAGGGTAAGTTTGAGTTAATAATTGCATGAAGGGGATACATGACCATTAAACTAAAGGAGGAGGGCTATACGAGACCTGAGTAAAGATTAGGTTCATATAAACCATCTCCCTAATTATAATCAAAATGACATAAGACGAGAAATAGTGACAGAGGGTATTATTGAACATGATGAAATGAAAACTATCATAGTGCTATCATAGTGATGAGATTGAGATGTCGTAATAACCCTAGTCTCACTAGCTTGCATTAACAAAAGAATTTTTTTTTTGTTTGGGGTAAAATTGGAGGTGTGACAGAAACCATCCAAAACTTAACCTTTAATTTAACAAAAAAATATAGATCGCAACATTACTTCACATGCCAAATGTACTTCAACGATCCAAAACTTAAGTTTTAAAAACAATACAAATTATAACACATCATTACATAACATGCCAAATGTAGTTCAAAAGGAAAACTTTAATTTATAGATGACAACATTACTAATAGTTCAACTATCCAAAACTTAAAAGTTTTAAAAACCAAACAAATTATATAACAACATTACTTCACATTCACATGCCAAAGGTACTAAAACCATCCAAAACTTAGCTTTTTGGAACAAAAAAAATTATATTAACACAATAAAATATGTCCAAAAATTATAGATATCACAAGTATCAAGTATCAAGATATATATAAATTATTGTGCATCTAGATAATATATAAAAGAGTAAATTTAAGACTAGAAATCTCATTCAAATCTACAAATCATGTCCATCAAATACAGATGGATGTATTGTCTTTCCTAGCAGAGTCTCAATCCTCGTGCTATCTTGCGAAGCATGGGGTACCTATACACAATGCACATACAAACATTAAAATTTGATGTTTTAAAAATCAGTGAGAATATATATAAATTCATGTAATAAACAAAATATAAAAAAAAAAAATTCATGCAATACCTCATGAGGTTCTCTTGCCATTTGTTCGCCTGCTACAACTTCCCCCATGGGAACATCTCCAACAGTAAACTGTACAATATACATGTACAGTTATATATATATATATATATATATATATATATATATATATATATATATATATATATATATTAAAAAAATTTAGATGAAAATGCACATGTGTATTTATAAACTTATTTTCAATAATATTAAAAAAATAGTTAGACAACTTGTTCCAATGGTTGAAATGGTGTGGATGTTCCTATCTCCGTTGCTAGAGTCTGTGGATTAAAGAAATCTTCTATATAAATCTAAAATTCAAAATTTTAAATGTATAAAATAACTCAAGATCGACATCTCAATTTATAATGAAACTTAAATAAACTTCAATTTATAAATTGTATTTTAAAAAAAAACATATATATATTTAAAAGTGAAAAATTGAATACTTCTGCAGGTGAATTTAGGACATCTCCTAAGAGAGGCTCCAAAAGAAAATCTCCAAGAACCTTAAATTCAAAAAATTTAAAATAACTCAATATATATATATCAATTTTTAATGGAACTTTTTGAGGTGGAATATATATATAACTTAAACATAAATTTTAAAAGTGAAAAATTGTCCATACTTGTTGTGAATGTGGCACGTCTACTAAGGAAGTAGAAGGTACATTTCTGAAGGAAGAAGAAGGTACGGCCATCCCAAAAACATTGGACAGAATCAGAATATGTTAAAACATTTTATTATTATATATGTACATGTATATGTGTACACAATTATTTATTTTAAAAATATCACTTAAAAAACACTAACATTTGTCAACATATCTTGATGGTGAGACCCATCTTTATTTTTAGAACCAGAGGCCCCGAACGTGATATTAACATTTTCGTCATTCATTATGCGTGACAACTACAAATGGTGTTTTAACATATAATGATACATTTTTCTTAGATTAATGTACATACAAATAAATGTATACATGTACATACACATGTATGTGTTATAATAATTGAACCCTAAGGTCATTAACACAAATTGTTCTCGTGCTCTCTTCCTCATGAAGAATTGGGTCTTGCCAACCATTGCGACAATTCTTTGCATATATTTTGAGATCTTCAATACTCATTTTGTCAATCTCTTCATCCGTACAATACACAAAATTGGCATGTGCATTCTCACGTGCTATTTATTGATTTAGACAAACATCGACTCCACCAAATCCACTGTGAACATTGTTAATGATGAAATTCCTTGCTTCTCGACTTATTTGAGAAGTCACATCCAACCCTGACCACAAAGTTTCGACCCAAAAAGGTCAACTCATCGATGGTGGCTCAGGGCGAGGTAACTCCACATCTCGCCTAGCGCCCCTACGGTCACACAATCGACCTTTCCCCGGACCAAAATATTTTGACCGAAGGTCATTGTAATTTGGTTTCATTTTCAAAAAAAATTCTGCGTAAAACAATTTTTCAAAATAAACAAGAACCTCGTCATTCCATGGGAACCTTCCATAGGCCACAAGGTGCCTATCATAAAAATAGTGAGCCATATCAGGGTGCTTGAAATATTTCACCTTCAGCATTTTTATTTTTGGCCCTTCTTTGAAATTAAACATTGACTTCGCCATTTCTTTTGTAACTCTTTATTTTACATCCTCCCATTTATCGGGACCCATTATTGTTTCATTTCTCTTTCTCATTAATTCTATAAATGTATCATTCGTTGGCCCAATATTTTTGTGTACATTTACTAGCTCGCCCAATGAATGTGCAACTATTTCAAGGCTTTGTTGACTCTCAGTAGGTAGAGTTAAAGCCACGAGATCTCTCCGTAATTTTGCATGAAGTTGTTGACACCTTTCTAAGGTGCATTGTGCCATGTTCCTTTCCCATGGTATATCATAAATGTTAGCCAGATAAGTTGTGGTGGGTAGAAAACCTTCTTCTTGAATGTAGCATTCTGCCCTACATCTATTTTGACCAAAATTTTGAGCATTTTCAGCCCCTGCATCAATATATAAAATTGTTTGTATATTATAAAAATCACATGTAAAAAATTTTGTAAAAATTCAATGAAAAAAATATTGAAATTAATGGCAGCCTCGACGTGGTTTGCTAACATCTTCTCCACCCTAAAAATGTTGAGAACCATAATGAACCTACTGAGAACCAGCACCACCTGCCATTGATTGGCCTCTGGGGGAATAAATATCACCACCTTCACACAAATTTCTACCACTTATTGATGGTCTTATAAGGGGATTTCAACCACCACCAACCTATCGAGAGGAGAGACAACCTTCATAAACAAATACGAATTTATAATCAATTGAAAAATAGATGCATACATATAAATAAATGTGTACATATCCATTGATTAAATTGTGTTCAAACCATACAATGACTGGGTGAAACATGGGCATCCATGGATGGAGTAGAGACCCTTCCCTTATTATTAGCTTCTAAAAAATAAAAAATGAAACTTATTAACAACTAACTTAACTCACAAAGTCGATAAAAAATAAATTCCATATGTACACATATGTATGGAGATTTAAGATTATATTTAAATTTACCATGAACAGCTCTCGATCCCCGATCCCCCCCTCTCATAGAGATATGGGATTTTGTTGATCTTCGTTGTTCATCCTCCATGATATATATATCTATGGTGGACATTTACAATTATTTTTTTAAATAGCTAATTTAAATTAAATTCAAAATAAATTTCAGCAAATTAATGTAATTTAGTGTAAAAAAATTATGTAAAACACAACTTTCAAAGCACTAATTGATGTGTGAAACTCAATTTAAGCAAAAAAAAGTTATAAAAATGATAATTTCACCAAATTGTGTTTTACATGGTGGGAGAAAACTTGGTATAAAATTGAAAAAAACACATTGTCATTAAAAAAGAAGTGAAACTCCATTTAAACAAAAAAATTTTGAAGTCCCCGCATTTTAATTTCATAAAAATGTGAATCTCACCGCTTGTTGCAAATGTGAAGTTCACCAAGCTGCGCTTTACATGGTGTGCTAGGAGCACACTTGGTATATAATTGAAAAAAGTACATGTTCATTAAAAAATACGCATTTATGAGTACACAATGCATACATATCCAAGATATGTTACAATGTCGATCAATAAATTTTCAAGGACAGTATCTCAACACTAGTTCATCTTTGAGAGATGAATCTTGAATTTTTGAAGAAGAGTGTCTCAAAACTAATTCATATTTGAGAGATGAACCTTGAATTTTTGAAGACGAGTGTCTCAAAACTAATTCATCTTTGAGTCATGAATCTTGCATTGGAATTTCCCCATATAATTCTAATTCATCTATTAATTCATCTTTGATAGATGAATCTTGAATTTTCATTACCCCACACAATAGATCAGCAGACATGTTATTCACATTTGTACAATGCTTTATACTAAAAAATTGAAATTGGCTAACAATATTGTTTTCTATTCCATGCGATTATTTTAGCCTCTCCTTCTTAACTTGGTACATGCCATTAATCTAGTTGCACACAAGTTCAGAATTGGTGAAAACTACAATTCCATTTGACCCATACTCCATCGTTGTTCCCAAGTCTTCTATCAATCCAATATAATATGCCTCGTTGTTTGTTGTTCTTCCCGGTATATTCATTTTCCTTTGGAGGACTTTGTTAGTCACAATATCGGAAATCACATATGTAATCACTGCTATCCCTGGATTGAGATAGAAAGAAACTTCTATGGATAATTTCCATTTTTCAACCATATTTAATGGTTTTATTATCCCTAAAAAAAAAAATTAATAAAAATATATATATTAAATTGATATTAGTTGCAAATGCATGGGAGAAATGAAAAACTTATATTTAGATCTATTCTAGAGATTGACTGTAGGGGTATTTACTAGATATGTCACGTTTCATAATAGATGAGATCCAGAGGCTACTTGGCCCTTTATAGACTATGCCTATAGAACTACCATGGATATGAAAATGAAAAACCTCTAATTAGATCTATTCTAAAGATTGAATGTAGGGGCATTTACTCTCAGGTTAAAACCTATGTTTTGTATCAAATAGCCTATGGTTTTAATTGGAAACTTTTATGGCTAACTTTTGTTTTATGTGTTGAATATAAAAGTTCTATTTATCTCTCATTGTTTGAGACCATGGATATGAAAATGAAAAACTTTGATTCTGATCTATCCTAGAGATATGGCTAATTTGTGTTTTACATACATTGAATATAAAAGGTTTTTTCTCTCATTTTTTGAGACCATGGATATGTAAATGAAAAAATTCTATTTAAAACTATTCTAGAGATTGACTATAGGTGCATTTACTCTTAGGTTAAAACCTATGTTTTGTATCAAATCACTTTTGGTTTCAATGGGAAACTTGTATGGCTAATTTGTGTTTTACATGTTGAATATAAAAGTTTTTTTCTCTCTCATTGTTTGAGACCATGGATATGAAATGAAAAAATATATGCTTGGTTAAAACCTATGTTTTGTATCAAATTACCTTTCATTTCTAAATACTATATACATGTTGAATGTAAGGGCATTTACTGTAGGGTCATTTAGATCTATTCCAGAGATTGACTGTAGGGGAATTTACTAGAAATGTCACCTTTCATAAAATATGAGATCCAGAGGCTACCTGGCCCTTTACAGACTCTGCCTATAGAACTACCATGGATATGAAAATGAAAAAATTATAATTAGATCTATTCTAGAGATTGAATGTAGGGGAGTTTACTCTTATGTTAAAACCTATGTTTTCTATCAAATCACTTTTGGTTTTAATGGGAAACTTTTATGGCTAAATTGTGTTTTACATGTTGAATATAAAAGGTTTTTTCTCTCTCATTTTTTGAGACCATGGATATGAAAATGGAAAACTATATACTTCGTTAAAACCTATGTTTTGTATCAAATTACTTTTTTTTTCTAAATACAACATACATGTTGAATATAAAAGTTTTTTTCTCTCTCATTGTTTGAGACCATGGATATGAAAATGAAAAATTTCTATTTAGATGTATTCTAGAGATGTGGCTAATTTTTGTTTTACATACATTGTATATAAAAGGTTTTTTCTCTCATTGTTTGCGACCATGGATATGAAAATCAAAAAATTCTATTTAAAACTATTCCAGCGATTGACTATAGGGGAATTTACTCTTAGGTTAAAACCTATGTTTTGTATCAAATCACTTTTGGTTTCAATGGGAAACTTTTATGGCTAATTTGTATTTTACATGTTGAATATAAAAGGTTTTTTTCTCTCTCATTGTTCGAGACCATGGATATGAAAATGAAAAACTTTTATTTAGATCTAGTCTAGAGATATGGCTAATTTGTGTTGTACATACATTGAATATAATAGTTTTTTCCTCTCATTGTTTGAGACCATGGATATGAAAACGAAAAACTTATATTTAAAAATATTCCAAAGATTGACTCTAGGGGAATTTACTCATACGTTAAAACCTATGTTTTGTATGAAATCACTTTTGGTTTCAATGGGAAAATTTTATGGCTAATTTTTGTTTTACATGTTGAATATAAAATTTTTTTTTCTCTCTCATTGTTTGAGACCATGGATGAAAATGGAAAACTTACATTTAGATCTATTATAGAGATATGGCTAATTTGTGTTTTACATACATTGAATATAAAAGGTTTTTTCTCTCATTGTTTGAGACCATGGATATGAAAATGAAAAACTTCTATTTAAAAATATTCCAGAGATTGATTGTAGGGGCATTTACTCTTAGGTTAAAACCTATGTTTTGTATGAAATCACTTATGGTTTCAATGGGAAACTTTTATGGCTAATTTGTGTTTTACATGTTGAATATAAAAGGTTTTTTTCTCTCTCATTGTTTGAGACTATGGATATGAAAATGAAAAACTTCTATTTAGATCTATTCTAGAGATATGGCTAATTTATGTTTTACATACATTAAATATAAAAGGTTTTTTCTCTCATTGTTTGAGACCATGGACATGAAAATGAAAAAATTATATTTAGATCTATTGTAGAGATATGGCTAATTTGTGTTTTACATACATTGAATATAAAAGGTTTTTTCTCTCATTGTTTGAGACCATGGATATGAAAATGAAAAAATTATATTTAAAACTATTCCAGAGATGGACTACAGGGGCATTTACTCTTAGGTTAAAACCTATGTTTTGTATCAAATCAATTATGGTTTCAATGGGAAACTTTTATGGCTAATTTGTGTTTTACATGTTGAATATAAAGGTTTTTTTCTCTCTCTCGTTGTTTGAGACCATGGATATGAAAATGAAAAACTTTTATTTAGATCTATTCTAGAGATATGGCTAATTTGTGTTTTACATGCATTGAATATAAAAAAAAAAAAATCTCTCATTGTTTGAGGCCATGGATGTGAAAATGAAAAACTTTTATATTTAAAACTATTCCAGGGATTGTTTGACTATAGGGGAATTTACTCTTAGGTTAAAACCTATGTTTTGTATCAAATCACTTTTGGTTTCAATGGGAAAATTTTATGGCTAATTTGTGTTTTACATGTTGAATATAAAAGGTTTTTTTCTCTCTCATTGTTTGAGACCATGGATATGAAAATGAAAAACTTCTATTTAGATCTACTTTGGATATGTGGCTAATTTTTGTTTTAGATACATTGAATATAAAAGGTTTTTTCTCTCATTGTTTGAGACCATGGATATGAAAATGAAAAACTTCTATTTAAAAATATTCCAGAGATTGACTATAGGGGTATTTACTCTTAGGCTAAAACCTATGTTTTCTATCAAATCACTTTTGGTTTCAATGGGAAACTTTTATGGCTAATTTGTGTTTTACAAGTTGAATATAAAAAGTTTTTGTCTCTCTCATTGTTTGAGACCATGGATATGAAAATGAAAAACTTATATTTAGATATATTCTAGAGATATGGATAATTTGTGTTTTAAATACATTGAATATAAAAGGTTTTTTCTCTCATTTTTTGAGACCCTGGATATGAAAATGAAAAACTTCTATTTAAAACTATTCCAGAGATTTATTGTAGGGGCATTTACTCTTAGGTTAAAACCTATGTTTTGTATCAAATCACTTATGGTTTCAATCGGAAACTTTTATGGCTAATTCGTGTTTTACATGTTGAATATAAAAGGTTTTTTTTCTCTCTCTCATTGTTTGAGACCATGGATATGAAAATTAAAACCTTCTATTCAGATCTATTCTAGAGATGTGGCTAATTTTTGTTTCACATACATTGAATACATAAGGTTTTTTCTCTCATTGTTTGAGACCATGGATATGAAAATGAAAAACTTCTATATTTAAAACTATTCCAGAGATTGATTGACTGTAGGGGCATTTACTCTTAGGTTAAAACCTATGTTTTGTATCAAATCAATTTTGGTTTCAATGGGAAACTTTTATGGCTAATTTTTTTTTTACATGTTGAATATAAAAGGTTTCTTTCTCTCTCATTGTTTGAGACCATGGAAGTGAAAATGAAACACTTCTATTTAGATCTATTCTAGAGATGTGCCTAATTTGTGTTTTACATACATCGAATATAAAAGGTTTTTTCTCTCATTCTTTGAGACCATGGATATTAAAATGAAAAACTTCTATTTAGAACTATTCCAGAGATTGAATGTAGGGGAATTTACTAAGGTTAAAACCTATGTTTTGTGTCAAATCACTTTTGGTTTCAATGGGAAACCTGTATGGCTAATTTTTGTTTTACATGTTGAATATAAAAGGTTTTTTCTCTCTCTCATTGTTTGAGAGCATGGATATGAAAATGAAAAAATTCTATTTAGATCTAGATTCCAAAGATTGACTGTAGGGGCATTTACTAGATATGTCACCTTTCATGAAAGATGAGATCTAGAGGCTACCTAGCCCTTTACAGACTCTGCCTATAGAACTTGTAGAAGTTAACACCATGTGTTCCAACTATACCCTATCAAGGGTGTAGAAGACCCGTGGAATCACTCAAACTACTTTACATAGACATAAGGGTGTATAAGAATGCATAAGAATGCATGTGTTTTACATTGAATATTTTTCATTTGCTTAAGAATCTATTTTTAAAACAACTAACTATATACTTGGTTAAAACCTATATGTTTTGTATCAAATTAATTTTTGTCTCTAAACACTATGTTTTTTTACATTGAATATCTTTGATTTTATTAAAAATCTATTTGAAACAAATTTAAACTATATAAGGTTAAAACCTATGTTTTGTATCAAATCAATTATGGTTTCAATGGGAAACTTTTATGGCTAATTTGTGTTTTACATGTTGAATATAAAGGTTTTTTTCTCTCTCTCGTTGTTTGAGACCATGGATATGAAAATGAAAAACTTCTATTTAGATCTATTCAGAGATATCGCTAATTTGTGTTTTACATGTTGAATATAAAAGGTTTTTTCTCTCTCATTGTTTGAGAGGTCATGGATATGAAAATGAAAAAATTCTATTTAAAACTATTCTAGAGATTTACTGTAGCGGCATTTACTCTTAGGTTAAAACCTCTGTTTTGTATCAAATCAATTTTGGTTTCAATGGGAAACATTTATGGTTAATTTGTGTTTTTCATGTTGAATATAAAAGGTTTTTTCTCTCTCATTGTTTGAGACCATGGATATGAAAATGGAAAACTTCTATTTAGATCTATTCCAGAAATTGACTATAGGGGCATTTACTGGGGAACTATCAAATCACTTTTGGTTTTCAACGGTTTGTTTATTGGCTAATGTGCAGATGATGGATGATGAATGAGGTGATGTTGATCATAACCTTTACATCTATATGATAGGAAGCTTGACATACATAACAAGGCTTAGACTAGATATGATTTTGGAATTTATAATAGTTGGAATATTTCAATATAACAAAGTCATCTATTACCAACAAACAGATATTAAGATACAAGTGAAAGAGACTACAAAAAATGGACTATAGTACCCAAAAGGTGAGAAATTTACATTGACAACATAGAGAGATTCAACTAGGCTTCTGTGGATGACATGAAAAGTACAAGTGGACAATGTATAATTGTACTTGGAAGAGTCTTTGGTTGCATGTTTAAGAAAGAAAGTGTCATTACTTGGACAATGTATAATTCTACTTAGAAGAGTCTTTTGTTGCATGGTTAAGAAAGAAAGAGTCATTACTTTCTCTATCTAGAGTAAAAGTGGAATACATAGTATTTACTTATTTTAAATGAATAGGGAATGAATCCAAAAATGAATATGGAATGAATCATTGTACATTATGAAGAGTCATGAGATCCACATTTCCACCATACTATTTGCAAGTTCTATATGAAGTTATGTAGTCTAATAACTAATCAATTATGATATTTTTGTAAATATGAAAACAGTTCTATGATATAAAGGCCAACGTGGGATCAAAATACAATGTTACATTTCATTCCATCACTACTATTCCTCTAAATCCTTTAGCTTTGTATTATGAAAGAAAATTTATATATGCTATGTTATGTTTGAATGCTAGATCTAAATGTATACAAATGGTGAATGGTTAAAGTATTAAAGTAGAAATTGGTTGTAGTTATTATAAAAGATAAACTTCATTTTTAGAAGAAGAATTAACATCACATTCTTCATATCTCTTCAAGAGGACTATATTTCTCACAATGTTTTGAGTAGATCATGAAGATAATAAAAAAAGACATTTGGAAAAGGAAAATAAAGATCTATATGCATATGACAGTCAATAAGGTGGTGCATAAATTCAAGAAAATAATGAAACAAAGCTCAAAGAAATACTAATATTGCAAGGGAATTTCATACATGCAATAAAAAAACCAGAAAAAAAGCGAAACAAAAAATTTCACCATCAGATATCATTGAAAGAGACACCACTAGTATTGATATATTGAATAACTTCATACATTGAATTACTACAAATGGAAATGAAGAAACAAACATCAATAGACTCTAAATGGCCTTTCATACAATTATTTTTTTTACAGAACCCTCTATAGCCTCTATTAACTACTACCTTTGTTTAGTATTTCACCTTACAAAAATACAGTATATGTTGTTTTCCTAGAACATGAGGTCTTTAAGTTACCTGTTACCTTTTAGAGCCACTCCTACAAAGACCGAAAAAGAAGACATATTATGGGATTCTTTGGGATAGAGTAGAAGCCAGGAACACACAAACAAGTAGCCTTAGATATGTTCATAAAAGCTACTCAAATTTGCTGGAGGGTATAGCCTCTATTAACTACTATCTTCTTTTAGTATTTCACCTTAAATAAATACAGTATATGTTATTGTCCTAGAACATAAGGTCTTTAAGTTACCTGTTACCTTTTAGAGCCACTCCTACAAAGACCGAAAAAGCAGACAGATTAGGGGATGCATTGGGATATAATAGAAGGTAGGAACACACAAACAAGTAGCCTGAGAAGTGTTCATAAAAGCTACTCACATTTTCTGGAAGGTATAGCCTCTATTACCTAAGATCATACAAAACATATAAGTACTGTAATGATACAAATAATGTGTAAATCTTACTGATAGGGTATTCACACTAGTAGTTAGTTTTATTCCATGATCAATGGCATTCTATAAAGTATGTACAAGCTTATCATGTTACTTATGCTTATACCTAGGACCTGTAATAGTTAAAGCTCCGATTAGAAGAGGTTATTTATTAGGTAAACATAGGTGTAATTATGATAGCATAACACATGATCTATTATATACCAAAAATTCATGCTCATAGCTCTCTACTATTCATATATATGCTAAGTAAGTCCATGGATATCAATCATCCTAGAATGAGTACAAGTATCACCATAATCTATAAGGTATTATAAGTAGAAATCCCATATAAGCTAGTAGTTAGTATAATGCTTATCCTTATTCATATAAGCCCAATCTCATGCTTCTGCTTAACCTGAACAAGCACATATATATAAAAATGGTGTTTAAGCTAATAAATAGTATAGGGTAACCAATAATCACTTACTAATACTTACGCCCAGCTTGTTTGGCACATCTGTAACATACCCTTTACACATCTGTAGCACTCTAAGTATATCCCTAATTAAGGTGATAAGATAAGTAAAAATTCACACACTATTTGTACTAATCTAGTAACTTTAATTAGTTATTACTATTGGATCATCTTATCTACCTAGTGCAAGTTGTTTCACTTATAACAGAGCATGCTTTGTTTACACTATACTGGATTAGATATGTACGTTATCTATGTAATCAATAAAGATGATTTCCACTGTGCTTCTTGAGCATAATGTACTGGTATATAGTAATCAATTACTTGTATTACTATAAGTAAGTATGGACACCACCAAGCAGCTAGCCACTAGTAAGTATGGAGTTACTATGTTCGTTATTACAGTACTATTTCCCATCTTAAAACACACTATTCTAAGATTAGGCAGTTAGCTCATACCCAAAATAGTAATCAATAAAGGTGATTTCCAATGTTATTATTGAGCATAATGTACTGGTATATAGAAATTAGTTACTTGTATTACTATAAGTAAGTATGGCACCACCAAGCAGTTAGCCACTAGTAAGTATGGAGTTACTATGTTCATTATTACAGTACTCTTTCCCATCTTAAAACACATTGTTCTAAGATTAGGCAGTTAGCTCATACCCAAAACAGTAAACACTCATGAAGGTTCATTATGGCTTGTACACAATCACACTATAAGCATAACCTGAGAGCATGTACTTAATAAGCATCCACATTAAGAAAGTAAGGTCAATCCATTGCATTTATACAAATAACCTATTTGGAATCTATAAGGTAAGATATTTCTGTAATATTACAAAAATGTAAACAGCATATTCCATAATAAATCACCTCAGATAATTCATTTCATGGTTTTATATTACCTGGAAATTCTCTCGACGCAACTCCTAAGCAGCAATTCACGAGTGCCAAATCAGTAATATAGCAACAGCAACACCAGAAAAATGATTCGCGAGTGCCAAACTAGCAACAGAGCAGCATCAACACCACAAAAATCAACAGAAATTAAAATCAAAGTAGAATCCCGTGAAAAATAGATTACGCAAACAAAGACGCGCGAACTAAAATATGAGTTCGGCCGAACTATTTTTGCTAGTTTTCCCATTTCTGGCCAAAAAAATGTTTGCCCACACCGTCAATATGCCTTCAATCTAAATGGCAGAATGATTTCGGTTGAACTTTCTCAAAATTTTAGCCGGACTATTGCCGAAAAATGTTTTTCGCCCCTGATTTTCACAAAAGTGTAACCCAACTTCACATTTTCACCCTGCAATAAACCTTATTTTTCTCTAGTGAGGGTGTCATGTACATTAGGAAACATATAAAGTAGACTCTACCATATACAACCTAGAACTCCAAATCTTCCAAATGCAATCTGAAATGCCTCAAATCACAACCTCCTTCCGATAGTGATTAAAGAAAGAACATAGGAAATAAGGTAGGCATTCAAGATTTTATCTAAAGTGTTTGTAAGGTATTTTTTAGGGTATTTAGGACTTTAGGCCCTCATCAAATCATACTCAGATAGGAAAAGTAGTTGTAATATGGCAGGACACATGAATTGCTATAAAAATTAGTTACTATGTTGAACCATTGAATAAAAATGTTCCTCACCATAAGAGGGCGTAAACTAATGTGATACCCTTCAAAAAAGGTTTTAGAAAGCAAGGTTACCTATTTGAGATATGTAAATATTCATTACCTTGAATAAAAATCCATGATAAGGTGTATAGAATACGAAACATTGGTATTGGGAAACAATGAAGAATCTCATTGAGCACTTGCTACAAACTCAGAGGGTCTGATAAAAATCATGAGAGGCCAATATTGTTTATAATTAATAGCCATAAAATTTTTGGATCGTAGGCACAAAAAAGAACAACATGGATTTTCTCCATCGAGGATTGACTTTACTACACCTAGTATCCATTCATAAGCAATTAGGAATCACTAATATAATAACAACATGCGTAAAGTTTCACTTCCACATATATAGATATATGAATAAGCATCATGTGTCTATGATTTTTATGCATCTTATTTGTGATCATGGCATACCATAGTGTCCTTGGTCAGTAAATAGTTTAATAGATGAAAATAAGTCAACTAATGTACAAAATTGTTTATTATTCATGGCTATAGTATAGGGTAGTAGATACACACACCAAATTTGTCATGTCATTATACCATTTTGGACCCTAATTCTTTCACATTGCGATTGTTAAAACATTTCAAGATGGAAACAGGGATAGGTTTCATAATCTCCTCCCAACCATTGACAACTTATTGTTGTACATGTTCTACCCCGTCACTTGAAATGCATAGAATATTTAGGCTAGATATTATAGAGGTTATCCCACCTCTAGGCTGTTGAAAATACAAATTTTCTAAAGGTAAGTTATTTTTATCCTTCCTCCAACCTCTAGTCTATGTGGGAATATATATATATGTATCCCCACCCACAATTAGTAAGAGATCCCGGGGATGTATATATCCACCCAATGATGAGAAAGGGACTCTCGATATTAATTTCTATACACTTTGATCAGAAATGGACTCCATAGATCAATGTATCCACCCTTCATACATCAGGGATTCCAAGGACATATTTATCCACCCTAACTTTTCTCAGGGATTTTAGAGACTTCTCCCCACCATGAATTTTCCAATTCTAATGCACATAATATTTTATTTCTCATTTTTTAAGCCCATTAGACTAATAAAATCTCCAATTGAGAAATTTTTTAAGGAAATTTAGTCTCAAATCTTGTTACTATAGGAAATTCTAGCACATAAACCCTATAGGCCTATCATGGAGGGTTTCTAGATATGGATTTTATCCACCCTCAAGCTTGGTCATGGCCCCTAAAATCATGAGTTCGTCTCTATGTAGGGTTACCCCATGTTCTGGGTGCTTTTGAGTAGAAATTCAGATGCACTTTTACTTTGTAATGATATTAACTATAAAATCAGTCAGTCGAGTCTAGAATGAGGCTTAAACTTGTTGAATTTTGAATTTTATTTTGGCTTCAAATTGCTGATATGACCATATCCCTTAACACGATATTATTTACTCTCCACATTAACAAAAATGAAAATAGCAGGGGATTGTAAGAACATAATAATTGGTGAAAATGATTGTAGGCACATAAAAAATTCCACAATAAAAAAATTTAAAATGAAAAATAATCACATTCAGTATTCAACAAGGAATATGAAGAATGTGAGGATGTATTAATGTAAAATGATCTATAACTTCCAGAACTAACCTGTGATACTACATACTCAGTTTTATCCTTTATGATGTCATTTCAACAAGGGCATACATGTTCTTGTGCAAACGATAATGCTAACTTATTCCTTGTGTTAACCAATATTTTTGTCTTCCTAGTGGTGATATATTCTTGGTGCTTCCTTCTCTTCCTCGTGCACTCTCCTTTATTTTCTTCCTCTTCGAAATTCCCTCCCCTGTGCTCCCCTTGTTCTCCATAATTTTTGGTTACTTAAGTTTCACCATCAGTTGGGGCAAATGCTAACTAATTCATAACTATGATCGCTCACAATGGAGGAAATTAAATATTCTTTAGATTGGTGTACATAGAGAATTCATGTACTCATTTTTCATTAATCACACAATCATAAATTTCCACATATAAATCATGTATGATAAATGCATCCACCCACTTAATGAAAGGAATATAACATTAATTGTATAAATAAATATAATTCTCTTATATTTATTGGCCATTGCCCACTATGCATATAAACCTTGCATTCATAAGTGAAATGACATGTTTAGTAAATTTTATTGTAGAAAATGATCACATCACCACACTAACCAATAAGGAAATTTACATGCAAGGGGACTAGGGTTATTACATTAGAGATGTCGCCTAGTGGAAGGATGTTAATTTGTCGATAGAATTTCTAGGCATGCAATATTTTGCATAGTGTACAAACTGAGATGAAAAGATATTTTCTACAAGAAAAAGTGAATTTGGACATTCTACAGTGTATCTGAATGCAACACAATGTATCCATTTAGACAAACATTGTTTGGTGGGAAATATTAAGTGTCATTAGAAATTATATTCAAAATACATCCATAACTATTGTGTATTCCTAGTATGTAAGGTAAACCCAAATATTAATTTTATATACAAGTTTCAGGAATCTTTGAATGATATTTAAAGATATTTTTCTCATAATTATGGGATTTGAGGAGTTAAATTTCAACATCATCATACCATACACCTCTATAAATCAAGGGTATGTGAGAATACAAAAAAACAAAAACACACGAAAAATGGAGAGACAAAAATGAGGTAAGACTCTTACACAAATTAACCATATGTATCAATAGCTTTGTTTATCATATTAATGATGAGAATACAAAAACTATAATTTAATTTTAGTGACTAGTGTATCCTATTTCTAATATAGCCATTTTCGAATTCGAATAACTTCTATTATGTTGCAGATGTGATTGTAAGTGTATAATATTTATAATACGTACAAATGATTACATTAACCTCTCTATTCTAGTTACATAAGTATTTATGTCGATTATCGTGATATCCTCATGGGTGCATTTTTTCTCCAACACTCTATGCATCCACCCATTGATAATATCAAATGTTATGGTAAATACACGAGGCCTCTATCCAATATGTTGTGTCATGTGATAAGAGTAGACGCAAATGAAAATTATTTGAAGTACAGAAACAAATGAAAGCTTTTTACAAAATATCTTATGTATTGTTTTTTTAAGAGTTCTATTAGTGTAGTAGTGACAAAGAAATAAAAGTTTAGAGACACCTATCTGTTTTTCATCTCCAACTTTATCCATCACCATCGGCTTTACCATCTGGGTCTTTCAGCTACACATAGGCATGTCCATTTTCATTTTGCCTTCCATCTGTTGAAACAAATACTACTTTATTGTTAAAAAAAATACAGAAAAACAAGAATGAAGAAAATAATATTTGATTCTAGGGATTTATTTGTGTTGTGAATCGGTGTTACTCCCCCAAAAAAAAAACTATCCTATCTTAGAGAGAGAAGTAAAAGGGAGAGAAAGGGGATCTTAGCCACTAAGAAAGGAAATATTTAGACAATCTTAGCTCAACAACAGATATATAATTATGTTATGTAGATTTATTAGGAAAAAATCATTAAGGGAACTGAAAATAAAATCAAACTCATATATTTCTATCAAAATATAAAATCAAAATAAAAAGACCAAATAAATTTCAATTGGGAATCTTTCCAAATGTGAAAATGGAAAACATGGATTTCATTGACTGCAAGAAGGGAACGCCATTTTTATCAAGAAAACCCTCAATAAATTTCTTCACTCTATTAGGATCATTTCTCTCGCATTAAATCTCATAAAAAGTCCCAAAACATATTGTGTCTTATTTAGCTTGATTTTCAACTCCTGCAAATCAAATCCCCCGTTAATGTTACTAAACCTTCCAAGAAATACAAAACCCTTATCATATTCCTCCAAAACCCTTTTGAAAGTCCCACACTTAAGCCCTACCAATCGCCAGGGCTCTACTATGTAGGTCCTCCTAAGGACGGAGTCCACACCCTCCTCCTCATACATGCAGTTGATTCTATCAGCGATAAAAAACCTGCACCTTCATAGAAACCAGAGAGTGAGAATCCGCATCATAGAACTTTAGTAATAGAAGCACCCGCGTGCCAATCAACCCCCATTGCTTCCATCAATAAAAACATTTTCATGCAAGTGGGTTGCAACACGAAAGGCGGGCGAAAATCATGCAACCTCCTGGTGAGCGATGACATTCGAAAACTTCAATTTAAACTCTATTTCCATATCAAGAAATCATAAACACAAAGGGGATAGATTGAATGGTTATTTGCTGGTTCTCTTTAATGTTGAAGCTAATTGTAGTGGCTACCAAGGGACTGGACTTGAACTAGGCAAGGGCTTGCTGTAGAACTAGGCAAGAAAAATGATGGTGCCTTCGCAATTGGACGCAGTGGAGGAAGGAGGTAGAGACTAGAAATTATGTGATCGCTACCCACTTGTAGGTGTCTTCCAATTATTTTCCCTTCCCATATCTTAAGATTGAAGGGGGTTTTGGAAAATGAATACAATTATTTAAAGCTCACTGTTATGAGGTGAGCACAGATACGAAGTGAGGCATTAAGTTAATATTAAATAACATGAGAATTTTTTATATGAGAAATAATATGGGGCAATATCATTGATTCTTAAATAAAATTATTGTTTTGTAAAGAAAACTATTTTAAAGCTCAAAACCCTAATGACAATAAACAAGAAGTGTAGGGAGATCTTCTGAGTTTGCAAGCCTCGAATTGAGATGTAAAAATCATTTCCTTAGATGGTCCTTCATAAAATTTCATCAAGAACACAATCGACAAAGATCTTTAATGACAGGGAAAACCATTAATGGATTTTCCCTCGTATAATCAATTACCAACTTGGAAAATAAATGTCCCTCCAAAACCAATTATTGACCCCAGGAGACTCCTTCTTGATCCAATTGAAAATTAAAATATGTTACCAACTCCACCAACAAAAATGAGTCCAGTTACGTAGCAGTAAAGATCCTTGAAAATCCTCTGATTGACCCCTAAACCAGAGAGGTGTAAGAAGATCCACAGGAGCAATGATTTATAAGAAAGGCCTAGTAAAACAACCATCTAGTGTAGCTGAGATAGGCCACATAGAATTCCAACATGTAGAAGCTAATATCCTCATAAATGCCATGATCGACCAATCACAAAATAAAGAAGGAGAAGAAAGATCCACAAGAGGAAAATTTCAGAAAAAATACCACATAAACAACTAGCTAATGTGTCTCATATAGACCACAGATTATAACAACAAATAGAGTGGAAAACACATTGTTATTATTGTACCTTCAAACAAAAAAATCAGTAGAGATCTCTGATTTCATCCTTAATCAGGATAAAACCTAAATCTAGCTCATATAATTATGCTTAGAATTATTTCACACAATAACACGAACAACTATAATAGTGAAGGCTACATGTAATCTATCTACATCGACACTAGCAGCCAAATTACTGCCCTTGTGAATTTTGTGACTAATTATTTGACAATCGACTCTTTTATACTTAGCCATTTCTTCTCAAAAAAGTTTCCATAGAGATTCTGAAGTAAGCATATTGTCTACCAACATATATTCTATAATTTTCCTCCACCATCCTTGTAGAAATTATGATGTATATTTTCAATTGCTCATGAAGTTTTAATCAAAATGACAAGATCCAAACCTACTCTACTGCTCTGTGGAAGTTAATTCACAATTTAGAACAAAATTTTTAGAGATGCAATAATAAATAACACACATGCACACAATACTTGTTCTCGGGAAATCAATCTTCTAAAAAACCTAATGTCTGCGTGCATTAATCTAATGAATAGAGATATATTACAATTTCCTTTCTCAAGTAAGCACACCCTACAAGTGAATAACATATATATTTTCTCACTCATAATCTTTGACCAAGACTTAAGTCAATTTCTGCCTCTACTTGAGCCCCTATTTCCTTGCACAATTCCTTACGAAATTAGGCCCCTATTATTTAGGAATGTCTCCAAAATGGATTGTGAAATTCCCAAGGTTGATCATCTGAACTGCATCCAACACCTATACACTCAAAAATAGTCTACAACCCATGTTACGCTTCCTTGGAATATCCACCACAACTAGGGAACTCTAATTCTCTGCATGCACTATCTCTTTTTGATGATTGATCAGTTAAACAGATCATCAGTGAGTTTTACCAAAGTCCCACTCCATAAATTACCTTCCACTGGTTCCTCTAATAGTTAGAACTAGTTTAACTAAAAGAAACCTGAGATAGCTGACTTTGATTACTACAAATTAGCAACCACACATGCTTAACTAAACTCTAATTCCTCCAACTCGGATTTATTGAGTAAAATGGGTGATGCAAGGCATGTCACACAAGTTAACTACATCCAAGTTGTTTGTTGATGTGGGAATTCAAATTTTCCCAATTTAATCAAGGAAAAATCAAATTGGCAATTTCTCGCTACATTTTTCAACACTCCTCAACAATAAATAGATTATAAGCCACCCCTATCCTACACCTGTGGGACTCAAACTTCCCTCTTGACAAATATTTTGTCAAAATGTCATCATCTTGTTCCTCTATTAGAATATAGTGTAGCAACATTATTCACCGAGGCACATAGTCCCGTAAATGGTGATATCAGATATCTATATGCTTGGATTGATCGTGGAATAGAATATTCACAAATATCTTGATGCAACTTTGATTATCATAGTTGGATCCACAATATGATCAACCATTACAACATGTATATTTCTCATCTATATCACCTCACATGTTGATTGATTTGCGGCCATGTATTATGCTTCTACCGATATGAGTGCCACAAATATTTGTTTCCTAGTGTACTAGGAAAAATCTTCTGACCAAACACTTAAAATTCCACCTGATGTACTTTTTCGTTCTGATGGACTTCACTCCCAATCTACATCTGTGAGGCCACAAAACTTCACTCCGTTTATATGTTTTTATCGTAGTCCAATCTTGGTAGTGCCTCTGAGGTACCGTAAAATATACTTAGTTGCCTTCCAAAATAATTTGGTTGGCCTAAATGTAGCTTGGATCAACTATTTGATTGCATAGCACATATATGGTTTTGTGTTCATAAGATACATCAGTGAACCCTCTAGCTCTCGATAAATGGTAGCATCCACTTCTTCTCCTGAAGTGGCATCCTCCTCCCTCTAGTTTGTCGTTATAGGTGTCTCCATGTGTTTACAACTATCCCCGTCGCCTTTCCTTACTTCCAACCTAAGGAATTAGTGCATGAGACCCATGTCCATAATTTCAATTCCCTTTCAAGCTCCTCCTTACTAGATCTGATGAGTTGCTCATCACTAGTTAAAATCAAATCATCACCATATAAGAAAATAATAATAAATTTACCTTATACCAAGATGTAATAGAGGTTTTCATCTGCTTCCCTTTTAGTACCAAGCATGACATGCTTGTTTCATACCATACAACTCTCGCTTCAGTCTTCACGCATGAGACTCCTGATTAAATGTCTCAAAAAAATTTGGTTTCTCGATGTACACCTCCTCCTGAATAAACCCATTTAGAAATTTTGTTTTCACATCCATCTAGTGGATCCTCCACCTGATGTGTGAATTCAGAGAATGAATTGATCTAATGGATGAGTAGCTTGCTACAGGGGAAAATGTATCCTCATAGCCAATTCACTCAACTTGAGAGTACCCCTTGGCTATAAATATGGTCTTCTACTTCTCTATGCTTACGTCTATTACCTACTTCACCTTGAATATCCATCTCAAAACCACTATTGATTTATACATTGGTATTGGGACCACTTCCCAAAGACAATTCTTTACAATGGATTCATATTCCTCCACCATTGAATCAACCCATACAGGTTTCTCTACATCTTCCTTGAAATAGTATGGCTCTGTTTATACAATATCACTCATTAGATCCATGTATCCAATGTAGCTCTCAAGTGACCTCATATTCCTCTGCAAATTTAAAGGAGCTCCCACACTCTCCCTTGAAATTTTCACATGTCTACCAGCTTTCCTAGTTATTTTTCTGCCTTTTCTAGATAGTTCTTCTTGAGTGGATGTCTCCACTCTCTGCTCTGCAATTTTTTCCTGCTACACGACTTCGTAAATTTCATGTTCTCACCTCTGAAGAGATCCTACTACTCTAAACTGCAAATTCGAACCTCTTAAGAAAAAATTTCAAAAATCCTGCTCTAATATGAATCATGATCTAATACCATGTATAAATTATGATGTATATTTAAAACTTCTCATGAATTTTTAATAAAAATCACACCTACTCTATTTCTTTTCAGAATTTAATTCACGATTTAGAACAAAATTTCAGACATGCAATAACCAATAACAGACATGCACAAAATATTTTTTCTTGGGGAAAGAAAATTGCTAAAAGCCCTAATGCTAGCTTCCATTATTATGATGAATAGAGATGTATTACAATTTGTTTTCTCAACTGAGCACAACCTACAGGTGAATATTATGTCTCTCTGCTCACTAAGAAGCTATGAACTCGAATTACTCAATTTATTCCTCCGCATGAGCCCCTATATCCTTGCGCATTCCTTGAGAAAATTTTCCACTATTATGTAGGAATTTTATCAAAATGTATTGTGCAATTCCCAAGGTTGATCATCTGACTGCATGCAACACATGTACACTCAAGACTAGTTTACAATTGATGTTAGTCTTCCTTGAAATATGCACCAGTGCTGGGGAACTAAAATTCGATGCATGCATTAGCTATTTTTGGTTGATTGATGAGTTAACTGGATGATCAGTGAGTTTTACTGAAGTTCCATAGCACTAGTAACCTTCCACTATTTACTCCAATAGTTGGAACTAGCTTAACTGAAAACAACTTCAGATAACTAACATTGATTCCTACAAATTATAAATCACACATGATAAACTAAAATCTAACTCCTTCAACTCTAATTTACCGATTAAACTAGGTGATACAAGCCATGTCACAGAACTTAAGTTCATCCAAGTTGTTTCCTGATGTGGAAATCTAAATTTTCTCAATTTAATCAAGGAAAACTAAAATTAAGAACTTATTTCTACTCTTTTCAACAATCTTTCAGTTGAATGGAATCCATGTTATCGATGAGAGTCGGGAGTTCCAACAAAATATTCTATTGATAATAGCAACTAGTGGATAGAAGTAGCATTGAAAATAAATGAAAAATCCAAAAACACACATATTGAAACACAATCGATCGAGACCTCGAAAAGTACTCCAACTATGTTGCTTCCTCTCCATGTTACATGAAAGTGCCTCCATCACTCCTCTCACCAAGCACACCTTTTTTGTGGCCTCCACTTCCCTAAATCCCATATTTTTTTTTGGCCTCCACCACTCTGCTTCTTGAAGAACCCATCAAGAGCATGAAGATGGACCCCTAACCCTTTACCTTACCCTTTCTTACTAGCACCTCATATTCAAAAATTTAAGACGAAATCAGATTTTAAGTAAAATGATTTATTTTTTCTTAAAATATTCTCTCAAAACCCCCCTACGTGTAGTAGTTCTAAATGCAATGACAGACACGTTGTCACTAATCGTATCAACAGAGCTGGAAGGGACAAAAGAGGAATTGATGTGTGATAAATCTTGTGACAAAAAGTTGTCATCTTCTTTAGAGTCGGCTACTACCACAAAATAGTGAGCCCACCAAATCGTTGTCTTTATATAAGATAACATGAATGGTAAGTGAAATAGCATCCTTGGTATTGTCGTGAGAGATTAGTAGCCTAAAAATTGGCAGACTTAGGGTGCACTGTCAGAGTAAATGTTGCAATTGTTAGATAATATTATCTTAAATTGATATGGTTTTCTCTTAATTGTTCATTGTCATAAATTAATTTCATCTTAATTTCCATTATATTAAGTGGTAATTCTCTTAAATATAAAGTTTTGTCTTAAAAATATTCTTGTCTCAAGTTGTTTTTGTCTTGAATATAAATTTTTGTCTTAAATTGTTTTTTTCTTAAATATAAAGTTTTGTCTTAATTTTTTTCTTTTTCTCAAACTGTTTTTGTCTTAAATATAAAGTTCTATCTTAGAATATTTTTGTCTTAAATATAAATTTTTGTCTTGAATTATTTTTGTCTCGAAATATTTTTGTCTTGAATTTTATATTTAAGACAATTCAATTTGTATTAATTTTAATGTAGAATAAGTAAAATAAAAAGTGACTTTTTAAGACAAAAGATTTATTTTGTCTTAAAAGAATGTCTTAAAAGTGCCCTTGGTGTAGTAGGGATAGTTATCGTTTCTATTTTTCTGTGTGAGTTGAGCTTACTTTTATTAATTTGTTTTTGTTTCTTTTAATGAATATGTGCTTGTTCAAAATATATATAGTTAATGAAATTAATCTATTTTTAGGTTAGAATATTATATATATATATATATATATATATATATATATATATATATATATATATATATATATATGAGCGAGAGATATAAAGTTTATATTATAATGATATGGTTTAAGGAAGTGTTTTAGTCTACATATCAATATTTATAGATCCATTTTAATTTGTGATTTATGAAGTGTGAATGAAGATCAATTTTTTTGGGCAGAAATATTTTTTCAAATTGACAATCTAAACGAGCTTTTCATCTCACTAGATTTGATACCTCCCAACACTACATAAATTTAGGCTTAAAATATAGATACACATGCACACACATAGACACACACACACACACACACACACAGATATATATAATCCACTTTCAGCATGTTAGGAATTGCAGATCTCAGGATCAATAAATTGGTCTAGGGATATAAATATTCTTGACATTGAAACTTTTGATTTTATAAATTGTATTTTTGAATGCATAAATCGATTCACTACCTTGAAGGTCTCCTAGAGCATTTGGATTGTGTAAACTATATAACTTAAAATTTCAATTCCATCCAATCTTAATTGAATTTTAGATAAAATTGATGAAAACAATATGTTTCAAAAAGGGCCAAAACATAGAATAATTATACTCCACAAAATGTTTTAATCATAAAAAAAATTTGATTTTCAATTTTTTTCTATATACAAAATTGATATAAATTTACACATAGTTCACATTGAAATATTATATTAGCATGACATTGAAATATTTATTAATGACTCACATTATCCACATTAAGATGATGTTTTTAGTTATCAATATAATTTTAAATAGATATGTCTCATATAAATTTTATTTTCAGAAATTATATGGAAATATTTTATTTATGATCCACATTGAAATTTATTTGTTATTAATATTTTTTAAATACTACAAACCAACTTCATATTAAGAATTGAATGATTAAGAGTTCCTTTTATTAAGACATTATTAAATTTTTTCTATTTAATACTATTTCTTTCTATATATATCAAGTGACTTAAAATTGCTTTATCTAACATCAACATTTAAATATTTATTTATGGTTAACAATAAGATATTTTCTCGGGCATATATATGTATATGTATATGTATATGTATATGTATATGTATATGTATATATATATATATATATATATATATATATATATATATATATATATATATATATATGTGTGTGTGTGTGTGTGTGTGTGTATGTATATATATATATATATATATATATATATATATATATATATATATATATATATATATTAGCATGTATCAAACATCTATTTAAGATATATATTGAAATATTTTATCACTTAAAAATAAAAGAATTAGACATTTTTTTCACATTAGAAATTAAAAATATAAGATTTTTTTTCACTTTCACTTATTTTATTTCTTTGAAGTTGTTCATATAAAATTTCGTTACTTAGTATGGACATTGAAATATATTTTATAAATGGTTTTGTTATTATTTTTTTAAATTCCACATGCCAACTCTATATTATTATGGAAGGGATTATACATATCCTATATTGTAACCTCAATTAATAACTAACCAATGAATTATGGTCAAAGTGACATTACTGATGTTTTATAATTTTTTTTAATTTGATATAACCAAATACATATATTTATATTTGTTTTTTATTATAGCCCATATTTTTCTATTTAGGATATACTTTTTTTATTTTAAAAGGGAAACATGTCAACTCTAGGTTAAGCATAGAAGGAATGACACATGTCTCTCATAGTATTCTATAGAATGCACCTATCAATACAATAACAGTAGAGATGTAATAAATCAATACTTAGGGATTAATATTTCTTGAATTAGATGCTTAGTTACACTCTTTTGTCAATGTGGATGCCTGCAATGCCTAAGGTTAGGCATTGCATGTCAAATTTTAAAATTAATAACATGAATATGATGCTAAGAAAGTGGAAGCTACTTTGGAATGTTTCCAAATATCATGAAATTATTGTTGATAACTTTTCATATATCCACTAGAGTAGAGCATATAGATAATTGAACATCAAAGGAGCACAATTGTGGAATCACACCATAGTGCCCCCTTTTTAGTAATTTTCTCATCATATTAGAGTTGATGAATTTTGAGGTTTTCCACCAGATGCTTCTAAGATAAATTCCTTTCCTTTTGAGGAAAATTTCAATGATTTTTTTCTAAATTAAAATTTTTCATTTCCAATAATTGTAACCATTAGACCCCTAATACAAGATGAGCAACACCCATTTACATCGAAATCACACGACTATCGAGTAAAGATTCACCCAAAATTATCTTAATAATATGAAACTTTCCCAAATAATGAATGGTACCTCCATATGCTATGATTATTTAAAATTCTAGTTTTGGAAATATAAAGTAGTTAAGAAAATTTTCCAGTTTGTAATTGATGAAGTTATGGGCGCTACTAAAATCAATCAAATGGTTAAATTCTTGTTTTTAATGTATCCTTATGTATTCGTGGTTTATAAAGTATAGATTTTGGCCAATGCATGAAAATATGTTTTTGGATTAGTATCTTCTAGCCATAGATATTGTGATAGTTCGAATTATTGATCTTTTTCCTCTTCATTATTTATGCATAACCATTTATTTTCACCACAATTATGCCCCATATTATGATTTGTTTCACAATTAAAACATATTCCCTTTTCGCTTATTTGAAATATTTTTTGAGGTGTCAACCTTATTCGTTGTGTGAGGTTAGGAGAGGGAGCAAGGTCATGCTCTCTAAATTTATTAGTAATCACTCTTCTAGTAGCCCTATTTTTTATTTCAACTTACTTTTCTAGAAAAAAAAAGTCTTTCTTTAGGAATTTGTGTTCAAAGACTCGATGTCACTCATTTTAAACGTTATCCTTTCAAGTTCCTGTAAAGAGGTCTAATGAATTGTCCTTTCAAATTTTCTATACCCTCATAGTCAAATTTTATATTGTTAAATGTGTTTTGTATTAATAAATAGTTTCCAAATATTTAACAACTAATTAAACAATCTATTGCTCTTAATATCTCCATATTGTGCTATCAATACCTCCATGAAAATTTACTGAGATACAGTAAAATCATTTTAACTTTCACAAATTTATTGATTGCATACAAATTGAACTTTTTCTAAATACAAAGATGTAATATGTACATTTTATAAAGTTTTCACGTAATTTCATTCAAACTATTGCTCCATTTGGAATATCCATGTTATATGATAGTTACCATCAAACTTCCTTATCTTAATCATTGAAATAAATTAGTTCTTTAGTGCTAACTTCAAACCTTATGTGGTAGATATTTTATTGAAAAATCATAATTATGAATTTGTGATTCAATATTTTTTTATTGTATTTGACATACCAAAATACACTTATGTGAATGATTTTCAACATAATTGTTTTTCTTATTTATATGACTTCCTAAAATAGCCATATATTTTTTAAGAAACGAACTTATGAAAAACAAAAACCATGGAATTAATGAATTTTCTTATTTCTTCCTGATTTTCCTCCATGTTTTGTTCCATGTGTAGACACTAACTTTCTAACTTGGATATTGGTACTAGACATCCTCTATTTCTTCATCATTCAGGGATGATATTTTAAGAGGTTTAAGAGGTAAAATAAATTTTAAATCACCTTTGCAATCCATTTGAGTAAATAATAATGCTCCTATTTTTCCTCTTTTTAAAATGAAATTAAGGACCAAAAATAATTTTTTGAATAATAATTTATGCCTATTATAGGTTGTGTACCTTACAAAACCCTATTTTTTAGATTTTTGGATGGTTTATCTTTATCCTAATAAATATTTAATATTTTAGCCCCTTTAAATATGAAATTTCGACCTATAGCAATATGATATGTGTTCTCTAAAGATTTATGAAATTTTAGTGTGTTTAGTGGATGTTATGATAATTTTTCTAAAACTTGCCAACTTTTAACCTCTTATCAAAACTAAATTTATATGGCATGATAGATGTCCAATTTTTAAAATACGATTCTAAAATTTTCACTTACAGTACCTGAGTATGTCTCCTAAAATCCCTAAACATTTCTTAGTGCAAGACTTCTCTAACATAAATTTATAATGAAAATTATGAAATCACCAATTTGGAACTAATTTCAAAATTATTCGTAGGCTGTAACTTCCATAGGTATATCTTTGAATATGTATAGAACAATAATATAAAATTTTAATCAATTCGTCATAAGATATATACTCAATTTCTTAAAAATTTCAGGATTTGAAATATGATACAAAGTAATTTATAGCAAAATTTTGAAGGTCATTTATTTCAAATTAATTCCATGACCATTCAGAAGCCCTTACATCCATATATAAAAATTGTATCATATATACTTTGAGACCTCTCTTCACTCATCTAAAAATTTCATGGTTTAAACCTTCCAAGAATAAAATTATAATGAAACTTCCACAGTGACTCATTTGAAAGACTCTCACTCTAGGTTTGTAATACCAAATGTAACTCTAAGTTTGTAATGCCAAATGTTATGAATCTTGGGCCTTAAAAATGATGAGAAGCTAATAAATGCAATCTAGTTTGAGGGTGACACCCCCTTGTATAATAAATACTATAGAAGGCAAGGTATGATATGTAACATACTTAATCCCCTTATTTACCATGAATTTGGAGTAATAAATTTTCACTTTCTTTATTGAGGTAAAAACATTATTTTAAAATCACCTCATCTACTACTCATTCAAAAAATTTTGGTAATATAAATTTTATTAAAAATAAAATTGAGATCATCAAGTTATAACCATTTCAATATTTTCACTCATGACCCCAAGAATTAATCAACTTACAATAACAACAACAACTTTATAAATTAAAGCATTCCCAATTCGAAGTTGCAACAAATTTCATTGGTTATTAGTAAAATCCAAAATTTACCAATCCAACATATTTTTCCATCAATGGATTCAATCTACTTACTCTCCGTTGGCTCGAGATGAATTGATCCGTGATGCATAAGATTTAACAAGTAATCTTTAATAACTTTTCCACATGTACCAAACCGCCTCGCACAATTTTAAGTGGTTAACAATATTTAACGTGTCTCCTTTAACAACTTATCAAATCCACCGAACCCCGATTGAAATCTCAAACATCGATGATAATATTTAATGTGTTTCCGTTAACACCTTACTAAATCCACCTAACCTCTATTGAAATTTCAACCATATATGATATTTAATGTGTTACCTCTAATACCTTGATATTTAATGTGTTACCTTTAATACCTCGCTAAATCCATCGAACGGTTGATGGGATTTTCTACTTCAACCGTCGATGATATTTAATGGGTTAACTTTAATACCTTGTTAAATGCATCGAACGGTTGATTGGATTTTTTTATTTTTGGCACTATTTAACGTGTTACAATTACTACATTGTCGAATTTTTCAAAAGCCTAATGGACGTTTTATCAATCGAACCATAATCGACTTTTTTTTTAGCCATCGAATATATTTAATGTGTTGTTCTTTTGGGAAATTTTATTAAACCCAACAAACCCATGATGGTATTATTGCCCATTATCAAAACATAACATTTTTTTACTTCGTAAAGGCCTCATGAGTTTTCCTAAATATCGATGGTTAATTCTTTTGAGGAAATTTTCCTATTTACTCGCAACATTCTCTAAATTGAACACCAATTGTCAGAGATTGGGTAAAACTTCGAATCCAAATTTACGAATATAAGTTATTATATTCAGACGTATATTTTCATATATGTAATGTATTAATTATAAAATATTGGGAAACATTTTCACCTAAATTCATGAATACAATTGATTATGTGTATACCTACACTATTATATAGGTAATGCATTACTGAAATTTTCTCTCTTGAAATGAATTATTCCATTCAATTAAATAAAACAAGATTTCTTACCAATGTTTACCAATCTAAATTTTATGTGAACATTCTTGAAAATTCACATTGTTTAAATTTTTAATAATTTATGTAGTTGAAGCTTTAATTCAAATTTTTGAGAATAAGAAAATTTAAGAGATTATGCGCTCAAATATAATTTACCAAAATTACTACTTAGACAAATATACAGTAAATCAAACATAACATTATATCTTTTCATGAAGAAACATATATATATATGCCATAATCATAAGCACATTTTTTCACTATTACAAGACATTACAACCTTCACTCTCCCCTTGTAATAACCTAGTGACTGTACTAAATTTACTAGGAATTCATTACTTACAATATAATTAGGTAAAGAGTAGATATTTGGGTGATGCAATAGTATATTCTTATTTTATTTATGCATTTACACTTGTATGTCTTTTATTTGGATTTTTAGAAAGTGAGGATTATTCCTCATACGAACCCAAAGGCTCAAATTATACTAGAGTTAGATCCTTTGTTATAACTATGGAAGAAAAGGAGGAAACCAAAAAACAGACCTAAAAAACTTCATATTACCATACCATAATTTTATGATATTTCAAAACATGTATTGAATTCTAAATTCCATCTAAGAAGTGACTTATATTTTTCATCTCTAATTTTAGCAACAAAATTTAGAAAGAAAATGAACAATAATCATAGGAGCGTTTTCCAAGTTGTTATGATCCAAATACATAAAATTTAGATGTACACATCATGTACAACAAATTGAGTTTGGAGAAAATATTTAATATAGATAATAGTAAGATAGGACCCTTGAGATACCCAAATAGATTCATATATCAAAATCTCATCTACTCCATAATGAATACATAATCCCTATATATACCTATCGACACATTGTAAATGTGGTCCCTTCATTATTAGAAATACCCTATTACACATACATTTAAATATCACACATACATTTAACCCCATATATGCCCCACCTTCGGTCTTACTACATGCATTTAACACAATATAAGTCCCCCTTGGTCATAACATAGTATCATCCCTCTCAAGGCTTTGTTGTTAAGGGATTTAACACGTGATGAAACCAAATAATAACATTTCCTTAGATTCTTACATTATTTTTACCATTGATGATAATCCATCCATCAAGAATCATTTTTTTGTCATAATCCTTGATGTTTGTAGTTGCAAAGTTTTATTTTAATTCTGTGTATTATTATCCCGACTTCTCCAATTTGTAGTAGTTGTTGGTCTTTCATAGCATTCAAATGAATAGTGATTTGGTGATGCCCTGTTCCATGAATATTGATTAATACTCCATCTTTTTCCTTAATAATGTTGATTTGGATGTTCTTGTCTTCCTTGATAATGACTATATTTATCTTCTTATCTTCCTTGAAATATTTCTTGGTAATGAGGATGTTGATATGGTTTCACAATTCATGGCTTTCTTTCACTCTGCATAATAATTTTATTATTTTTATTCTTCTTATAGATAATGGTATCCTCTATCATCTTTTCTTTGACTTTGAATTCTATAGCCTTGAAGATAATACCATCATATTTGAAAAACACATTCTCTTGATGAAGTTTGACTTCTTCAAGTATCTTTTGGAGGCCTTCTTGAATCTTTTCCTCTTTCTCTTTTTAAAGTTTCATTTACCAAATTTTGACTTCCTTACTCAATCATAAAATGCATGTTTCATTTACCAAATTCATGTATAGTGATTCTTTAATATTCTTACAAATTTCCTCATCGAATATTTTGGTAGTCTCCTCATCTATGATATTTGTATCTTTTTGAATTTGATAGTGCTTCCATTTTCCGTAAAATATCTTAACATCATATAGAGGGTTTCAATTATAGTTTTGTAATATATGTGTGTGTGTGTGTTCATCTTATTTTTTAATACGTCCCTTGAGTCATCATGTTTCAAACTCCCCTTCCTATTGTTTCATTATTTTAATTGTTTGATCTCCTTAATGGGTTCTTCATTAAGGTTTTGTATCTTCGATAGCTCATCACCTTTCTTCGTGATATACCCTTTAGCTCATTTTAATTCATCTTAAGTTATACATAATGTTTTCATTCATGTATCTTTTATCTATTTATTGGAAAATATTTTTGGAAAATGCTTCCCATCTAATATTCCATCAGTGTGCATGTTAAAAATCCACCACGAGTCATGGGATTCACCTATGAAGTAATAATTTGACAGTAAAGTATAATTTATAGTTTCATTTACCATCAACCATTATGTGGGATACATCTTAGTTATTAATATGAAATTATTCCATTAGTGAAACAATTGTCCTATTGAGAAAATGAGTACCTTGATTACTCATTAATATTTACCTTCATCTTGACTAAATTTAGGTATTGTCATTGCTTCTTAATTTGGGCCTAACCCAAACATTTATATTACACATTCAACATATAAACAATAATGATATAAAATAGTTATCATAATTTCTCACATATATTTATACTTTTCATCTTTCCAAAATATTTTGAATCACCCCAATCGAGCATCCCAATAAAATCTATGGTAGTTTTAAACTAACATACATTTTAAAACACTATTGTGAAGCTTTTCCTTTTGACTGATATCTCTAAAAATGTTTCCCTTATGATTTTGAAATATTGGGTTGTATTATTGTAATATTTCTTCTCTATAGTTCCATAGGCGAGATGAAAATCTATTGTGCCAAAATAAAATTATAGTAACTTTGCAAAAACTTGTTGTTCTTTGTCTTTTCCTACAACCAAACTTGTATATTGTTCCATGTGTTCAATTATTCAAATATAATTTTAAAATTCTTTGGTAAAGTACTTTTGTATGTCTCCTAAGATCCATAAATATTTGAAAATTCACATAAAAGAAGTTAGAAAAAAAAAAATGTCTAGCTAACCTCTTTCAAAATGATTTCAGGATACTTCACAAATAGTAAATTCCCTAGAAATAAAAAGAGAACAAAACTCTAAAATTTAAGTAGATGTTCCAAACATTTGAAAATTCCAAACTAAACTATTTGAAATTGAATTGAAGAGCATTCAAGAACCCTATCTTTCTTAGAGCATATCTATGAAAGTATAGAGAACCAAGATCTAAAATTTGAATCAGATGATCCTTAATATTTCTCATCAATATTATGATGTTTAAGATTTCTCATCAATATTATGCAGGTTAGAAACTCCCAAAGAGAAATTTATAGAAAACATTCCAAGTGAACCAGTTTGAAATTGATTTTAGGAGCATTCGAAAGTGCCTAATTTATTTAGATCATATCTTTGAAATTATAGAAAACAAATAAATGAAAATTGAGTCATATGTTCTCCAAGATTTCTCCTAAATATTATCCAAGTTTCACCAACTAAAACCTCCAAAACCCTAAGTTAAAGTGATCTCTCATACCAAGTGTTACAATCCAAATAAATAAAAATTAGTAGTATCATGTACATCAATATGACCATAAAGCACAACTCCAATATAAATAATAGAAATAATATACTGAAATATATTCATACATCCAAATCCCATATCTTCTATAAAAAAATATATTATATATAAAAAATACATTTCCCACACATTGCACATACCATCTCTTTCTTAATAAGATAACCCTCTTCATTATTAAAATAAACCTATTAAATTTAATTTTATACATATTATCTTTGTACCACACTTCCAAGTTGTGAATGTCAGTCCCCCTGACCAAGCTAAAATCATCTACCCGTTTTCTAACTAATTTGCTTATTTTTCAGAATCAAAATTTTAACCTTATTTTACGCCTAGATGCTTCATTTCTAAAGAAAACTAAAACTGATTTTAGAAATGAAAAAAAATCGAGGGACGCTATAATAATTCGAGTATGACAGAATCAATCTACAATCACTGCAGCGACGTGTTATTATTTTACGTTTTGTTGACTTTAAAATTGTTTTTAAAATATTCGCACAGTAGTAATTAACAAATTTTGGCGTCCACGTCTATATCATGTAGCTAACTGTGACAGATGAAAGTGGAATCTCTGCCAAATAATAGTTTGTTTTCTATGTTTCGTGCAGTGTTCATTGACTTTAAAGTCATTTCTAAAATTGAGATATGGTCGTAGTAATGAAATTCTACCCGTCGAAGTCGTAATCGGCAACTGGTGCAGCTGGAATCTATGTAGAAAACCCGCGAAGACGCAGTTTGTTGTTAATTGAACATTCAACAACTGTGATTATAAGCTTTTTCACTTTGTTGCTCTTTTATATTTTATCGCTCTTTTATATGTTATACATTATTTATTGGCAATCGGTGGCTTAGATGAGTGCTGAGGCTCGCATTCGTCTATTTATATGACTCTGTCCACCAAATCTATGTACACTTCTATCCTACTTTACCATCCATGGTTGGCAATTAGCCGCCCCTGCGATAAATCTCAATGGATATTGGATGCCTATTGTGGTACTCTGTGACTGGAATCACCTCCGCCTTTATTATTATTGTTCTCCATGTGTGGAGGAAGAAGAGTTATTGCAGACTTCCTCCAGGACCTCCAGGATGGCCAATTGTGGGAAATTTGTTTCAGTTGGGTAACAAACCCCACGAATCTCTCTTCCACCTTGCTACCAAATACGGTCCTCTGATGTGTGTCTCTTTCGGAATGAAGACAACAGTGGTTGCATCCTCTCCTGCCATGGCAAAGCAAGTTCTCAAAACCCATGACCATGTCCTTGCAGGCCGGAGCCTCATACAGTCAGTCCAGTGCCTTTCTTACGACAAGTCCTCAGTAATTTGGGCCCAATATGGATCCCACTGGCGTATTCTCAGACGTATATCCAATACAAATGTCTTCAGTGATAGCAGGTTAGAAGCCGTGCAACATTTGAGAAGAGACCATGTATTCCGTACAATCAAGCAGATTCTTCTGGAAAGTATAAAGGGGAACAGTGTAAACATCGGAGATACTATGGCCTACACCTCTGTTAATCTGTTAGGCAATATGGTCTTTGGTAAAGACATGTTCGATCCCCATTCTGCAGCTTTCCGAGAGTTGAAAGACAGTGTTCGGCAATTCGTGGTGAATGCAGGTGCTCCCAATTTGGCGGACTACATCCCATTTCTTCATTGGTTGGATCCTCAGGCTGTGGCGCGCAACACAAGAACCTATTTGAGTAAGGTATTTGGTATTCTTGATAAATTCATGGAGGACCGCCTGGCCAGAAGAGGAAAAGCCAGGGACAGGAGTGATGCTCCTGAGGATCTGTTGGACGCTCTGCTACAAATGAGAAGCGATGCTTTTACTCTCACTGATATCAGAACCTACCTAGCTGTAATTATTTTCATTCTCTATTGTCAGTATCATACGACAAGGTTAATGTATTTAATGATAGATAGAATTATTGCAGTTTACGAGCGCATTCACGCTGCCAATGTAATTTCATTTCTGGGTAATTGCTTGTTGCAGGATATATTTGGCGCAGGAACAGACACCACTGCCAATACAGTGGAGTGGGCGATGGCCGAACTCATATGCAATCCGGACAAAATGAAACGAGCCCAGGCCGAGTTGGACGAAGTGGTTGGGCGCAGCAGAAGGGTCGAAGAAAGTGACACCGACCGTCTCCCTTATCTTTGTGCTGTGGTGAAAGAAGTTTTCAGGTTGCACCCGGTAGTTCCACTGCTCGTCCCACACAGAGCAGATAGTGATTGTGAGATTGAGGGATTCTTGATACCCAAACACACCCAGGTAATCGTGAACGTGTGGGCAATCGGAAGGGACCCTGCAGTCTGGAATGAGCCATCGAAATTCGTCCCAGAGAGATTTCTCGATGATAAGATGAATAGTGTGGATTACAGGGGACATCACTTCGAGCTGATACCTTTTGGAGCGGGAAGGAGAATGTGCGTGGGGCTTCCGTTGGCGAGTCGGATGATTCATCTGGTATTGGCTTCTCTGCTCCATTCATTCGAGTGGACACCTGCGAAGGGCATGAGGGCAGAAGAAGTCGACATGACAGAGAAGTTTGGAATTACCATGGCGAAGGCGGTGCCACTCGAAGCTATTCCTGTGCCACGCTTGCCACGGGATATCTATTAGCGCTGTTTATATGCTGTGTGCAAAGTACTGTTTGATTATGTGCGCTACTATGATACAAGTTTGTATATTTGTGATTTGTCATGGCTAATTTTATTTTTCAGGGTATCCATAAAGTGGATTGAATTCATTTATGGTATTTACCATAGTATCTTTTCGTGGTATTGATCTATGGTATTTCATCAAGCTTATAAAAGGGGAGAGAAGCTAGGCATTTAGAGGCATTCTCGTATTATCTATCTTATGTTTGGGTTAAGAACCTAGCCTGGCCAGTGCTAGCATTGATCCCGAAAAGAAAACTGGGCGATGAGGTTTATGTGGTGGATCCATCCAGGGTTCACAAGTGGGCTTCACTTTCTTATATTTGTCATTGTCAAGCAGCTATGCATGCCATTTGCAGGATTTTATGGTCTAGGCATGTATTTTATTTTCAGTGAATAATATAAATAAAATGGCTGCATTTCTTGTGTGTTGGTTTTTGATGAAAAATTGTATTAAATGAGAACACTAAAATGTTTTAGATCTATCAAAATTTTTATTGTTTCGAATCTTACAATCCAACAATAAATATTTTTGATCATATATTGTTCACTGCAAGATTAAAATAAATATAATATCCAACAATAAACATATACAATAAGATTAAAACAAATATAATATCCAACAATAAATTATATATGCCCAAATTTATATTTATTGCTAGATAATCTGAAAAATAATCTGTAATAAATATAATTGATTTTATAAAATCAATTATATTTAAATGACAAGTGACATGGATTACTGGGACCGTAATTTTTATAATGCACTTCTAACTTGATTGAATTAAGTTTTAGTGAAACTATGAAATTTACCCTTGAAAAATATAATTATAAAATGTAATATTTAATATTGGTGTTATCTATCCACATCACAAAAAAATTTAACAAATTAACGTGATGGATTGTTTAATCCTTTTTATGACTGTAAAACTGGATTCAGTGTCATCACACAATCTGTAAAATACTCAAAATTTGAAAATTTGATATCAATAATTTTTATTTTAAAAAATTTCTATTCCATTTTATCATAAACTTATCCAAATTTACATTAATCTGTATGTTCTTTAAAACACGCTTTTAAAATTTGTTTATAATACGTTTTGGGAAATGTTATAGAAAATATTAAATTAAAAAATAATTGTGGTTAGAGATGCAATACGTGGTTCACGAATGGAAATGTGTCTTTAGCATTTAACGATTGCATTATCATGTGTGTTTCACTCACAATTGTCCTTCCAAAGTAATGGCATGCGAGTGGACATTTAAGATGGGAGGGTTCGATGTGTGGGCACTTTTTGGCTTTAAATGTTCAAACATGAGACCTTGGCCGATGTACGTGCTTTGTCCGGAAGGAGACAAGTATTTATCCTTTTCCTTGCCCTCCAATTATATTTTCTTTCCGATACATATTGTTTTATTCTATGTCTACAACAATGGTTTTCATGGGTTTTCATTTTGAATAGACGTGGGTCCTCCGTTATATGATGGTCAGTCTCATGGGTCTAAAGGTTTTTGCATGGGCTATGGGTTATAAAAGTCTGTTATTTGACCTTCTAATTGTTGAGTTTGTGAGTTGATGAGTCTTTTCATTAGTATTAAATGTTATTGCTCATACACTGTCAATTAAATTGTCAACGAGGCTAGATGAGCTTATTGAATGACCTATGCTAAATGTATGGGAATGGTGGTCTCATTAAAAGAGCCTTACTTCTTAACTTTTAAGTTGGTTGTTTTTAGTTACCTAAAATATTTTAATGGGTAAACGCAATGTTGCTTCAAAGTTATAAAAGTTGTGTTTGTTGTTTTAATTTTTAGTATGATAGTAATTTAATTATTTTTTAATTTTTTAAAAATGAAATTAATTATTATTTTTTTTTAAACCAACCAAAAAGAAATTATTCAAAGAATTTGCATAAAAGTTCAATTATATTAATATACAATTTAAATTCATGTATATTTTCAAAATGAAATCAATGCAATTATTTGAAACACACAATACACCTATAAGGAAAAAGATCAAATCAAATGTCTATTCATTCAATTTGCATTCTAATTACAAACAAACACTCACTATGTAGATGGAACAACTATATGAACAAAACAAAATGACTAAGAAAATAAAATGAAAATGGCTAAGGCACGCGATCATTTGATCAACGAGCCCAACTCAAGGCTCAATTTATGCCTCTGTTTCTTAGCTACTCAGCACAAAGAAACGAGATTGAACAAGTTGTTAACCCATAATGGAGCACAAAGCAACGAAATTGAACCTCCACCGATCACCCAAATAACATGATTAGTATTATATCTCAAAGATGGATTATAATAAAAAAAATGACTATTCTCTGAGTGCTTTTCTATTTATATAAAGTTCACAAAATATAAAATAGGCACACCTCAGGTTCGGCCTTATTTATGCCAACTAATTAAAAATAGTAATACAATTGGTTATAGTTATGTATCAATCTTAGTCATAGCTCAATTGTCCATACTATTTTTATGACATTAGCGAAACTTTTAGGGGCTAATATTCGGAAGTGGACTAATTTTTCATACTTTTTGCAAAAAAAAGATTCGTTAATTTCCATTGTTTTGAAAAACGATTCGATAAAATTTTATAATATAAAAATCACCAAAAAGTTATATAGAGACTATATAAAATTATTAGAAATTTAAATATTTTTTCAAAATTATCACCAAAGATTTTAGAGATTGCATATTGTAGATTAGTGAGATTCGCCAAGGATTCTAGACTTTAAGATAAATTTCCATCCTTAAAATTTTCTATTGATCCTTAAGAGATACAAAGTATATATGGCTTAATAAGCTTTCAAATCTTGTATTTAGCACTCTAAAACAACTAATCTCCCATAGCCTATAAATGATTGAGAATGAGCATCTCGACTATAACTAAGTTTAGTACCATAGGTGAAACAATCCGAAATGACCACTATCTGTCAAGATCTTAACGTGCTTTCTCCATTTCCCTTAGAATAGATTGGAGCTCGTGCAAAAGGTCTTTGAAAAGTCTCATAACAAAATTGTTACCAAGAAATCCCCGCAGATGAATAAAAAATATTTCTTTTAAACTGTAATTGTTTACTTTGCAACTTGCACACAAAATTAAGGTTATAAGCTTATCCATTTGGAATTTGATCATATTCATTTATGTGTCCATCTAGCAGCTAACTATAGGCAAGGCATGTGGTATTTGGTGAAAATTAAAGTTCATAAGAGGCTTACTACTATGATTTTTTCAATAAACATATGATGCACAAGAGACCATGTATATTGTTGTAATCGAACACTTGTAATATTGAACCAATAGCTTGAACAATTTATTACAAACCACATGCATTATATGTATAATATAATGTTATTCAAACCAAACACATCCATACTCTACTTTCAAACGATATTTTTATTTCTTTAGTTCTAAACATAAGAGATAAGTTGTAAAAATAAACCCAATTATACCTTTGATAAATGTACGAGTTTGGATAAATGATCAGGTGCTTAAAATTGTGCTAAAAAATTAAAGTTGTCGGAATGGTGTGGAACCTGAAAGACTAGGTCAATCTCGTTGTTCTGAATTCGACACAAATATTTTCGCATAAAACCAACACAGTATGCTCCCAGAAACGTACTATGTCCACTTTGTCAAACAAGTAATTTTTCTGAAAAAAAGTGCAAGGATAGCCTAGTCTGCAATCCATACTGTGGACTAGGCATGCCCATGTGGCAGGTTGACTAGTCAATAGTATATTCTCCAGCGAATGATGTGGTTCCAAGTGGCGCTTTGTGATTGGTATGAAATGGAAGGTTTTTATTGGGTTTTAGGTTGCCACGTGGTAGGCCGAGGGCCACAAAAATTTTGATCAAGATATGAGCAGAGTAGGCGGGGATCGAACCCGCGGCCTCCAAGAAACTAGCACAGAGCCTTTACCATCACACCATCACATTAGTTCTCAATAAGTTATGGTTGCGACATATATTTAAATTGTAATAGTTTTAAGTTTGGGGGTGGGCGTCAGGGTCTAGCCCAAGCCCTGGTCACCAAACTTGGGGGAAGTAGCATAGGTGGGAGACTAGCACTGCGCCCCTCCTCAATTGTTCCATGACCCTTAACACCAAACCATCCACCGACAACTCCATGTGTCCACAAAGCCATGAATATTGTGGTCTAATCAATTGCATCGATTTTAAAAATTGTGCGGGAGTTCTCAAGGCGTTAAGGTCCCAGCCCCCAGCCATATGGCCATAATGTGGCCCCCCATATGGCTATGTTTTTCGGAAACAAGGCCTTAATGGTAAAATTTGTGTGCTAACAAATCCACCCGAATATTGGGCAATCTCGCACTTTGTTAGTGAATTTCAGGTCAAAATTGTTGGATGGTGCCATATTTGGTGGAGTTTGTGGTGTGTTTAGTGCCAAAACTTGGGGAAGCCATTTTTGACAAAGTTCGAGGCAGACAGAGGCTTTTAATGCATTTTTGGGCATTCTAGAGCCATTGGAGTAGGTTTTAGAGCTATCTGAGCATTGAAAATATATGTAATCACACCTTTGAGCATAATAGAAGAGGGTCAATCCATTGGAAGCTGGACCAAGGAGATATAGCCCAGGTGGGGTGAAATCCCTCATCATGTTCTGTTGTGTTACTATTTATGGTGATGTTCAGGTCTATTATATGTTGTTTTTAGTGTTTTTTTTTTATGTTAATTTTCTCAATAAATTCACATAAAAAACCCATTTTTAACTTGCAATTTACCTCATAATCCTCAAGGACTTTGTCTATATTATGAATTATAATTTAGCACAACAAATACTAATTTTCCCATTCAGATCAACTTTGTATCAAAGTAATAGATTTACTTGTGTAAGAAGGATTTAACTATTGCAAGTGAATGTGATGCTTACAAGGTTGAAGCTCAAGAGAGGAGAACAATTTTTTGTGGGTGGAGGATCTAAATTGGGGAAAAGGAAAAAGAGAGTAAGATTTCCACAAGATTCACCTCATGTCGTACCTGAGGCTTTAGTAAGCATGTCTCATGAAGGAGGAAATGATAACATGACATAGGATGAGAAGGCTTTTAGGAAGGACTTATTTGACATGATAGAGATGGTGAAAGTCCTCTGTGAAGAGGGGAATACAATGTTGCAGGCTTAAAGCTCCAAAAATCCTTGAGGAGAGGGTTCTCCAAGAGGAGGAGGTAATGAAAATGGTGATAAGCCACAATATAATCCACCATCATCCTCACCATCTACTACGCCATCATCCTCACCACCATCTTCACCATCATCTACATCCTCTTCCACTACTAAAACCCTTACTCATACTCATCAACATACCTCAAAGGGAATTTGTAAAACACCCCTAATAAAACTTCATATTAAATTTGCATTGCCTATATATAATGGTGAATTGAACGCAAAGAATCTGGAAAATTGGTGATCTGATTATGGATGTTAGTTTTGTTGTGCTAATTCAATCTTAGATTTAAAATTTACTTGTTGATCTTATGCTTGATGTACATGTTTCCTTGTTGCTTATGTGTCTTGAAAAATTAATTTAACTGGGTTTTTATGAGTGGGTTCAAGTGCATAAAGTATTAAATTTAAATATTGAACAAAAACAATATAAAGAACAACAAACCATCACAACGTATCCATTAAAACAAAGTTTTGATGAAGGAATTCACCCCTTCTAAGCTACATCTCCTTGGATGAGCTTCCATGGCTTGGGCCTTTGTATTAGCTCAATGGTGACAAAATTTCTTTTTACATTCATCAAATGCTCCTGAAACATACTCCAGTGAGTTCATAATGTCGAAATATATCAAGAATGACTATCCATTTACTCGATTTGGCGTTTAACTGATCTGGCATGGTTTTCCTTCCTGGTGGCCGTGGGCTTTAAAATTATTCGAAATGACAAAAACACCTACACAATTTCTCCACTACCTCTACAACTTGTTCCAATGTGTTCATAGGATGCCAATATGCTAGGAATGACTCTTTATGAGCAAAAATTGGTCGAACATTGCTCAAGATATGGCCTATTCAATTTTTCCCCATATTCCTTCTCCAAATCTGGAGAAGACTCCAGTTAGCTACGCCAAACTGGTGGTTCTGCCGAATTTTGGTGGAGTCCACTAAAAATCCACCAAGTATTAAGCACAGTTAATTAAAATTGATCTTGGCTTAACGATGTGGTAACCACGATTTTAATTAGCACTAAGCATGTTTATGATAGGCGCAAGTCGACAATCATATGGTAGGTCACGTGGGGAGGAGGGCTAGCCCCCTCCCTCCCTCTGCCTCATGGTCCATTGGTAATGTCATAGAAATAGGAGGGGGAGGTCACAGGTTTGACCTCCCTTCTGCCCATCCTATATACATGTTCTTTCCATATAAAATACGCCTCCATATTAATGTTTGTAAAACACACATATAACATAATTTTTGAACTTTGTTTAAAATCTAATGCACCCTCCATAATAAGCCATTGCTCGAAATTTGGTTAAAATAATATATGCCACCTGCTAATGATGTTTGGACCTTGGATTAATAATGTTGACTATGGTTATACAAATAATTTGGTCTGTCATAACATATGAATGCAACCATATAATAATTAAATCCAAACCTTAGCGTTGAAATTTGACCATAGCCCATCAAATCAAATTCGAACCAAACCTTAGATAGGGAGTCCACCAAGAGGACATGTGACAGCCCTGGGTTGAGCTATCCTACCACATAAAAAGGATTCAAATTCAACCTTAGGAGGAGACCCTTAAAAATATCTCACTTGTAAACCAAATTGGCGCATCTTGTTGTGAAACTTGTCACAATGCCACTAGGAGTAAATTGAAGAATATTCCCTACATGCTCATTGGGCACCATGTCATCAACATGTCTTTTATTTTTTCATAACTGGAGAGGACATGTGGAAGTCCCGGGTTGAGCTATCCTACCACATAAAAACAATACGAATTCAACCTTAGGAGGAGAACCTTAAAAATATCTCACTTGTAAACCAAAATGGCACATCTTGTTGTGAAACTTGTCACAGTGCCACTAGGAGTAAATTGAAGAATATTCCCTACATGCTGATTGGGCACCATGTCATCAACATGTCACTGTTCTGAATTTTTTCTTTTTAAATTTCTTGATTTGAAGTATGGTCAACAGACTATAACTTATTCATCTAAACTCAGTTTTCAACGAAAGGATTTGCATTCGATTCCTAATGATGTGCTGGTCGTTTTCATTCACTTTCCAATAAATTTTGAGCACTTTGATTTTTGAGCTAAATACTGAACCTCTGATCAATTGGGTGGGTCAATTGGACATCTACTACAAAAGTCAAAACTTTCAATATGATGATACAAATATTCAACCAGCTTCCTTGAGGCGAGAGGGTGCAACACTAGTATGGCGGGAAGCCAATTTACAAGATTAGATAAAAAAGATGGTAATATCTCAATATCTTGGTCTAATTTCATTACTATAATTAAAATACAATTTTACCCTCAAGCATATATGAAAAACTCCATCATCAATTGGCATAAATTTAGACAACTTAAAGGTAAAAATGTGCAATATTACACCCACCAATCTAGAAGAAGAGCTCTTATGTTAGGTGTTGATTTGCAATCACAAGGCATGTTGTTGAAGTACTTAAGGGGTTTACATAGCTACCTAAGGAATATTATCTTTATGTTCAATCCCACTAGTCTAGATTAGGTCTGTGAGCAAGCCACTCACCTTGATGCAAGAGGAAAAAATATTCCAGAAGAGGGTAAAAAGAATCCATTTAAGGATGGAGAGAAAGGAAATGGTTTCAAAGGCAAAGGAAAGAAAAATGCCTTCGTTAAAAAGAAAGGAGGTAAAATGACATCCAAACATTGTGCCAAAGAGGGTCACGATGAGGATCATTTTTGGAAGCTTCATCCAGAGATGAAGCCCAAGAAATTCAACAATAAGGGAAACAAAAAATAGCTGCAAGCACTCAACATGATTTGGGATCCGATTCAGGTGATGAAACTAAAATTACAGCCATAGGTATCAAAGGAAAAGAATACATTTCTAGCACTCGTTTATCAAATTTTCACACTAGTACTCCAAATGAAGAAACAAGGATTGAATTATTTCATGTGAGGGTTATTTCAAAACATACAAAAATTGATACACTATTTTATAGTGGGTCTCAAGCCAATTTGATATCTGAATACTTATTCAAGAAAATTAATCTTGAAACCATTTCACATCCCAAACCATATCCATTGGGTTTGATATGAAAGAACAAAAATCTACAGGTTACACAAAAGCGTATTCTTCAGTTTGAAATCACAACAAACTTCATTGACAATGTTGAATTAGATGTTGTATCTCTTGATATTTTAGTAATTTTTTTGCATAGTCCTTACCTCTATGATAGAAAAGCCATCTTTCATAGCCATGAAAACAAGTACTATTTCTTCAAATATGGTGTGGAGTATATTCTAAGAGCTCATCGCAAGAAACTAAATCTTTCATTTGCTAATGCAGGACAAAATAAAAGACTAGTGAATTCAAGAAATACTTTTGTGCTTCTTATTATTCAACCAAAAAATGATGTTGATTATGAAGCATTTCAAGGTTCTCAATCAATGTTTAAATCTGATTTTATTGAAGTGGTTAATCAAAATAATGAGGTGTTTCAATAACCAAAGGGTTTACCACCCAAGAGGGGAATCCATCATAAAATACAATTGCAACAAGATTTTCCTCTTCCTAACATTAACATGTATAGGATATCGGTGATGGGAAGTGTTTAAATTAAAAATCAAATTCAAGAGTTTTTTTACAATGGAATCATCCAACCAAGTAATTTTCCATTAGGGTCACCTATTGTGTTGGTGCCAAAGAAGGATGGAATATGGTAGGTGTGTGTAGATTCTCGTGCATTGAAAAAAATTATGGTAAAGAACCATTACCCACTTCCTAGAATTGATGATTTACTTGAAAAATTGAAAGATGAAAATTATTTTACTAAGTTGAACTTAAGGAGTGGTTACCATCAAATTAGAATTACTGAAGGTAACTTTTGGAAGACAACATTCAAGACAAAACAAGGTTTGTTTGAATGGTTAGCTATGCCTTTTGGTTTATGTAATGCTCCTACTACCTTCATCCATGTGATGAATGATGTGTTGAGACCATTTCTTGATGAGTTTGTTATAGTATATTTAGATGATATATTTATATTCATTAAATCATGCGATGAACATGTCATGCATCTAAGAAAAGTACTTCATTTCTTAAGGAAAGAACAATTGTTTTTGAAGACGTCAAAATGGGAATTTGGTAAAACTTCTTTGGTGTACTTAGGGCATATTGTTGGAGGAGGTGAGTTGCAGATATACCCCTATAAGGTTGAGGTCATTGTGAATTGGCCAACGCCCAAGAAAGTCACTAAGGTAAGAAGTTTTTTGGGAGCAACCCAATATTGGAGGAAGTTTATTGCTAACTTCTCGTCTATCACAACTCCATTTCATGCATTGAATATTGTGAAAAAGGTCTTCCAGTGGGGAGTCAAGTAGAAAAACACATTTTATTCTTTGAAAGAGAAAATTAGTTCAACCCCAGTACATGCACTACCAGACTTGAGACAACCCTTTGAGATTCAAACTGATACGAGCGACTATGCCATGGGTGCAATACTTATGCAACATGGTAAGGCGATTTCATTTCATTCAGAAAATTTCAATGGTGTAGTGATTATCTATCCTACTTATGACAAGGAGCTTTATGTGTTGGTTCAAAGTGTGAAAAAGTGGAATCGCTATTTTATGGGAAAATAAACCATCATACACACTAACCATCAACCATTGCAATACTTGCAATCACAAACTATGTTGTGACAATCAAGGCACTTTCGATGGATGGGTTTCTGTTATAGCATCATTTTTCACCCTAATGTGATTCATGATTGTCTCTTTGGCCTTGGGCACCCATTCGCACAGACTTGAATAAAGTTCATGAAAAATAGTGTTTCAAATCCCATACGCAGATATGCCCAGACTTTTCCACGTATATACGCAAGTCCAGAGATACTTTTCTGTGTATGCCATTAAAATAATTAAAAATATATAAAAAAATCCCTAATTTTGAGGCTGGGTTGATGGTTATTCCCGTAATTCAACCACCCCAGCCCGTGGCCAAGTGTTTCCAACTGGTTGAAACTACTTTGAGGGATTATAAAAGCCCCTCATATGCATGTCCTAAGGGAGGGAGAAAAATTATAGACATTATACTCTGTTGGAGCCCAATTCAAGTCTGATTTCCCGTGCCTCCTGCACTTCCTAGGTTTTTACAGGAAACCTTCGTTTCCTGGAGATGTTCATCAGCTTATATGTCATCTCGTGTGCACAAGTCTTGGAAGAATCCTAGCAAGGCAAGGGCGAGACGGATCCAGACGATGGTCTGTTCGAAGATCATGGAAGGATTCAGGTGATCTCTCCACCTTTCTATTATTGTACATGCTATTCGTAATGAAGAAGAACCATCTTGTTCCTGAATTCACGTGTTAATAGCTACTTATATATGTGAAAAGAGTATTAATTAAACACTTGTTATTGTTTATATATGTTTCACATGGATTATACTGACATTCAGGAAAGATATATGCTGTACAACTAGATTTACGTGCACGTTTCTTCTTGGTTTTTAGGTTGAAGAGGAAGAAGAGTTGCTGGGGGTTTGAACCCCATGGGATCTACATAAAACGTAGGATCTATGGGTGAGTAATTCCACTTGATCATCAGGTATAAGAAAAGTATATACAACAAGGTTGTTCACATGCTTTCTAGTCCTATTATTAGTGTAACTAATTTACTCAAGCATAATTTTGTTTTGCATGAAATTTATGCTGAAAAATATTCATTGGATAATGAATTTCAAGATGTTTATGAAAATTGAGTCAAGGAAACCATGTAGAGGAATTGGATTACCATGTCAATAATAAAATTTTGTATCATTTGGGCAAGCTTTGAATTCCACTAGGGGAGAAAGGGAATGCCATAAGGGAAGCACACACTACTCTTATTGTTGTACTTTTCAGTGTAAGAAAAACAATGTAACATCTTCATACATATTTTTATTGGCCTCGTGTGTTTTAATGTGTGTCACATTTCATTAAAGTTTTTTAATTATGTGTAGTAAGTAAGACTAGCAATAAAAAGTTAGGATTGTACACACCACTTCCTGTACCTTCACGTCCATGGGAGAGTGTTTCTATGGATTTTCTAGAAGGTTTTCCATTGTCAAGAATAGGTCATGATTATTTGTATGTAGTTGTGGATAGGTTTAGCAAGACCTATATATTAATGCCATATAAAAATAAAGTAAAAAGTAAACAAATATCTCAACTATTATTTCAACATGTTTGGGTTCATTTTGGGTTGCCCACATCCATTTTTATTGATCGAGATTCTTGATTTGGTGGGAATTTTTGGTCAAGTATGTGGGACTTGATCAATACCATGTTGAAAAAGAGTACAAGCTTTCATCCACAAACAGATGGTGAAATTGAAGTGGTCAATCAAATAGTCATACATTTTCTTCGAGGATATTGAAACAACCATCCTAAGTTGTGGGATGAAATGTTGCACTACATTCAACATTCCATACAATTGTGAAAAACACTCCTCTACACAAAGATCACCATCTGAGGCATGTCTTGGATACTTGCCTATATCGCCATTGGATTTCATTTTTCAGAAGGATGTTGCTATTGATGGCCATATAGACATAGAAATATCCAAGAAGTTCATATAAAAAATCCAATTGATACATCAAACAGCTCAAGATCATCTTGAAAACACCTAAGGAAAGTACAAGGAAAAGCACGACAAGCATCTTGTAGATCACAAGTTTGAAATTGGTGATGAATTTTGGCTTCACATTAGCAAAGAGAGGCTTCAAGGGGAAGGTAAAAAATTAAAACCAATTCATTGTTTTCATTTCATAATTTTGAAAAATATTGGTGACAATGCCTTAAAGTTAGATTTTCCTTTATACATGTAAATTTACTCTGTTGTTAATGCTGAGAAATTAAGGTTGTATAAGCCTTAGTTGATTGAAGATCAAGGAGAAATTTTTAGATTCCATCTATTGAAGAATGTTCTCGAGAATACCTTGATGAACTTCATCAAGACATGATTCTTAACAGAAGAATAAGGACATTTGAACAAGGGAGTCTATACTACCTTCGTGTGCGGCTCAATGGCACAAATCTAAGAAAGACCAAAAGGATCGAGATTGGAAAGGTGAGGGATCTGTACCCTCATCTGTTGAACAACTGAAAGTTATCCTTTAGGGTACAAAAGCTTCTATTGGGGAGGAGTGATTAGGTGCTTAAAATTATGCTAAAAAATGAAAGTTGTCGGAATGGTATGGAACCTAAACGACCGCGTAGATATCATCGTTCTGAATCTAACGTAACTTATTTCATGGAAAATAGATACCGTATGCTCCCAGAAATTTGTTCTGTCCACTTTGTCAAACATGCAAAATTTTTGAAAAAAAAGTGTAGGTACAACCCAATCAACAATCTGCACTGTTGACTTAGCATGTCGATGTGGCAGGTTGAATGGTCAATGGTATATTATCTGATGGATGATTTGGTTCCAAGCGGCACTTCATTATTGGTTTGAAATTATAGGTTGTGATTGGGTTTTGGGTGGCCAATCACAGGTTGCCACATGGTATGGCCAAGGGCCACTACGTGGCAGCCCAAGGACCACTGAAACTTTGGCCAAGGTGCGAGCAGAGGAGGTGGGGGTCGAACTCATGACATCCAAGAAACTAGTAATAAGCTTTTACCACTGTGCCATCACATTATTTCTTAAAATGTAATGGTTGCGTCATATATTCAAATTGTAATGGTTTTGAGTTTGGGAGTGGGGGTTGGGATATAGCCCCAGCACTGGTCACTATGCTTGGTGGTGGGACCATTGGCGGTTGGCTAGCCCCATGCCCACTCCAACTATTCCATGATCTTTAACACCAAACCGTCCACCGATGGCACCATGTGTCCACCAAGCCGTGAAGACTTCTCTCTAATAAACCACATAGAGTCTAAAATTTTTGTTGGAGTTAAGGTCCTGGCCCCATGCCATATGGCCATCATGTGGCCCCCCATATGGCCATGTTTTCTAGAAACAAGGCCTTAATGGTCAAATTGGTGTGCTGACAATTCCGCCTGGATATTGGGAAATCTAGTGCTTCGTTAGCGAAATTTGGGGAAAAATTGTGGGATGGTGCCGAATTTGGTGGCGTTTGTGGTGAGTTTAGTGCCAAAACATGGGGAAGCCATAACTAAGTCATTTTTTCACCAAATTTGAGGCAGAAAGAGGTTAGATTGAAACTTTTTGGCATTTTGGAGCCATTGGAGTAGGTTTCAGAGTTGTTTGAGCATTTCTAATGTATGTAATCACACTTTTGAACATAATATAAGAGGGCCAAGCCATTGGAAGCTAGACCAAGGAGATGTAGCCCAAGCGAGGTGAACTCCATCATTTTTTTTGTGTTACTATTTACGGTCATGTTGATGTATGTTATATGTTCTTGTTCAGTGTTTTATTTATGTTAACTTGCTCAAGAAATTTACATAAAAACACATAAAAAACTCATTATTAACTTGCAATTTACCTCATAATACTCAAGGGTGAAATCCTAAAGTTGGGAAACACTTTTTGGCGGATGGCGAAAATTTGTGTGAAATTTTTAATTTCTCGTTCGAGAAAATAGTCAACTCAATTTCTCCTCCGAGAGATTTTTAAAGTGTTGCACGAGAGTTAGATTGAGCTTGACCGAAGTTAAAATACTCTCGGACGAGAGTTAAGTATTTTCTCGTCCAAGAGTTTTATTTACATAAACTCTCGGGTAAACTCTCGAACGAAAGTTCTAAAACTCTCGACCTAGAATTGTTTTAACTCTCGCTCGAGAGTTTTGTTCTTATTAAAAACACCCAAATCTTTTCTCCCCCAAAATCATGTACAGGTGCCAGGGTGTTGGGGTGTATCCATCCCTTCACTTATTTCTTCTCGTGCTTTTTTTTATTTGTACTAGAATATCACTATTTTCTAACTTATGGTTTAAACGAAAAAAGCATGAGATATTTTCATTATAATTATTTTTTAAGTCTGTTAAAAAATTAAATTCAAAACATGACAACAATGGTAACTTATACAAACCAACTAAATTATTCAATAAATATTAATCTTTAATATAAAAATTAAATTTATACAAACCAACTAAACTACTAAATAAATAATAAATTTTAATATTAAAATTAAACATATAAAAACCAACTAAACTACTGAATAAATACAAATTTTTAATATTAAAATTATACAAACTAACTAAACTTTTTTTTTTTTTCCTCGAGAAAAAAGCGTAATTTTATTTCTGCAGGTGAGAACAAAATTACAATGAAAAAACACATAGTTATGTGTTCAAAAGGGACAAACCCCAAAGAGTGTTTACAATAAACAGTGCCAAAGTGACACCAAGACAATGCAGACCTAGAAAAAATTAATCTTACAGTCCCATTGTGGACCAATAACTGATCAAAGACCTAAAGAATAACTCTGTCCACCTTCAGTTCGACATAGCTCTGTCCACCTTCAGTTAACATAGCTCTGTCCACCAAGAGGCCAGCTGTAAGTACCCAAATTTGTGGCACAAAAAGCTGTAATGCAAACTCCAGTCTTCACTGAAAGTCGAAATTTTTTTTGACAAGCCCTCAGATTTATATGAATGCCGAGGAATATAAACAGTTCCCCAAGAGTATGCGCTCCCCAAAACTAAGTAGCAAGACAATCTGTCCATTTTCTCTTGGTCATAACAATTTTAATCAATACGACCTGTAGCAGTCATATATCGCATAAGGAGCTCAGAAACAATCGGTCCAACGCATAAGGAACATCAGCATTAAATTGAAGAATGAAACGCAGCACCTGTATATGATCCAGGAGGCCTGAAACGCAGCACCTGTAAATAGCTCTGTCCACCAAAAAGCCAGCTGTAAGTACCCAACTATTGTGGCACAAAAAAAACTGTAATTCGAACTCCAGTCCTCACTGAAAGCCGAGATTTTTGACAAGTCCTCAGATATGTATGAATGCCGAGGATTATAAACAGCTCCCCAAGTGAAATGCGCTCTCCAACACGAAGTAGCAAGACATTCTGTCCAATTTGTCTTGATCATAACTATTATAAACAAAACGACCTGTATATGATCCAGGAGGCACCTGTAAATGAGACTCTGTAGCCATACCTTCAGAAAAATAAGGTTATAAAGAACAGTGATAAAAGCCTCTAGTAGCATTCTGATCCTCCAGAAGCCTACGACAGCTGAAAGCTCATAACAAAATGTGCAGCCCAAAGGAAAGTTCGAGTAGAGTTTGAACCAGCCCTGAGCATACTAGTCAACCAACAAAAACATCCAAGTAAAAGAAGGTGAAAAAGCACACTCAACAACATCGACCTGCTGTGGATCAAATGGCAGATTGTTGTCAGATCACAAGTAATAGATCCATTCACCCTCACCCAGCTTTTGACACAGCTCATTAGGAGTAAGAACAGTTTGCAATGTAGACTAACACAAAAACCAGTAGCCAGTTAATCAAATAAGGAGGGATGGAAGTATTCTGAGATTTCACCATCCATATGTTCCCTAATCCTCCATAGACATTCATCCAGCAAAATCCCCCTCTTGGAAGCACAGTCAGCCTTTTCATTATTTTCTCGATAGATATGCTGGCATGAGAAGGATATAAAAGATTGGAGAATCTCCCCAACAGAGCGGAATATATTTTGAAGATGATGAGCTCTGCAATTTTGGATACCTTTAACCCAGTTAATCACATTCAAGGAGTCCCCAAAAACTTTTAGATGTCGGCATCCTTTCTCCACAGCAAACAAAAGAAGAAGCTTGAGGCTCAGTAGTTCGGCGAAATTATTTGTCCCTTCCCCAAGCCCAGCAGAGATCTCATACCAGTGAGATTCCGAGAGAAACAGCAAAGCTCCACCACCACAGACATTTTGCTGCATCGCACCATCAAAGAAACCCCAAGGGTTCCTACTATCTATATCCAATAGAAGAATCTCCCTCTGATTGGCAGCACAGATATGTATAGGAAAGGCATAATGTAAACCAACAGACATAGCACCAACGATCTCTGGAGTACTGACAGAACCATCAAAAAGAAGGCGGTTACGAGCCAACCAACAACCCCAAATAATGAGGAGTGGCAGAGCTTTATGATTCTGCTCACCAATAGATATCCACCACGATTCCCAAGCATGAGATACAGAATTGCCCTCCCACCTAAACTGGAAACCCAATAACCTGGAACACTCTTGCCAGGTACCTTTAATGAAGGGACAGGTGAGGAAAAGATGATTAACAGATTCTACATCAGATTTGCACAAACAGCACCATCCAGGGCCCTGAAAACTTCTGTTTTGCAGCACATCCCAAGTAGGGACTTTATTTTCAAGAACACACCACATGAAAAGCCGAGTCTTAGGAGGACAATGTAGTTTCCAGAGTTTCTTCCACCACCACCGCTCCTCACCCAGGACAACCCCAGCACTTAGTTTTGTGTAGCCAGCCCGGGGAGTATAGGTCCCCGAAGGATCAAAGTCCCAAGCAACCTTATCATCCCTATCCCAAAGCACAAGGTGCGCCTGTTTAATAGCACGGATGTAACCAGCCAGAGCCCTCTCATCAAAATCCTCAAGCCCCAAAGAAGAGGCCTGTAGCCAAGACTGAATGCCCAACCTTCTCCGGACCGGAACCGCAAGTTGGGAGAGAAAAGTGATCCCCTTCTGCCTTAAAGCATCAACCGTGCGCCCGGGAAGGAGATGTTGAAGAGCACTTCCCATCCAAGGATCTTCACCCACCCTCAGCTTCCTGCCATTTCCCACATCCCAGGCCAGACTTGTATCCAGAATGTGGAAAGATTTAACAAGAGACTTCCAAATCACCGATCCCCCAGCAAAGGATTTTCTTGGAGTCCTAATCCATTCCACAAGAGAAAATGGAGAAATGTATTTCTGATAGATCACTTGAGTCCAAAGGCTATCAACGTTGATGAGCCTCCACCCACCCTTAGCAGCTAAAGCCTGAGCAAAAAGGAAGATATTTTTCAGGCCCCAACCTCCCATCCCTTTTGGGACAACAATTTTCTCCCACCGAACCCAAGGGGTCACCAATGAATCTTGTTTACCACTCCACAAGAATCTAAAACAAATCCTCCTGGCAGCCTCCAAGACACCCTTTGGGATCCAAGACAAGGACATCCAATAAACCGGAACAGCCTCCAAGATAGACTTAACTAAAGTCAACCGACCAGCTCTAGACAGCCATTTATGAGACCAAAATTTAAGGCGCTTTTCCAGCTTTTCCAGCAGCCAAGTCCAATCATTTTTCCTGTAATCATTTGGTTTTAAATGGAACCCCAAGTAATTCAGACCATCGTCCAAAACTACAGGATTGTAGGGAAAGAGTCGCACAAATTCACGCCTCTCCTCGTCCCGCAAAAGATGAGTAGTAATGGAAGACTTCCCAGTATTCACTTCCATTCCCGTTGCTTTGCCAAACAAAGCCAGAATCTCACCTATAGTAGTAGCATCACGCACCGTCCCAGAACAAAAAATTAAGACATCATCAACAAAAAGAAGGTGTGTGATGTAATAATTTTGGGCAACCTGAATGCCCTTGAGGGAACCCTGTCCCTTAGCCTCATGAAGAGCCCTGCTCAAACTCTCAGCTATCAGTAAAAAAAGAAGGGGAGAAAGGGGGCATCCCTGGCGCAGCCCCCTTTCAGCATGGAAAAAAGGGGAAGCAGCCCCATTTAGTAGCACAACAAAAGAGACAGTTGTGACACAGCTCATAATCCATCTAATGAAACCGATGCCAAAACCAAGGTGAGTCAGGAGCATACGAATATATAACCAACTTACCCGATCAAATGCTTTGGAGAGGTCGATTTTCAGCACTGTCCCTTTTAGATTCTTGGTCTTCATGCTGTGAAGAGCCTCTTGTGCAGTCCCGATTGCTTCATGTATTTGTCGTCCATCCATAAAACCAAATTGTTCCCCAGATATGTGAGAAGACAGAATACCTTTGAGTCTTCTCGCTACGACCTTTGCAATAAATTTATAGATACAGTTACACAAAGAAATAGGACGAAAATCTGCCAGAGAGAGAGGGTTGTCCACCTTTGGAATAAGTGCTATGAAAGTGGAATTGAAAGAAGCAGGAATCCGTCCAGAGACCCTGGTATCCTCCACCACTTTGAGCAGATCTCTCCCCAAGATGTCATAAACAGCCAAAAAAAACTCGATTGACCACCCATCAGGCCCAGGACTTTTGTCCTTTTGGAAGCTATGAAGAACCTCCTTTAATTCCTTCTCGGATACCTCAGCCATCAGAGATCTGTTATCCGCCTCCTCCACAAACCTCGGGAAGTTTTGCGCTACTCTTATCACTTCCACAAGAGAAGCATGAGCTGGGGCCTTAAACAGTTCCTTAAAATGATCAACCCCTAGCTTAGCTTTAGCCTCAAAAGAAGAATGCTCATTTCCTTGACCATCTCTTAAGCTCCAGATGGTATTAGCAGCCTTCCGGCCGCGGGCATAAGCATGAAAAAATTTCATATTCTCATCCCCACAAGCCAACCAAGTGGCCCTACTCTTCAGCCTCCAAGATTCCTCCTTATCCAAAAGAAGGGAGTTCCTTCTTTTTTCAAGTAAGACAAGAGTGTCTTTATCAACTTGGGTTTGGTATCCTCCACCAATCCCCTCATAAATCGAGCACAGGTCCTCTTCCACCTGTTTCAACTCCGCATCCTCCCTCAGTCTCTTATCAGCTGCCCAAACTTTCACAGCATCCTTAATGCGTTTAAGATTTTCTGCAAATTGAAAAGCAGCAGAAAGAGGACTATCCATACTGAAAGGAATCCATCTAGCAAGGACCAGAGCTTTGAAAGAATCGTCCCTAAGCCAGATATTTTTGAACTTTAAGGGACTAGGAGGTTGCCGAGGCCCGATCTTGAAATCAAGGAATATAGGAAAATGATCTGAAACACCCCCACTGCCTATCCACTGCCTAATCTGAAAAGGCCTTTCCAAGAACTGCTCAGCTACCAGGAAACGATCAAGTCTCTTCGCTATCCTGCCTTCAGCACATCTATTGTTCCTCCAAGAGGGTTTCATCTTAATGGGCTCAATGTCAAGCAGGTGGCTCTCCTCTAATTTTTGAGTGAAGTATCTAGTCAACGTGTCAACTTGAGCATGGGGCCCCCAAACCTCAGACTAGCCCAAAGTAAAATTCATATCCCCTCCCAAAATCAGCGAGTCACTCTTGAGTAAAGAATTACCCAGGAGGGAATCCCAGAATGGGATCTGGTCTTGATATGGGCCATAAATATTAAAAATGTTAAATGTTTCACCTAGCTCCAATGACAAAAAATTTAATCCCAGGACTGATTCCATTCCCCAGAGATTCTGTGATTTGATTGTTCTATCTTTCCAACCTACAGCCAGCCCACCTGACCTTCCTCTAGCATCCAATGATTCAAAGGACCAGCCTGGCAACCATCCTTCCAATCTGGCTTTTACCACTGACCCTACCCCTAAAGTCTCTTGCAGCAGAATAATATCCGGACCATCCACGGAAATAATTCTTAGGAGAGCAGCTTTCTTTTGGGGCCCTGCCAAACCCCTGCAATTAAATGACATTATCTTCATAACAAACCTGACTTCAGGGAATGGCATGCTCTAAGCGCCCTGTCCATCGATATCTGCCTCCCATCATGAACATCCAACATTGCTCGATCCTGAGCTTTTGCTAAAAAAGAAATCCTGCCCCTGCCCCGAGCAGATGGGGTTTTACTCCTCCCAAACCCGCCTGCACTTTTTTTTGCACTAGATCTCAGATTATATCCAATGACCTGGGGGGGTGCTGATTCCACGAGGGCCAGCAGCTCTTCACCTTGATCAAAAATAGTAACAGAGGCCTTCTCAAGGAGAGCAGGCTTAGATATAGCAGGCAGAGAAAAAGAAAGAGGATCAGCAATAGGAAGCTGACCACTGGCAACCTTCCTATCCAAAACATTTGATGACAGCAAAGTTAAAGAGGTGTTGTAGACAGGAGAGAAGGGGAATGAGCCCATGAGTGAAGGTTTCCACAATGAAAACATATATTTCGACAAAAAATCATCCTGCAAATCTGCTCCGTAAAGGCGACTGTGAACCTTCACAATGATTGAAGCTCCACCCCCAACATTCCGCGAGAGTGACTCCTGCCCATAGGTTGGACCAGAAACCTCACTTACCGTCCGGAGATCAACATCAGGCTGCAAGCGAGTAGCACAAGCATCAGAATGCGATGCACAAGAGGGAGATGAGGTAGGCTGTGACCGCAAAATGTAAGGACCAGGATCAGCCCCCTTCAAGAAATGATCCTCTACACCCGGACTAGACCCCTGGCTTTTTGCTTTGTGTGAGGGAGAACCACATTCATATGCAGGATGTCCATAGACATGGCACCTACGACAACGGAAAGGAACCTTCTCATAGTCCAGGATCTGTTTAATAACAAACTTCCCCCACCGGAGATTCAGAGATTCTGCAAGGCCTTCTCTGATGTTAATCATCACAAGGATTCTAGCAACCCGCCGGAGATTAGTCTTAAAGAAGGATAAATCTGCCTTTAAGAAGACCCCAAGCGTATTTCCTATACCACAGAGATGATCCTCAGTCCAATAATGTAGAGGCAGACCCGGTAGCCGAACCCACAAAGGGATCGAATCCACCCTTTCCCTACTAGCATCAAAGAGGGGGTGCCAAGGTTTTAAGAGCATGGGAGAATGATCGACAGTCCAACTCCGATGCATCACCCACTGGATGTGATCAAAATGCAAGAAGTTGAAAGAAAACCATCCCTTTGATAGGGACACCACTTCTGGGACATAACCTAGAACAGTTTTCCAATGAGCTCCAGCCCAAGAAACCACAGTTTTCAGGGCAAAAAGCCTCCCCACAACCCTGCCAACCAGAGTTCTGCTAGCCAAAGTTGTAACCTGCTCCCATCTGATGTCTTCACCCAAGACATAATTATATTCCTCTTTTTTAACCTTGATCCAATTATTTTTTCGGCTCCCTTTCTTCGTCACTCCAGCCTCCTTTACAAACTTATGGCCTGTTTGTTTTGAGTCAACAGAAACTCTAAACCCACTCTGCTCTTCCCAGCAAGTTTGTCGAGAAAAGGCATGCAATCACTCCTTTTCACTGTAACTCTCCACCCTTCTGTATGTGAGCCCAGAGGGGTCCAGCTCTATATTACTGTCAGTAGGAGAGTCTTTGTGAAGACCGCCTGTTTCCAAAACCTTCCCTTTACACGTCAAGCTCTGTGACCGACCTTGCCCCTGCAGAAACTGGCCTTTTAGCAGATCCGTGCCTCTACAAGCAGACAGTCCATCTACCGCCCGCCCAAGAATGCTGTCGTTGAATACCAAAGGCGACAGCCTACCGTCCAAAAGGATCGGGGGCTCCACCTCACCTTGAGGGCACAAAACATTCTGCACGCCAGACAGTGAAACTGTGGATCCCTGCAACAACAACGAATCTGTGGACCCCTGCAACAACGGTGTCTGTTCACTGGCCTGACCATCGATCACCGCATCGCGTCCCACGCCATTCGAGACCGACAAAAACCTGGCCTGCTCATCGATAAACGCTGCGCCTCCATCGCCATTCAAAAAAAACCTTCTCCCGCCCAGTTCCATCGACCTCCGGTCAGGCGTTGCACATCTCAAACTTAAATAGTAACTCACAAACTAACTAAACTACTAAATAAATATTAATTTTTAATATTAAAATTAAGTTTATACAAAGGAAATAAACTACTAAATAGATTTTAATTTTAATATTAAAATGAAACATATACAAACCAACTAAACTACTAAATAAATATTAATTTTTAATATTAAAATTAAACGATAAAAAAATATTATTATCAACCACATGTATGTCTACATCACATGTACATGCCATATTAAATGTATTTGCACACATCAAATTATAATATTAAAACGAAAAGTACTAAATAAATATTAGTTTTATACCATCGAACTAAATTAAATAAATATTATGGTATTTGGTTCATATAAGCAACTGGTACTTGGCGCATATAAGGGTTCCTGATAAGGCTATTGTTAATATTTAAATGTCGAAAAATAGTTGTAAAATAAATACCTACCTCTCTGCCTATTACTCACTTGTCACGTGAATAGTATGAACGAACATATATATAGAACTCTTGTATGAGAGTTTCTACCCAACGTAAACTCTCCTTCGAGAGTCTCTACTCAACGTAAACTCTCGGGCGCAAACTCTCGGCCGAGAGTTTGTATAACTTTCGGACGAGAGTTTAGTTGCACGGGTAAATTTAACATGTCTTGGTTTAAACTCTCGGTCGAGAGTTTAAAAAATGTCTCGCTCGAGAAATTATCTCGACCGAGAGTTTCTGGTCAACGAAAAACCTAGAAAATTCTACAGTTTTCAGGAACCTGCAACTTTGGAATGGTGGAACACCTACAAAGACAAAATGTTATATTTTAGACTAGGTACCATTAGATTCATCTCCGAATCTAGTTTCTGATGATGTAAGATTTGTGGATTTTCATTAAAAATTTCAATTTGTTATTAATTTTTTACTAAACTGTGTCACTGTGGAATTTCATTGTTCGTAAAATTGCTCTGAATGAAAATTCAATAACTTTAAAATGATGATACCAAAAAATTCAGAAAAATCATATTGCATTTCCTCTCCCTGTCTACTTCAAAAGGGTACTCTCATTTTTCTTATTAACGATCACATTGAAAGAAAATCTAGGGTTCATAAAATGTACTGAAACATGACCGCTTTTTTGTCTTCGTCCATTTCAAAAAATAATAAAAAATAGTGATTTAATCTGAAAATTGCCGAAAAATAGTCAGTGCACTAGTGCAATATATGCAAATTATGATAATATGGTTTATTTCCAAAAAATGAATAACCTTTCCTAAAAAAAGTTAGGGTTCAAAAAGTGACTATTTATGTTTGCTTGAAAATTTCAAGTATATGCAGTTAGTAAACAACAAATTTACCCCTCTATATGTCAATATTTTTTAAAAACAAAAATATGAGTATGAAGGTAAGACGATTACCTACAAATCTTGTTTTTATGTCAAAGTGTAATTTGCATTGAAAAAACATAGAAAATTACAACTTTCAACGTCAAAAAAGTGAAAAAAGTGTTTCCCAACTTCACATTTTCACCCCTAAATAAATAATAAATTTTAATATTAAAATTAAACATATACAAACCAACTAAACTACTGAATAAATATTAATTTTTAGTATTAAAATTATACATATACAAACCAACTAAACTACTAAATAAACATTAATTTTTAATATTAAAATTAAGTTTATACAAAGGAACTAAACTACTAAATGGATATTAATTTTAATATTAAAATGAAACATATACAAACTAACTAAACTACTAAATAAATATTCATTTTTAATATTAAAATTAAACAATAAAAAAATATTATTATCAACCATATGTATGTCTACATCACATGTACATGCCATATTAAATGTATTTGCACACATCAAATTATAATATTAAAACAAAAAGTACTAAATAAATATTAGTTTTATACCACTGAACTAAATGAAAAAAATATTATGGTATTTGGTTCATATAAGCAACCGGTACTTGGCACATATAAGGGTTCCTGATAAGGCTATTGTTAATATTTAAATATCGAAAAATAATTGTAAAATAAATACCTACCTCACTACCTATTACTCACTTGTCATGTGAATAGTATGAACGAACATATATATAGAACTCTTGCACGAGAGTTTCTGCCCAATGTAAACTCTCGTCCGAGAGTCTCTGCTCAACGTAAACTCTCGGGCGCAAACTCTCGGCCGAGAGTTTGTACAACTTTTGGACGAGAGTTTAGTCACACGGTTAAGTTTAACCTGTGGTGGTTTAAACTCTCGGTCGAGAGTTTAAAAAACGTCGTGCCCGAGAAATTATCTCGACCGAGAGTTTCTGGGCAACGAAAAGCCCATAAAATTCTACAGTTTTCAGGAACCTACAACTTTGGAAGGGTGGAACACCTACAAAAACAAAATGTTATATTTCGGACCAGGTACCATTAGATTCATCTCTAAATCTAGTTTCTAATGATGTAAGATTTGTGGATTTTCTTTAAAAATTTCAATTTGTTATTAATTTTTTACTAAACTGTATCACTGTGGAATTTCATTGTTTGGAAAATTGCACTAAATGAAAATTCAATAACTTTAAAATGACGATATCAAAAAATTCAGAAAAATCATATTGCATTTCCTCTCCCTGTCTACTTCAAAAGGGTACTCTCATTTTTCTTATTGACAATCACATTGAAAAGAAAATCTAGGGTTCACAAATTGTACTGAAACATCACCGTTTTTTTATCTTCATCCAATTCAAAAAATAATAAAAAATAGTGATTTAATTTGAAAATTACTGAAAAATAGTCAGTGCACTAGTGCAATATATGCAGATTATGATGATATGGTTTGTTTCCAAAAAATGAATAATCTTCCCTAAAAAGAATTAGGGTTCAAAAAGTGACTATTTATGTTTGCTTGAAAATTTCAAGTATATGCAGTTAGTAAACAACAAATTTACCCCTCTATATGTCAATATTTTTTTATTCTTTTTTAAATATGAGTATGAAGGTAAGACAATTATCTACAAATCTTGTTTTTATGTCAAAGCGTAATTTGCATTGAAAAAACATAGAAAATTACAATTTTCAACGTCAAAAAAGAGAAAAAAGTGTTTCCCAACTTCACATTTTCACCCTCAAGCACTTTGTTTATATTCTGAATTGGAATTTAGCATAGAAAGCACTAATTTTCTCATTCAGATGAACAGATTTGGGCTGAAATATGATAAGGTTTATAAGAAAATTTGGGCAGTTTGGGAAGAAACATATTTTCATAAGTGGAACAAAACATGTTCCACATCCTGTGCAGTTGCATCTCCCCATGAACCCTATTTCTAATTTATGGATGACGACATTGAGTTCACCTCCTATGTATGCTAGGTGACAAAATTCCCCAATGTTGTAATACCCCAAGGTCTTGTACATGGTCATGCGATTTCATCGATCGTCTTCTTCATCCCAATGAGTGGGAGATATATAAAACCTTATTCGACACTAGAGTAGGGGGAAGTGGAATTGGAGTCCCACCCACTTAATTCCATGCTTAAGAACTGAACATGTATGGAAGGAAGCTCATTTCAATGAAAAAATGAAATAGGGGTAAGCCATCTGATGCTCCCCTCCAAGAATTGTAGGTAAACCTTCCCAAACATCCCGAGCTACCATGAGTGCCTCCACTTGATAGGTTCTATCCATTTCATGGCATTGACTGCATATCTCTGATTATGTATGATGGTGGAATAGTCTTTGACATTCTCCCTCAATCTTGATAAATCATTGATCACCAACCCTAGAAAGGGATATTATTCTCTCACAATTATACAATCCTTTTCCTTTGTTTTACCATATAATTTTGAGACCCCTTTCCATTTGATGAGGTTGGATATATAGGACATGAATGCAGGAAGTTTAACATACCCAATGAAAGGTTTAGGGTTCCACCTATAATTTTCTATCAGGATGAAGTTGAAAAAATAGAGCTTACATAGAAAATTCTTGTCTAAAGATTCTAAATTGTTGTAGACATCTATAAAGGTACCAAGTGAGGTAATCTCTTATGTTTTATTATCCTGTACCTGCCTCAAACAGAATGAAAACCAAAGGTTGTGTAAGAAAATTGGTAAACCCTAGAGGGAACACAACATGAATAAATGTCTTAACCCATTTCACATGTTTCTTCCATCAATTTATACTCTTTCTAACATAGGGCCTTCCACTTGTTAATTTGATTCGTCCACTTCTCCTCTTGGCTAAGATAAATTAAAAAACAATGTTGCTTCATTTTTTCCATTACTTGGCAATGACTCCCCTTTTTAGTGATTCTTAAATCAAACAAATAATCCTTGGATTCCCATTGTGGCATTTCTAGCTTTAATTCAAGAAATTCATAAGTATCTATTAATATATCATCCATAACAACATTTATAGCCTGCTAAGCCTCTTTGGTATCTCCTTCTGCTAGGGTTTCATCTTTATTTTCAAACTTTTCTTCTTATTTTATGGCCTTTAAAAAGGCCCCTAGAATACGTAATTTATACCCTCATTTCTTCAATATAGCCTTGAATTTCTCATTTTCTACAATCAATTTCCAATTTTTCCTAAGAATAACTTGATACACGGGGCTACAAACCTAGAAAGGTTTAAGATCAACAACCTTAACTTTCTTCTACTTTCGTTTCTCGGATTTGTCACTGCTTTCTCCCACTTCAAAACTAATGGTGCATCCTCCATGATCCTTTCTTCCTTTACCTCTATGAGACTGGTGTTAGTGAGATGCATTAGTATCTTGATATGATAGTAGTATACGAGGGTAAATCTCCCCTAACAAGTGACAAATTTCATGACTATGTATAACACATCCTCCTAGAGTGGGAGCAGAGTATCCTAATTCATCCCTTTCCTCAAATCTGGTAGTGGAGATGGTCCTTGTAAGAATGGTACCTAACGTACTCAATCAATTTTAATTTTTTTGCACAGGATTCTCCTTCCTGGGAGAGTCGAGAAAATTATACTATTATTTTTTGACTGACCTCAATGATAAGTTGATTCACCATGGATTTTGTCTTGTCAAAATTCTTTGCGAATTCAAGAGAAATTCCCTTATCATTGCCCTGAAATCAACCGAACCAGATTTTTCACAAAATATCAATACTTCAAGATTGATTTAAATATCTTGGGAATTATCGAGTTTCACTTTGTTCACAAATCCTCCCATTTTTCTTCCCTTCATTAACCTCTAACAAATACCTTTATTTATCTCCCCATACTGTAATTTTGCAAATGAATTTTTAAAATACATACTAAAATAAACAACAAAAGAAATTATTGAATACTTTATTATTTACAAAAATACACATATAATGACCTCTGGTTTTCATAGTCCAAGTTGTCAATTGGACTCCATTCACTATTCACAATCCACCCCGTAACCCTTGGTGGATTAGGTGTTTAAAATTACCCCCTTTAATCAGAAGGGATATATATCTATATATTAATCTAATAGTTCTCACATGGGTGGATATCAAAACAATGATCTTTCATATAGCCAACTCAATTATATTGTTGTTCTGTAATAATTTGTGATTGTTGTGAATATGGATGAGTAAGATTTGGAACGGGTGAATACTAATTGTCTTGAATAAATACAACACTCTAAAACAAAATGGGCTTAGTGTAGTGTGGAATATGAAAGGACACATCCTTTTCATAACCAAGACCAATTATATTTTTTTTGTTGATAAGCTCTTCCCAAGGTTTTATGATGGGCTTGGGATGTGCAGGCTTAATTTTTTCATCTGCATGCCAATATGATCTTGAGACGGCCTCAATGATCTGATCAATTTAAGGCTGCTAATGGGAGTCAAGCTTAGACTAAAAAATGGGATTTTTTTGAATAAAAACAAGCTTAGAATGTTGTATTTTCTATTGTAACTCATCTTGTTGAACTTGTGATTTGAACTGCAAAATTTCAGTCTTTTCTTTTGCATTTTGAAGACACATGTGAATATTAGAAAGAGTGCCCTTGCTGATTTGTACTGTATCATGAGTAGTAGAAAATATCAAAGTTTTTAGGAACTCTAATACTTCATTAATTCTACCCATTTTGTCCATTGTCAAACTTACACTTCAAAAATTGATCACAACTCTCAACCAATGAGATAGAGGAAATTCCAACTTTGATGTTTTCACAAGCAATGAATAATTTATACGGTGGTTACTTGTAGCTACTATAAAATGGACTATGAGTGAACCAATTCTTAATTTGTCTCCAAGGAAATATTATGCACTCCAAGAAAATTAATACTATATAAATATGTAGTTTTAACAATAAAAATATGTCAAAATAAGTTAGGAAATGGTATTCTCTTTCTTCAGAGACAATCTATGCAAAGTCCTTAAAACACCGCGAACACCTTCAAAGGCTCTACTCATATCCACAATTTTGAATAAATTCTTCAGATCTTGTCCCCGAAAGACACATTTCAATGTGGATAGATGCTTCTTAGCATGAAACAACGACCAACATATAAATCATTGCATATGTAAACCATGTTAAACTCATGAACCAAATGAACCAACACATATATTAACTCATCAACCATTGAACCAATTCATATATCAATACATATGAATGGACCATTGAATGAATGCATTTATGAATGCATGAAAAATTAAACCAACACACTCATATAAATGCATGAACCAATGAACCAAAATACTACAAAAAATAATGAAAACTCGATCCTTAATTGGTGGGTGCTTCGCCAGTTTTTTGCTAATGCACTTGTTTAAATATGTGGAGCGTCACTGTATACACGAAACATGAAATAGGTAATATGTTGTGTTGGCCTAGATCGAATTCCACAAACCTTTACATCACAAAGTGAGCAGTCTCACCCAACATTCTAACGAAAAAAAAAATTTACAGGGTGTAACTCCACCACTAACGTAATGATAGCTCTCTTATTTAATTATTTATTCCACCCAACTCTTATCCCACTCGCTTATATTTCCCCAACATCTTACATCAACATAGGCTTAATAAAAGGCATATTTCTTGAAATTCAAACCTGGATTGCATTCCTCTCCTCAGAACATTTAAGCTTCATACTGCCATGAGCACTTATCAGATGTTAGGTTGCTTTAATGCACAAAGAATATAATATGGATGGATGTGGATGAAAAAAATTCAATAGAGTCTAACCAACACATGAACTCAAATAACAACATTCAACATAACTTGTTGTTTACAAAACACACCAATTTATTGAAACTTCACACAGGAATCAAAAGATGAAGAGACTTTAATATAGATATAGACCTCACAACACAATTATTCCAATTTCATCACACGATGAATGGGGAAGGAATATATCAAATTTCATAACCAATGCAAAGATCTTGGAGAAGGAAACATGACCCCAAGAAAATGCAAATATAATAGATTAACCTTTAATGGTTATTAAACTCAGGAATGAAAGTATTTGGAATAATGAATGATCATTCAATGCAACTAAAATTTGTAAACATTAACAGCAGATAGGTACATAGGAGAGAGGGAAGGGATTTTTGGGGGACAAAAAATTAATGGAGCATTTGAATCCCTATGGACTAGCACATAGTGAGAAAACTCAAGTTCTAGAAAATAGGATAGAGAAGAACTAAGAGGGAGCATAATGCATCAGAAATTAAGTAAGGAAAGCTAATGGATATCAGGTCACATAATAGAAATAAAATAAGTATGGTGTCCTGATGATAGGAAACATAAAAATACTTATAGGAATGGCTAAAAAAACAAGTGGATGAAAATCAAGCATGAAAGGAATTCACCGATTCCAATACTATGTTATACCACATACTAAAATAGACAATAAAATAAATAATTGAATATTTTATTATTAACAAAGATACACATAAATAAATTGTCTAACGAATTTTGGTCTTCATATTCCAAGTTTTCTTTTAAACTCCATTGATGGTTCATATTCCACACCATAACCTCTAGTGGATTATGTGTCCAACATTAACTATCCACTGAACTAAATCCCTTAAAATATGCATAGCTACAGAACCACAACTTCACATGCTACAATATGATATAAACTAATTTATTTCCTATCTCGTATGATGCAGGCTGCCACCCTCACCCATAACGGCTGACATTGGCTGAGTGGGTCAATGATGGGTCACTCCAATAGCTAGACTATTCAAATAATCCCTTCTAATAGCATCTTATAGGTATTTAACATATATGGTTTATATGTTGATAATATAAGTGATGACGAATTCAATATATATGTTTATATCAACACATATATAAAATGGGTGATGGGTATAGGTAAGAGCTAGGTTTTAAATACAGGGTAGTCGAAAGTGATTTTTGGTTTAGGATTTTTTTAAGGTATATACTATAAGGGATAGATACTTCAAAGGGAGGAAAAAATGTTTTATATGTATAGGGATTATAGAGTATGATCTAAATAAATTGGGGTTAATCATAAGGGTATGGGACCCTCATATATTAATATTTTGTTTTGCAATGAACGCATAGAATTAGGGTACCAAGGATTCAAATCTTAAGTAAGTATGGCAAAAATTTTAGATATCTCCCGTATACTTGCCATACTTACAAACATCCTTAGAATATTTTCTTAAAAATAAAAACCAAAACATTGGGAAAGAGAACACCTGGTGGTAGGTGAAATTTCAATAATATTGTGGTTGCAAAAATTTATTATTCCCATACTGATGAATGTAATACCGTAATTCACCCTAACAAGAAAGATATCGTTCACATCATCAGAAATATTATACAAAAATAGCAATGAATAGACAAATACAATTTATTTATTGTTATTATAATTTTTCTTTTTTCTTTTTTTTTTCTCTTTTTTTTTCAGACTCACCAGCCAGTTTCCTAGTTCTCTAGGAAGGTCAAGTCTTATTAGGTGTCTAAGGAGTTTTTCATAATAAAAATGATCTCTTTTTGTAATGGCCTGGCCAAAAGTAGTTTTCCAATTTGAGGAGGTGGTGGAGGTGCCCAAGACCATGTTTTCACCGCCAAATCATTTTTATCTCTCCTTTTGTTACTCTTTTTTTTATTTTTCTTTTTTTCATGCTAAGACCGAAATTTACATACTAATACAAGAGTGTGGATTTAACATCCTTTTTACGGATTGTAAATTACTTTTCTTATTCGATTATTTGAAAAATAATTCCTTAGATATAAGTTTCTTGTATAATATCGATCGATGTTAGTTAGTCATAGATGCAATTCATGCATCATTGATTGTATGTAGTCTCATTGAATCATTCTAAAACATCGTATCAATCACATAACGTCCTAACCACTGTGTCTAAAAATTTCCTTTAAAATGTGTATGCCTTGAATCAAATAAAAGGGCATAATCCCCCTCTTTAAAATGTTTATTTTTTATGAAATTGTAATTCCATTTTTTCCACTATTGTTGGATAGTAGTCATTTGTTGGATGGATTCTTGGCGCATTTCATCAAGCTCATTCAATTGGTCCAACCAATGCTTCTAAGCTTCAGAGAGATACATCTAAGTTTCAAGGCAATCATTAATGTTTTCCCTTCAAATTCAATAGGAAGGACAATTTTTTTACCATATATTATCTCATATGGTGTGAAATCGATTGTGTTTTTGTGAGTAACTATATAGGCCCACAAGGCTTATGGAATGTTCTTGGCCCAATATTTATGATAATTTTGGATTTTCTTTGTTAGGATAACTTCCAAAACTTTTTTAGTAACTTCCAGCTATCGATTTGATTGAGGTTGGTATGAAGTGGACATCTCATGTTTTATCTTAAATTTATCCGTGATGGAGTTAATTTGTTTCGAGGTGAATTGAGTTCCCTTATCATTAAAAATATCTTGAGGTACACCAAACCAAAAAAAACTTTCTTCATATAGAAATTCAACCACTTATTTTTATGTTAATTTTATTAGGGCTTTATACTCAACCCACATAGTTATATGTTACGAAACCAGCTCCAAATATAGAAGAAAAGAGAGACCAACACCTTAGAAATCAACCACTTCCAAGGGGAACTTTCGTTACATTACATAATGAACAATTATTTGATGATACAAATGAAAAAACCTCCTTTCTATATATAGGAGTCCATGCGGTCACAATATAATCCTAGTCGAGCTAGCAATAATAATGTAAGGGCACAATAATAACACTATGGTGGTTACAAGGGTACTAAAATAACAATAAGGGGGCTACACTAACAACAATAAGGGACCACACTAGTAATATATGGACCTAACATGCACCTCTCCTTCAAAAAAATGTTTTCCTCAACACTTGAGTAGCTCTAGATGCTTCTGTATAAAATTCTCATCCTCCCATGTAGAATCTATAGTGGGTAAGTTCTTCCACTTGATGAGATACTCTGAAACTGATTTATTTCTTGGTTGTCGAGTTCTTGTTTCCGTGACTACTTCATGTTCCAATATGATTTTTCCTTCCTCATCAAGTTGTGGAAATTTCGTTTCAACTGGACGTTTGTCACCTATAGTCTTCTTTAAGCATGAAACATGGAAAACTGGATGCACTTGAGAAGAAGTAGGAAACTCCAATTTCTATGCCATAGTACCAATATTTTGAAACACCTAGTAACGGCCATATTACTTTGGCGATAATTTATTATCCTTCATAGAATTTTTGGGGGAAATTGTTTATATGGTTGTATCCCTAAAAATACCCAGTATCCTAGACAAAAACTTCTCTCACTGCAATGTTGATTTGCCTGTTGTTTCATTCAATTTTGTGCCAAATTTAGGTTATTCTTTAAGATTTGGAGAACTTATTTTTGATGTTCCATGTGATATTCCACTCCTTGAACATTATATTTTTCCCTTAAATATGATGTTATGGGTGGTGGATGATATCCATAAGGTGCGATAAATGGGGTCATTTTTGTTGCAGTATGTAAGGAAGTGTTATACCACGATTCAGCCAGAGGTAACCACTTGAACTACTGTGTTTTTTTATCAGATACAAAATAACGAAGATATAATTCCAAACATTTGTTGACTATCTCATTTTTCCCATCAAATTGAGGATGATAAAATGACCTATGAGCTAGTTGAGTACCCAAACAAGAAAATAATTCCGTCCAAGAATTTCGAGTAAATATGGGATCTCTATTGCTTACAATAATTGGGTTTCCATGTATATTTTGAATTGTTTCCATAAATTCAGTAGCAAGTATACTTTCTTTAAATGGATGAGATAATGCACAAAAGTGTGCATACTTGGTAAGTCTATCAACTACCACCATGATGACACTCTTTCCTTCAGACTTAGGTATACTTGTGATAAAATCCATTGAAATATCCTCCTAACAATGACTTGGAATGGGTAAAGGTTGTGGAAGACCCGGGGTCTTAATTGTCTCAACTTTATTTTTCCGGAAAACCAAACGTTCCGCCACAAAATTTTGAATATCAAATTTAAGCCCTATTGGGCTATATAAATCACTATTAAATGACTAAACAACACACACTTAATTATCAATCCAGGTACATCTGTTTATTCCAATGACAGTTGCACTGTTTGTTCCAATACACCAACCAGAAGCAATTCCAAAGAAAAGAAATCATTGCTGAAGTATTTTTTGGAAATAAATGACTCATGCAGAAGTAAAAGGCTCTAAAAGATTGGAATCACACTTCAATTAATCTAATATGGCACACCACACAACAAATACCCAACTGGTGTTTCTAATATGATATGTATAACATCATATAAAATATTGATATGGAAGAAGATATATTTTCAGCTGAACAACAACAAAAAAACTCTATTGATACATAAACTGAAATATAATCACATACAGAGAACTAATTTAATCATTGCATTCCCTACTAAGAAAGAGGGCCCTTCCTCGCTAGCAGGGTGCATATAGAGGAAGAACATAACATAAACTAAATAGAAAAACACATGTAGCATCAATAACATGTTAATCTATATTAATCTGAACATAATTACAAAGCCAAATAATGATGTTCTCCGCTAACGTCTCGACCTCTAGGGCCGAGAACTATATAGTGGTTACATCAGAAAATCCAGGGATAGATCAGTCATGAGAATCTTATGATTCTCATGTTCATCGAAATAGAACACATATAATTATAACCAGTTCCTAATATAGTTTTGACTAGAGAATAAAATATTACAATGAAAACCGCCCTTAGGTTGTTATCCCAAAAATATAATGCTAAACAACTTCTACAACTATCGTAATAGAATCACAGTTGTAATGTAACGGCGAGAGGACATATCAACAACAAATTTTGAGGAGGGAAATCAATGGTACAATTGTATCAGCGTTTCGCCAACGAGTCTGGAAGAGCAGAGCATAACAGCAGTTTGCCGATGGGTCTGTAACAGTAGGGTGTAACAACATCGCTTTGCTGTAACAACACCCTCTTAAGTGCTCCTGTCAACTTTGTGCTTGGGATATTTCATGCTATAAATGACATCTAAAAAGACAACACAAATACCATCAATCTTCTCCAAACATTCACCATCAATTAGCCATAAAGAGGTATAATATATAATATTAATTGGTGAATTAGGAAAGTAATAAAAACAAGGTGAAACATCACAAGTTAGGGTTGAAATAGAGGAGAAAAAGGCAAAGATACTCCCATTGGTTATAGTTAAGAGGAAAAATAGTGAAAAAAGGTAGAAAAAGTGTACAAAACTAGCACCCAACAACTCCCCCCAACTGAAATACTTGCATGTCCTCATGCAAACTCATCTCTCATGGGAATATCTTCGGTGTAGGTTGGTGAGACCATGAGCACTAGATATATATTTTTCTGCAGACCTGTATATATGATTGGCCATCAACTGCCATACCCATGATTCTGACTCATACTTACTCAATTCATAATTGATCCGGTAATCCTCAATTGGCAGCCAGATTAAAGGGAACTTGAATCTTAATCCCAACCACAAAGCACCAAGGGATTATGCAATCCGTGCATAAGCTGGTACATGTGTAACATCCACCACGAAATTATATAATGAGAATGAATCCCCCTTCAATAGCTCAGCACTTCTAGCTTCCGTGCATTTCAAGAACCCTGTGAAAGCTCGACCCTTCATCATTGAAAATTGATTGAGGCAGAAGTTCACAATTATTCTTCTATAAGTGGAAGTCGGTTCTCTAATCCTAGGGGTACTCAGCATTGTCCTAAATTCTCATCTCAACTCAGCAACCCATCCTGGTTCTACTCGAACCCACAATGTTGTCTTCTCCTCATTGGTCTCCATAGATTTAATGGCCAGATGCCATTCAATCTGATTTTTCATGAAGGACACAAATTCGCTCAATTGAAAATCTCCCATATAAGAGAATATTGTCACAACCATCTGCATACGCACATTTTCACAAATAATATTGTGTAAGAATAACTCACACAACAAGCTTTGCTCATCAAAATTGGAGGCACAAAAAAACATCTAGAAATGTACGAGTGGACGAACATAAATAAGGTCTATCCTCCATAATGGATTTCAATTGAAACAATAAGTAACGTTCCCATAGAAAAATAGGATAGGATGGAGAAGGATGCCTACAACCGAGCAAGTTGAGGGCAAGGTCATGAATTTTTTTCTTCTCTATGGTGAGGTCCCAAACCTGCTGTTGTAATAACAACAATTGTTCTTCCTATTTCTTCAGAGTTTCCTTGGTGAAATTATTCCATCCTTTCTTCAATTCTAATTTCATCCATCTTTCATGTAAAGTATATATTTCTCTATGATGTTCCTTTAGCGAAATCCTCCCCTCCAGAAGGGATATTGCTTCCTGTTTCCACTTTTGTAACTGAGAAATTAACAAGATTTTCTCAAAACTTCATCCCGAAATGGGACTCAGCGTTCTCCTGCATTCAATATCTTCATTAATAATGGGTTTACCAGCCTCTGCTCCATGGGGTTGTTCTACCTCTGTTTCTGATTCTTGTGTAACAACAGCCTCCTTGATGGGTTCTTGTGGGTTGACCCCTTTGTTTCCACCTAGAGTAGCCTCTGTGTCAATTGTTGTTTCTTCCAAAATAGGAGTGGCCTCCATAGGTTATTGTGGGTTAGCTTCTAGGTCAATTATTATAGGAGGTTGTTCTTTAGCCGTTGGTTCTTGTGTAAAAACAGTATCATCAATAGGTTCTTGTGTAACATCCTCTTCCTGTTTTGTTTCTATTTCCATTGGGCTAATGTTTTCTCTATGAGCCTTATATCCCGCTGCTGTTAAGTCTTGAAAGAATGTCATGCATACAAACACCAGGATTTCCTTCTCGTCAGATAATTTCCACTTTAATTCTTCATTTTCCTTTCTTAGACTTATAATTTCTAACAACAAGGCATTGGTTTCATCTTTACCTGATGAGGAGGGTTTCCTTTCTTCTCTTAAAACTTCTACTTCCGTTTGCTTTTTAGTTGTAGGAAAAGGTTCTATAGGTATACTGAATTTCACTCTTTTTTTTGGTATTATGTTCCCAATTGGTTCATCAATAGGATTTTTCCCAATCCTAAATCCAATAGGCCAAATATGGGTTTCCACCTATGCATAAATTCCTCCTGAAGTCATGGTTTGTTTCCCCGGGCTTGTCCTGAGCCTCTTTCGCTTGAATTCTTCCCAAGTTTTTCCTTGCTGCACTAGGGCATCCAGCAGGATTAGCTGAATGAGTCCATGATTAGTCACACATTCCTCTGGGTGTGTTGTTGTTTTCACTGTTTCCGCCATATACTTTATGTTCCCTAACAAATAGAATGGAAAATTAATTATTTGCTGCTGCCGCAGGTGATTAGCCAAAGAAAAGTGATAGTTGAACACTATCGTGGATCTTCCCTCACAAGTGATATATTTAACTAAGCCCAGGGCAATATCTTCCCAAGGATGAGGAAGTGACAATCTATCAATTCCTCTCCCTTTCTTCCCTAGTTTTTGTTCCCCTGCTAGGAAGTCTTCTTTCAAGGAGGGGTCATTGAATTTTCTGTTAAATCACCTTCACCCCTCTACTAGCAATGAATTTACCCAGGCAGTTACCTCTTCAGTCACCTCCACTTGCATGCCCCTTACTCGGGTTTGATTATTGTTCAAATTCTGAGAAAAATCAATTGCCACCCTCTCGTCTGAGCCTTCAAGCTTCTAGAAAAACTCAACCCATCCAGCATCTCTGAATATATGGTAGGCTTCTAGACGATTATGCAAGGCATCCATAGAATCCGGCTCATGCTTAATCATTTCTCCACCCATCTCTGTTGTTTGTTTCTAAATTTTCTTCTTGTTATCTAGCCACACTGTAATATCATTGAGTTTCTAAATTCATTGTTCAGCCCCACAATAATAGCATTGTGTCTCTGAGTTAGTTTATTCTCGATGTCTGTACTTGTCCCAATCAACAAGTTTACAATGAGAATGCAAGGTTTCAATCGAGGAGGTTGATGGGAGGTGACGAATTTTACAGATTCATTGAATCGTACCTCACACTAATATTCATAAATGGATCATTATGGAAAGAAATGGGATTTCGTACACAAGCTCTTTTCCAACCAGATTCAGTCATCAGTAGCAATTCTGTCATTGATTAGGTGCATGCAGATTTAATAGATATTTATGACTACGACCATTTTGCAATGATTTCAAGTCATATCCCCTCCCCCACCTTGATGGTGATGGTCGCCCAAAGCCGTCACAAGAGTATCATTACTTTGGAAATTAATCACTGAATCATCAATGACAACGTTTACCTTTTTAATGGCATACCTGAGGTGATGTGGAGGAAGGCTTTGAATTGGCGGCGTCCTGCTTGCAACACTCATGTTGTTGTGTTTGGTCTGCATGGTTATTGTTTTTTATTGAATGAGTCGTAAAGAAAATTATTCGTGGCTATCAGCTATTACATGTGTCACAGCTAACAGAACCCTTAGATTATTCTAAAAAAACACAATAATCAGGAGAAATTGGTATAGAAAAGGAAATTATATGAATACCATCATCCTATAAAATAGATCAGAAAGGGTAGATGATGTTTTAGGAAGAAAAACATAGGTGTAATAGCCACCACAAGAGTGGTTTTCAGTTGTTACTGACTATCTGACTACACCCTGGAAAAGAGTTTTCATAGTTAGATTTATTTTTGTTTTTCTTTTTATTTTGTTATTTTTTTGTTATTTTATTTTATTTTTTATTTGTTTTTTTAAGCAGGTGTAACAACTACCAAAAATTTGGTTTTCAACTTCTTCATAGGATAATATTCCCCTGATGTCGCAACATGAAAATCAGAGTCTGCGACAATGTTGACAAATGAATGCACATTGATTATATAACCTTAGACGGTGCCCATTAACCATTAATGACGTCTAAGCACTGTCAATGGTGACCAATTTTACAGTCCCATTGTTAAAGATTGTATCCACTTCGTAAGGACCTAGCCATCTGGTGTAGAGTCTGCCTTTGAAATATTTGAACCTTGAATCATACGAAAGAGCCCAATCTCCTTTCCGGAAAATTTTCTTCTTAATAAACCCATCATACCATATGGCTCTTTGTTGCTAAATGATATCTGTCTTTTTAATGGAAACCAACCATTTCTCCTCCAACACATTGATCTGGCTCAATCTTTGAGTCTATGTTGTATTCAAATCCAGATCGACTTGCAATGTTGTTCTTAATGCCTTTATTTCAAATTCTATGGGAAATAAGGGATTCTTACCATACACCAATTCATATGGTGAGAAGCGTGCAATATTCCTCCACGTAGTCCTGTAAGCCCACAGTACCTCTGGAAGTTTGTCGGCCTAATTTCTTCAATGGATTTCTATTGTCTTTGTTAAGATTCCCTCAATGACTTTATTGGTGCTTTCTACTTGACCATTTTCTTGTGGGTGATATGGTGTAGTGATTTTGTGATGAATTCCATATTTTTCAACCAAATTCTTGATCAAATGAGATGTGAACTGAGGTCCCCCACCTGTCACTATCTCTCTGGGTTTCCTGAAGAGAAAAAAATATCTTGAAATAGGAAGTCTGAAACAGCCTTCTTGGTTGCTCTAGTTAGTGCCTTTGCTTCAGCCCATTTTGTGACATAATCGGTACATACCAATATGTATGCTTTTTTTTAGTGATGAAGGATTAATTGGCCCCACAAAGTCTAGAGCCCATTTATCAAAATGGTTCTATTAATATCTGAGGTTGTAACGACATCTCATCTTATTTCAGAGGCTGGCCCCTCCTTTGGCAGCTATCACATCCTTTCAAAAAATTCTTGGTATCCTGGAATATGGTTGGCCAGTAGCACCGTGTTGAGAGTATTTTATTTTATGTCCTCTTGTCAGCGAAGTGTCCTCCACAAGGTTCCTCATGACAAGCCTTCAAGATATCAAATACCTCATCTTCTCTAACACATCACCTAATCTGAAAATCTGGCCTGATGTGATAGAGATTTCCTTCTATCAAGGAGTAGGTAGTAGTCTGTTGTATAATTCTCCTTCTTTCATTGGAAGACAATTGTTGTGGGAATTTTCCTACAGCAAGGTAATTGGCTATATCTGCATACCATGATGACTGAGTAGATATGGCAAAAAGATACTCATTTGGAAAAGAATCCTCAGTGGCAGAGAAGTCATCACTTATAGTTAATCTAGAAAGGAAATCAAAAACTACATTATATTTTCCGTGTTTATCTAAAATAGTAATATCAAATTATTATAACAGTAATAACCATTGTGTAACTCTACCATTAGTAACCAACTTGTTCATTAAAAATTGAACTATAGCATGGTCAGTGTGTACAAATACTTGATACCCAGTGATGTAGTGCTAGAATTTGTTGATAGCATGCACTACTACTAGGAATTCCTTCTTAGTAACAGTGAGTTGATTTCTGCTGGAGTCAAGTTCTTGCTAATGTAATAAATGACATAAGGTTTCTTCTCCTCTAGCTACCCCAAAAAAACACCCACAGCCATGTTAGATGCATCTGTAGCAATATGAAACAGAAATTCCCAGTTTGGTCCTCGTAAAACAGGTGTTGTTGTTACACAATTCTTTAATTTTAAAAAGGCCTGCTCACACTTCCCTGTCCACACAAATTCTACATCTTTCGTAAGTAATGAAAATAGAGGAGATGCAATATTTTAAAAATTCTCTATAAATCTCCTATAGTACCTTGCATGTCCCAGAAAAATACGTACCTCCTTCGAAGTCTTAGCGGTCAGGATTTTCGAGATTACCTCAATTTTTGCAGGATCCACCTTGATTCCATCTGCTGAAATGAAATGTCTCAACAAAATTCCCTTGATCATCATCATGTGGCATTTCTCCGTGCTTAGAGAAACATTAGTTTGTTCACAGTGTTCCAACACTTTTTCCAAGTTAGTTATTACTGTCTCAAAGGCAACCCTGTAGGGTATCAAATCATCCATAAATATTTCAAGACATTCATTCAAAAGATCAGAAAAAAAATACCCAATATTTCCCTTTTGAAAGGTTGTCGGTGCATTACAAAGGCCAAAGGGAAGGAATCTATATGCAAAAGTACCCCATGGAAAAGTAAAGGTTGTCTTGCCTTGGCCTTTTGGGGTAATCTGTATTTGATTATAGCCACTAAAACCATTTAGAAATGAAAATAATTTTTTCCTATAAAGAGTGTTCAAGGCCTGATCAATGAATGGTAAGGAAAATGGTCCTTCTGTGTGGCCTTGTTATGTTCTCTATAGTCAACACACACTCTCCATTTTCCATTCTTCTTTGGAACTATGACAAGCAGAGACACCCACTGACTCTTAGAAAAGGTGTAGATGAAATTATCATTAAGGAGTTTCTATAATTATTCTTTCACTATATCCTTAAGTGTGGGGTTCATTCGGCGCTAAGGTTGTCTAACTGGCTTACAATCCTCTTTAAGGTAATTGTGGTGAGTGAATAGGCCAAGATGGATTCCTTTCATATCAATATAGTTCCATGCAAATGAATTTTTGTATTTCTGTAACAGTTGTATCAAAAATCTGTTTTTTCAACAGTCAGGTTAGGATTGATTTTAAACATTTTCCAGGTTCAATTTCAATGGGAATACTGATAGTAAGTGGACTTTTTTTCAAATGTTCAATAATTTCATCATCTTCCTCACCTTATTCTCCCAAATCTCTAATGGAGGAAACAGGGAGTTAATTACTAATAAAACAATTAATGATATTGTACTCTCTTTCATCCTTAAAGTATTGTTCTTTTCCATGCGTGAGAAGAGGTAGGGAACAATCAGATTCAGGTGCAAATTCATCCCACTAGGGGCTACTCAAATCCATATGAGGTTTTGTTGGGGGGTAAAATTCAGGCTCTGACTAGCATATTCATCTAAGATCACCATAGATCCAGACCTACATCCAATATATGCATATGCATTTTCTAGCCACGATCTTCCCAAGATTAAAGGATGACCCCCAGGTTGGATTTGGTTTTAAAATGAGAAAGTCAGCTGGATAATTCAAGGAATCCACAGTGATAACCGCATCTTCGATTACTCCCTTGGGATTGACATGGGACCTATCTGCTAATTGAAGCACTGCAGGTGTAGGTATATGTCCATGGAGTCCCTAAGAGATGAAGAGATCTTTAGTCATAAATTTAATTTCTACGCCTAGATCAATCAAATTATTGGTTATGGGATGATTGTCAATATGAATAGTCATTGTAGGGTTCCCTGGGTCATTATATTTAGTCAACAATGGCTGATCAATCATAAGATCAAACAATTTTCCCATGACATGCATAGTAGCAGGGTCTTTAGGTTTCCTTCCAAGTATTTTGACACATAGATACCTTACTGTTTTAGCATAAATAGGGACTTCTTTAAGGGCTTGTAAAAGCATAATCCACACATACAAATTTTTCAAATCCCTGAGGAATTCAGATTTAGGTTGTGAGAGCAGTCTGGTTTCGGTTAATCATTGAGAGTGTTATCACTCTAATAATTCTCAAAGTTGTGAGATTTTTTATTATAGTTTAAATAATATTAGAGGTAACCACAAAAATACTTTTAAGCTTTAGGATCTAGCCTTCCTAATGCTCAGAGAGGGCTCTCTCTATAACATTTAACTTTTTTTTTTTATATCTGATTCTAGGCTAGTTGTATAGGGCAAATTAGTTTTGTCATTTTTATTTGGTTTGGTGGGAAAATGACTTAATGATATGGATAGCTATAGATCTATTTTCCATTGGGTAGATGAAGTCAATGTGTCAAGCACACAGATTAGGATCAAGGTCTAAAGGAAAAGTTTCACAGGGAAAGATAGCAGAGTCACTTCATATCTTCAAAGGTTGATGTTGAAATGGTTTGAATCAGATTAAAGAGAAATTAGGAATTATTTAATCCGGATAAGGAGTGAAAAGGTAGGGGTCAATCGAAATTAGGGAAATAATTAAAGGTTCCCTAGTCTGGATATCAGCAGAAAACATTTAAATGAAAACCAATCAATAACAGAGTGCTTTTAACAAATTGTGATATAAAAATTCCTGATTTCACATTGAAATTAGAACACGTTCATGAATGGATTAAAAACATATGAAAAGTGACAAATAACATGAGAAAATACTTCACTCAAGAGGCCCAACACATGAATCATGAAATATGATGCTTTATTGCTTAAGATCCAGCCTGCTCACTTCAACTTGATATGAAAACCCTTCAGGTTCAAAAAATATGACTACAGAAATATTCAGTGATTAATCCACCCTCAATACTTCAATTGATGAAGTATTTATACAAAAAATAGTACAAAATATCCTAGAAAAATCTTAGGAATTTTTCTTGGAAAATAAAATATCTTTTTACAAAAATATAGTGACACGTACATAACAAATTGCTAGTCGTCTTTTTATTCAAATTAAATAGCCCACTGTTTGGATTTGGGTTGCAGCTAGATAGTTGAGGTGTCCCTTACACTGGCAGTTTGATCCTTAATCATTTATGAACTTTATCTTTCATGTGATACTCTTTAACCTGATAGACTTTTGACTGCTGATAAAAAATTTTGAACTTTATCTTTCATCTGATACACTTTTGACTACTGATAAAAATTGTTTTACTATTTTAAAATTTTTTTTACTGTGTAGTAAAGACAACAGCTCTGTTTTTTCATTCTTTCTTACTACAAACTGATTTTACAACAAATCTATTAGCTTCTCCCAGAATTATTCCTCTGGTAATTTGATATTCATGAGTTTCCTAAATTTCTCATCAGCTTTAGTGTACTTTGCAAAGGTTGTCCTAACCACAAAGAGGTGCTTTACTTCATGTTGTAAGTAAAATACATTTTCAATGCTTTTGTGCAAAACTTTACCTATTGGAATCCCTTGCCAATCTGATTTGTTCACCTATTGTTTTGAAAATTCCCTTATTATAATCTTCTTATTTCATTAATTTATCATTGATTACTAGAATATTTGGAAGTCCCTTTTGCCTCAAGGTGTCAAATTTCACCATGAATCCTGTGATGGCTATATCCATATTTTGGCACTTTTCTTCAAACAATTTCATCAAATTTTTCTTGGAAATTACTTTTCTTACCTCAAGAATGTTTTTTTTCCTATCTGTTATTCCTATTTCAGCTAATTCTTTCTTGTTTCTGGAATTGGGGAACTCAATAATTTCCAATGCTTCTTCAGGTTTGGTGCCCAATTCCTCTTTGGTTTTTTGTATTTCTTCTCTAGCTGCTTTGATTAAATCCTTCTGTTGATAAATCACTTGTCTAGATGGCCAAGTATCATTGACTGATTGAATGATATTAGACCATAGTTTATTTTTAATATGTGCCATGGGCTCTTTCAAGGTCAATTATGTTTCTAATTTTCTGATTTGTTCACTTAACCTTTTAGCCTTTTTCTCCTCAGTATTAGCATTAATATGTGCTAACTTCTTGGCATATTCAAGATTCTTGATTTTATCCTTCAACCTATTTATTTCATTGTTTTGTATGTACATGTCCTCCATTGCCTTTATTAATTTTCTCGCCTCATCTGATTTCTGCACTGTTGTAGTAGAAGACTCAGTGGCAGAAGTGATAGAAGAAGTTACTAGAGTTGTTGTTTCTGATGGAACTTTTGGAGCTAATTCTTCTACCAAAGTGGATGGCACTGTTGTTGTCACCATAGGAATTACAGTAGCAAGGATTTCTTAGGTTTTGGCAACTTATTTTTCTTGGAATAATTTATCCATTTCTATTTCCATCTCCTTAGTTTGTGTTGTCATCTGAAATATGAAATTCATCATCTCATCCTTTTGATTTGCCTCCTGTACAATTTCCTTGGCCTATGGATGCTCAGTTGGGGGTAATTTCAATTGTTTTCTGAGTGCTGTAATATCATTTTACTAGTTCTTTTGCAGCTTTTACATTAGAAGGGTCATAACCCACTTCAATCACTAATTCCTCTAGAGATTTGATTCTGGTTTCTTTAGCATATGATGAAGATTTTTCAACCTTGAGCTGATATTTCACATTTGTCAAATCATTCTAGAGTTTTTTAACACTCATTGATTTTTTAGTCATTGTAGAATATATCATTTCTAAATTTTTCTTGTGGAATTCAATCTGGTACAAAGGATGAATGTCTTGGACTGGTACTTCAAAATCAACCTTTCTGTAGTTAGGTGCTATTTTCGGAGTTGTCACTATAGGTTTAAGTACTGCCATCAGTAATTTCTTATTTTTATAATGAAAGGCTGAAAGAAGCATGTTTTGTATACCTGGAGTCTATTTCAAATATTGAGAATAAATTTCATTATTAATTTCCTCATTCTTAGCCTTGATCTCTTTATACCTTTCCTTAATATCATATTTGTATCCTCTGGTTGTTTTGATGATGAAACTTCCGCACTTTTCTCTTTCTGGATCAATTGTGTGTTGGAAATGACAGGTTACTATTCATTTATAATCATTGTGGGTGGCATAGTTTCTTTATCTGGAATATTTGTATCTAAAATCTCCACTGTCTCTTTTTCTTTATCTGCTCGATTTGTCGTTGGTTTCTTGTTGTACCTGAGTTTAAACTTTTTTTCTGTGTTAGCTTCAGTAGTATATGAGCCTTCTTCCCTATTTATTTTTGTACCTCTTTCTTCTTGAGTTGGCATCTGCAAAATGTGACTATTATCACTCTGCTGAACAACTTCTACCAATGTATTTTCCAACCATTCAGATTGGTTAAAAAATTTCTCATTTTCAAGATTTTTCTCATGAATGTAGGGAGTTAATTTACACTTCATTCTCCTTTTTCTTATTACACCATAAGGATCATAGTGCGAAAGAAAAAATTTGCTGAATTTATACTCTGACAACTGCTTTTCTATCTCTATACCTGCTTCCTTGTTATTGCATACAAAGGGACCTACTTGGTTCTTTAATTTAAACTGAGTTTTCTTTTTAGAAGCTAAGAAATTTACTGAATCTAAATTCAAAATCTATCTTATATATTCTAAATCAAACAAACCCATTTTTAAATACTTTGGCAGCTTGTAGGGAATGAATTTTGTCCCATAAACTCTAGTCTTAGTGTGATTTTGGTATAAATACCAATCACCTATCTTGCTTTGTTCTGACAACTGTAAAACCCTCTTAATCTCATCAGTGATTCTAGGTTGCACACTTTTTTTAAGCGTATTTACCAATGGATGAATGAGACAGTCTGTAAAATCTGCATATGTAAACTCTGTTGACTCTTTTCTAATCAAGGAGGTTGAGAAAATAATAAAGTGTTCATTTCCTTCTACATCAATCTTTTGAAGAGCTATAGGAAACTTGTCTGACTAGAAATAGATGAACATATGGAAGAGAAATGAGGTATACCTAAAGACACCTTCAGTAGGTATTTTACCAAGCTACTCATGTATACTATTAGCAATATAATCAGCAAAATTGTAGATGATTGCTAGCAGTTTACCAGGCACAAAATTGGACAAGAAACCAAGTATAGATGCATCAGTATGTTCGTCAATGAAGTAACCAAGGATAAAAGACAGCATTGAGATAATGTGTCTTGTTCCTTCTGGGAATTTGGAAGAAGAATATGGAGGATTTACCTTTGGAATTTCCACATAGGAGGGCATAAATGTTTGGAAAATTTGGAATCTTTTGGGAAAATATAATGTTAAATAGGACTTTGTGAGATCTTCAATGGACAAAGGGAATGCATGAATAATACATCTTTTTCAGCATTGAAAATGACTCTTCAATCTGGGGAATAATGAGTTTGGCACAATATAATGGCCTCAGGGCATTAATGGGTGTGGGGAACAACATACTTAGGTAGATTGGATTCCCAAATAAGCACATCATCTACTTGGTCCAGGGATTTCTCTTGGATCTAGCAGTGGAGCTCAAGAAAGTTGAATTCAGTCACTGGATCTGTGATTTTATAGTCCACATCAACCAATGGGGTATGTTTTGCATCTACAACAGGAGGTTGTAGTGGACTGATTACAATTGTGCTCTTAGATGCCATTGATAGGTTTTTTTTTAACCATTTAACCCCTCTTGATCTTTAAAACTCTATTTTTAGGCCTTTAGCACACTTTTGTAAGATTAAACTATTTACAAACGGTCTTTTAGTATAACAAAGGTTATATCTTGGACTACAACAGGTATAATTTAGGTTCTTTTTACTCAAATTGTTAGTTTTTCTTTTAAAAACAATTTCTTAACTTTTACAGACTCAGAAAAAGATATCAAGGGTGTTTCTGCAAATTTATTTAATGAAAACAATCCTAAAATAGTCAAATTTTATGCCAAGGGGTTTCTGAGCACTGTAAAAAGGCTTTGGATAACTCAGAGGTCTTCCTTTAGGTCTACAGATGGCTAATATTAATCATATTTTGTTAAAAAATATAATATCCTGTTTCGGGGATATCTCTAAAACACGGCAAACTCCAACCAGAGATAGACTGGGAGGGCATTAACCAGATATTTCGCCTCTAAAATGAGGATGAGATCCGGAGGCTACCTAGCCCTTTCTAGACTCTCTCTAAGAGTGAAAGATAAATGCACCAAGTGGTATAGAACTAGATCGCTCAAAAACAATAATAGACATATAATATCATAGAAAGAGAATACGACAACTACGACAACTCATCAAAAAGACATAGAGAGGAAATGCTGAGCCATTTTATTAATCTAAGAAATGCAATGAAGTACAATAGGTGATCTTGCTCAAAGAAAGTGAAGAAACACTCTCAGAAGATATAGGAAATGGATGCTCTATGAACTGCGTCCTAGCTACTGGAAAACTGCCGCGTAGCTGCTACTGCTGGAATGGACTAAAGATTAGGGGCTGATCCCCTTGCCGGAATGAGTTGGAAATCGGAAAACCTCCTCTCCTCAACAACCCAGACAAAATCCAAAAACCATTCCAAGAATGGCCGACCTCGGAAGTCACCAAAAACTGCCTCCCCAGTGAATTACTCTGGCCTTCGAGGCTCTGTGCAGTGGCTAGATGTAAACAGTTGAAATACTGCCTCAAAATCCGCCAAAAGTTTCCTAGGGGCAAAGGCTGACCCTCTGCTCAAAATCCCAGCGAAATCACCTCCAGAAACCCCAATCCGAAGCTCCTCCATAATGGACTACATCCTCTCTCCCAGTGACTGCACAATCTCTCTAAGCTTTAGCTCCGCAACAAACCCAAATAATAAAACAAATCACAAAATACTGAAAAACCAACCTTTCCCGAGAAAGCAATGGAAGTCCCCCAGGCTAAGGCCGAGATCTCTGAACGGAGACACTCAATGCACTAAAAAGTGCTGCAGACAAGCTAAACAGCCAGCATGCTCAAGAAGACAAATGTCTCACTCAAAAATAATCAACTCAAGAATGAATGAAAGGAGAAGGCTCCTCCATCTTTTATAACGTTAGTTTCCCTCCAAAACCCCAACGTAGCCTCTCTCTCCTCCACGTGCTCATCCTTATCTGCGTTGTAGCTTATAGAGTGTACATGGGCCCCCTTCTCTATGTGGTGTTTGGCCCCCTTGGTTCCCCCTTAAGTCACAACATTGTGCTACTAGGAAGGTGCACTTTATTTTTAGAGTGAGTTATGTCCCCCTCTACTCACTTTTATTTATAATTTAATTATATAAGGAAAAATCAATCAAAATTAATATTTCCAATTAGCTGGTGCTAATTGCGAATATTACAATCCTCCTCGCCAAAAATTGCTTGTCCTCAAGCAATGCATGAACAAGCCTCCTCGCTAGCTGATGCTCCCCACCGACACTGCAAAATGTGCCTGGGTCCCAGATGTGCCACTAAATCTTCCCTGTCCTCTACATCGCCCTGATATAAAGGAATCTATCAATGCTAGGATCCCAAACTAATCTCTCATGGTACCAGCCAACCAACAATCCTCCCAGATCCCATCGCCACCATGGCCAATAATCGTCCAAGTCCCACGGCTCGGACTGCGCACTGCCTCTGGCTATGACTGATGCTCTAAGAGGTGTAGACCATGACCCCTGCTGCGTTATATATGTGACTGTGTAAGAGTTCCCATCAAATCTTTACCAACTCATCACCTCTCTCCAATCCCAGTCCTGACTCAATCCCATGCTAATCCTGCTCTGTTGAAATCGGGATGGAGTGCTAAAGAAATGATGACCTGTGCCCCCCTGCCAGCTGGAATCTGTAACATATGCTATTTCCAAGGGCCCCTGCTCTGCTATGCTCCCTATGAATAATACCGTACCATCAGGAGGGTACCAACTCATGATCTCCCGCTAGTCCATCTTGGAAGAAGAATCCGATGTAGCAACAACAACTGCATAAGGAACACGCCGGGAGTGTTGCTGCCAGCCCGTAATCAACTCCCACTGCTCTGTCGTGTCTGCCAGTGAAACCTACCTATAGAAGGAATCCCCCTTCTCTATAATGGGCCAAATTAGGAAAGATATGCTACAAGCACCATCGATGTACTCCTAGAGAGTGCTACACACTAAAATCACTGCATCTATGCTGACTGTGTGTACATCTATCTGCGCCTCATCCCTGTGTCAACCTACAGATGGATGCTCCACCATATCCAATAGCTCCACCCACTCCTAATGAGGAATGTCATTCTCCTACTGTCTTCTGGCCCCCTGCAGAACATTCCCATCAACCTCCAACACCTCCAGAGGATATGGATCTACAACTGTTGTCACCGTACTCGATGTCAGTGCATTTGACTGCCCCGCCTCAATGGCTGACCCCAATGTTAGCCACATATCCCTCATCGGCTCAATGTGGGCACCCATTTGGCTCTCCCCTAAAGGAATATCATGCCTGATGTGAATAGTGTCCTCCTATGTCGACTCAGGCTCCATCACCTGCTGCTCTAGCGGAATCGTCACAAGTGACTCTTCACCTAGAGTATATCCTGCAGAGTCTCGTGACTGCTCACCCTGGACACTGGAATGCAGCTCTGGTCCACTTTCACCATCTCTGCATGACTGCTTTCACTCCCCAGGAGCGTCCTCAACTGATCCTATGGAATCATATGAAAAAGAGTCCTCACCATGGCATACAGAAGGAATGCCCTCCTGTTCTACCTCCGCCACCTCATTTGCATTGAATATGCCATCCACCCTCTCGATAAAGTGTCGATACAATTTCTGGAGCCCAGACACATACTGGGATGCTACCTTTGCTGTACACAGTATCCTCTACTCATGCATGATCTCGACATGCCCTGAGGGAAAAATGATTCATGTCTCCCTCATGATCCTCTCCCCAAGCGTAAGCTCAATGATGACTGATGTGCCACCCCTGCAGAGGATCATCTCATCCCCTAAGTTGTGGCTGTCAACTAGTGCCCCGACCCAGTGCCACTACTGAGAAGTCTCTCCCCTAGTGTGCTGGGTGTCATCCAAATACCTTGGGTGAGCCTCGCGTACCCCGCTGTTCATGCCCAAGGTGCCAAAGGACAACGACAAAATTGATTGTGCTCATGAGTGATGTAGAAGAGGGTCATGTGCATGAGTCACCACAAATGTCGTCAAGTATCGCTCATCTATCTCTCCATCGATCCTGGGTGAAATTCCCCCAAAGGTAAGCCCGATGTCCCTGTCCATGAGTCTCCCTGGAGGAAAATCTCTAAGACCCTGCTGTGCAGCATCATACGCCCTCGCATAGCATCGATCATCCATGTACCCCTCGACATGCCGCTGCACATTGAGGCATACCCCTGTACATTGTTGGGTACCCCCTACTACTATTGTACCACCCTATACCATCTCATGCCTTGTCTGTGTAAAGGCATTGGTCACTCCTCACGTGTCCTCAATGCGATGTAGGACACTCCTACTCCACAATGCAGTCCCACACACTACGGTACACCACCATGCAACTCCATGTCCATCGATAGTCCACTGCTCAATGCTAAAGGCTCCCACACATCCTTGGATGTGATGACCTAGAGTTGTGCCTCTACTTGTCGGACCACCCCCAATCGGTATCATCGTCTCCACCATTACATCACTATACCCGCCGATGAATGGATCATCACTCCAAACCCTCCTCTAGGGGTCCGAGAAGTGAATCTCCCTATGTGTTAGTACTGTTACCACCACTGCTCGGCTCCGCTATGTCCTTTGTGGCCCACAGAAAGGTGAAGAATCCTTGGCCCCATACAAGGCGCCATCTGGTGGCTTACCAATGCCACCTCCTCCGACAAGCTCCTGCCAAGGTATGTTGACCACCCCGTGATCCCGTGTATAAGTGTCATACCAAGGCAACCTAAGGAGTCTACCCATAAACTGGTTGGCCACTGGAGCTAACCGGAACTCCCCTAGCGAATGCGCATTCTCTACTGCTAGGCAAACTGTACCCTCCAAGACATAGTCAACCGACCTGCCTGGGAAATGATACGTGATCCCGCCGAGATCCCAATGCCAATCTAGGGTTCCTGTATGCCCAGCACCTGGGAACTCTTGCTGAACTACACCCAAGTCCACCACTATCTCCATAACCCACTCCATCGAGTACCAACTCAAAATCTCTCGCCATCCAACCTCAACATGTGGATGTTGCACCCTATGCAACCCTAATCGTCTCATCCTGCTAACCAAGTCAACGTATGAGATCTGACTAGGTGACTCTGTCTCTCTCTCTCCAATGGGAAGAGGTGTTCCAACAATGCTGCTAGTCCCGTCCATGCATGCCTGAAGGGGAATGATCTGATGCTCCAATGTTCCCTTTGGTTGTACCATCAGGGAATCCAGTCATTCCCCAATGCGGGCCAACTTGGATGCTGACTCAGAACAAGCCACTCTCATGCCCTCCAGCTCCTTGTCTTGCAACAAAATGGCCTCCCGTACTGACGTGGACTTCCCTTTCAAAACTAAAAGGTATGCCCAAAGCCGATGATACCGCTGTCTATGACCATCATCCAATACCTCTGCATCTCCTAGTTCCTCATCGAAGGTGGATACATCTCCTAACACCTCACCCATCTGTCGCGTGCTGCTAGCACCCGAAGACTCGGACACAACTCCAGTCATCACCTCAATGGATAGCTCTACTAGGGTAGGCTCTACCTTCTCCACTATGATATCAACCAACACGATCAAGGAGGTCTCCAATAAGGGTGAGTCCTGTGTCACACTAGGTATATCCTCGAACTCCCTACAATCATGTGTGCCATCATCCTCCAAGTGTGAGGTAACCATTTTGATGGTTTCCCCCTCCAATACTCAGTCAAGCTAGAAAGAGGTATCCCACTTCTCCACCAAATATTTTTCCGGACGCTTGGATGACCATCAAATGTCGGTAAATGGAATCTTCCCACTGTGCGATGTAAGCCCCCGTCATGTGAGTGCCTATTCCCACTGTGAAAGTTGCGAGGTATACTATCCCGCTGGAGTTGAACAAAATCTCTGAATGGAAGGGCATCCCTAAAATCCTGCCCATATGCCTGATACTCGGTGAAATAATCACCCATGTGGCTAGGCTCTGGCTCCTGTTGTGCTCCTACCCCTGTGTCTGCACCCAAAAAAGTGGGCATAGTGGAACGTGTGGGTGTATGTGATGCCATATGTTGAGTGGCATCATGCTCTAGCAAATGGTGGGATGTGCCTGATCCCTCGCCAATTTGGAAACCCCTTGGGGTTTCACACTGTCTATCCTCCACAGCGGTGAATCTCTACCCCATCACCTCAATCTGCCTCGACAAATCCTGTACTTATTTGAGGAGCATCTCCCCAAATCTCTTCGCATCATCATCACCTGCCATTGGTTCCTCCTGCTCTATGACTATCATAGGCTCCTCCTGAAACTGCACTGCTGCTCCAAGACTACACTACTACCTAACTTCAGCCTCTGATTCACCCACTGAAAACTACTCAGAAAATTCTAGGAATTTGGGAAGGTGATCCTTGCCCAAAACCCAAAAAAACCCAGAAAGGGTTTCTTCTAATTCCAACCTTCAAAATCTAACCCTTTATAGTTTGATCCTCTTCCAATTTCGTTTTCTGGCACTATAGTTGCTACTGTCAATCATTTCTCTCTAAAATCCTAGTAAACCTCCTCATATGGCTCTCCTATCAATTTCCCAACACCCCAGCTGTAAAATCCCACCAATGTAGCTCCCACAAATGAGCCTCCTCCAATGACTGCGTAGGCCCTTTTAACCAAAATAGCAGCAACTAGAAACTAGAAACCCACAGGCTGATCCAAGATTGAAGCTCTGATACCACTGCAATATCATGTTTCAGGGATATCTCTAAAACACAACAAACTCAAACCAGAGATAGAATGGGAGGGTATTTACCGGATATTTCGCCTCTAAAAAGAGGACAAGATCTAGAGGCTACCTAGCCCTTTCCAGACTCTGTCTAAGAGTGAAAGATAAACACACCAAGTGGTATAGAACTAGATCACTCAAAAACAATAATAGACATATAATATCATAGAAAGAGAATATGGCAACTACGAAAACTACGACAACTCATCCAAAAAACATAGAGAGGAAATGCTGAGCCATTTTATTAATATGAGAAATGTAATGAAGTACAATAGGCGGTCTTGCTCAAAGAAAGTGAAGAAACACTCTGAAAAGATACAGGAAATGGTTGCTCTATGAACTACATCCCAGCTGCTAGAAAACTACCGTGTAGATGCTACTGCTGGAATGGACTGAAGATTAGGGGTTGATGCCCTTACCAGAATGAGCTGAAAATCGGCAAAGCTCATGTCCTCAACAACCCAGAAAAAATCCAAAAACCAATCCAATAATGGCCAACCCCGGAAATCACTAGAAACTGCCTCCCCAGTGAATTACGCTGGCCTCTAAGGCTCTGCGCAGTGGCTAGATGGAAACAGCTGAAATACTACCTCAAACTCCACCAAAAGTCTCCTAGGGTCAAAGGTTGACCCTATGCTCAAAATCTCGGTGAAATCACCTGTAGAAACCCCAATCTGAAGCTCCTCCACAATGGACTGTGTCCTCTCTCCCAGTGACTATGTAGTCTCTCTAAGCTCCAGCTCCACAACAAACCCAAACAATAAAATGAATCACAAAATACTAAAAACCCAACCTTGCCCGAGCAGGCACTCGAAGTCCCCCGGGGCTAAGGGTGAGATCTCTGACCGGAGACACTCAATGCACTAAACAGTGCTGCAGATAGGATAAACAGCCAGCGTGCTCAAGAAGACAAATGTCTCACTCAAAAATCATCAACTCAAGAATGAATCAAATGAGAAGGCTCCTCCATCTTTTATAACATTGATTTCCCTCCAAAACCCTAACGTAGCCTCTCTCTCCTCCACGTGCTCATCCTTATCTCCGTAGTAGTTTCTAGAGTGTACGTGGGCCCCCTTCTCTACATGGTGTTTGGCCCCCTTGGCTCCCCCTTAAGTCACAACGTTGTGCTACGAGGAAGGTGCACTTTATTTTTAGAGTGAGTTATGTCCCCCTCTACTCACTTTTATTTATAATTTAATTATATAAGGCAAAATCGATCAAAATTAATATTTCCAATTAGCTGCCGCTAATTGGGAATATTGCAAAAACAAATTACAGTTTCAGAAACTGTGAAACTATCAGGGTTTGCACTAGAGATGAATTCATGAGGTAACCTGGTTGTCTCTAAGGCAACCAGGATTAAAAAGGTTTCAATCCAACACTATATTTCTTTTAATGGATGGATAGGTCTTTTTTTCTGAAAAATGCCTGTGAAATTGGTAATTTTGACGCAAAAAATGTTTTGATGGGATTTGAAATCTTTCAAAAGCTTGTTGTGACATTTTAAATGCAGTCTAGAGACTTTTGAGTGATAACAACAGTGAATTTGGTTGAATTATGTTCGTTTATGCACTCAAATAGGGGCGATAACGTTTTTCTCTTAGTTTGGAGCTGTTTATGAGAAGAAAGTAATAAAAAAATTAAATGAATGCAGTTTGGGTATTTTTATAAATAATTTAATTTTAAACAATAATCACATTAATTACTATTCAATTGAATAAGGAGCAGTTTAGGAGGGGGGGATGATTTAACGTTGAGTGGTTTATCGCACCATCGAAGGATGGTATATGGTTTTTCTTGAATGGATGCGATCCAATACAACCACGACGCATGGAGGAGAGAGGAAGGGTCTAAAGATATTTTATCACAAATCTCATTTTGTTTAAAGACCAAGCTATGATATTTGTGATGGTAGATATGTGCCGATAGATCTGGCGAGTGAAAGCGAACGGTTAGGATTAAATGGTTAAGATACGGGGTAACGATCATGGGGCCTACGATTTGTTTTATGTGGCGGGTTTGAATTTATATGTTAAAATAGATTTTTAACATAAAGTTTATATGTGAAGTGGCATAGGTGGATTTAATGTTTATTAAACCAATGTAATGCATATAGGTGGAATGTAAGCATTGAGTGGGTCATTTATATAAAGGGATACTTTTAACCTATGGGGAGCGGGATAATATTGACACAGGGTAAATACGCCATAGGTTAAAAAGTAAAATATGGGTTGGGATATGAAATATATAAAACGAAATAATATACTACAGGATTGAAGGGTATATAAAGGAGTTAATACATTATGTTATCAAGATAATAATGAAATGAATGTGGGATTAAACAAATACACTAAGTAAAGTGTAATTTATTTCTTTCAGCGGGATTTTCATAGTGGTGGCTCCATATTTAACATTTAACACTTATACTTAGGATAATAGAATTTTTGTGGGTTTTCGGGTATTTTCAATGAAATGATAATTAGTTAAAGGGGTATTTACTCTTCCTAACTAAAAATGTGTTTTAACTTAGGAAAAGGGGTTTATTAGGGAAAAATGAGTGATGTTAAGGGAAAAAGGGTTTTTATGTAGGGGAAGGGTTTCAATGCGGGTAATTTCAATACCTTGTTGCCAATTAGTCATTAAGACGTGGGTCCGATCCCACCAAAAGTCAGAGAAATGTTGTGAGTCTTCACAACTGAAGGGTATAGTATTGGAACACATTGTGGGTAGGGAAATTAGTAATATGCCAAATAATGTTTATCCATACCTTGTAAAACCTCTTTATTCCTATCCATCATTTATTTTACCATTTTTTCCTTTATTTCATGGGTTCATTTGAGCTTGCAAACCCTAATCCATTTTGTGTTTTATAATAGTAAACTATCTAATTATAATCTTATTTCATCTAAGGGCTCAGATTAAATTGTTGAGCTCCTTATTTATTCTCTACCTAACTACTGATCTGCCAATATTGAATTGTTTGGAAAGATCTTTATTCTCTATCTATCAGCATGAAATTTAAAGCATGAAAAAGTCAAGATTAAGCTATTTAACTCATCATGGATTATGGAATTGTGAACAAGCTGCACATAATCATTTTTTTTTAGTAGAGAGTAACTAGTAGTATGTTGGGATATCTCATTCTCTCATCTCTCATTCTTATCTCTTTTCAAGTCCTTTGATTTTTCTTTTGGGACTTTTACCCCCTTTTCAATTTTTATTTTCTAATATGGGAAAACTATTTGTAGAAAGCAAAGTATGCACATATTACAAGAATAATTAAAGTCAATTCAAAAATTATGAATCCTATTATTAGAGGACCCTAATAATGGCTCAACATGGGGATGTCATTTCCTGGTGAAATGTCAAGCACTTTTACACTAGTACCCTCTAAATTTTGACTATGTTGGTTTGTAAATGTTGTCTGAGCTCTACAATCATTCATACCTATGATATTTTATCCTTCAAAGCTTAGGGCATCCTCTCTGAGCTTCAACATTGTTAGGAAAAACATCCAATCCAATCTAAAATCTACAATGTTATGTACAATCAATAAAGTAAACAAAGTTAACTATTGGTTATTATGAAGAGTAGTAATGCTTCAACATTATACCATTGACTGGTCCACCTAGCAGATCTGATCCATCCATATCTTTCAAAAATAAATCATTGTTACCTATGTATACATAAATAACATAAGATCCTTTCCATAGGAAATCAAATTTCCCATGTTTACCTTTCTCTTCTCTCATTGTATCCCACTTAAAACTTTGTCACCTATATAGAAATCATCTTCTTTACTTTTCTTGTCAAAAATATTCTTAATATTCTCTTGGATAACTTGAGACATAAGATAAACCTCTTCTCTTGTTTTCTACAAGTGTATGGTTTGGTTAATTCTTCTTTGAATATCATTGGTTTCAACTTGTATCTCTTGGATTATTTTCATTACAAGTACTCCTAAGGAAGATGGAAGAACAACATCAATCCCATAAAGAATATGGTAAGGTGATGTACCAATATATTTTTTATTGGTAAGTCTATCTACCCATAAGGCATTAACTAACCTCTTGTTCGAAGTTTTCTTGTTGTCTTCTAGTAATTTCTTGATGATGTTCACAAGGCTTTTATTGGAGGATTCAACAAGGCCATTTCCTTAAGGGTAATATGCAGTAGAATGGACAAGGGTAATGTGGTATTTATGAAAGAAATCAATCATATTTTTGGATTTGAATGTTGTTGCATTGTCAGTAGTAATATTTTGGGGGCATCCAAATTTTGAGAGTATATTGTTTTCTAAAAAGGAGATTATGAAAGTTTCAGTGGCTTGCTTGGAGGGCATGGATTCTATCCACTTAATTAAATAGTCAGTGGCTCCCATAATCCACTTGTGTTGGGCTAAGGATGGAGCGTGAATTTTACCAATGAATTCAAGACCCCATTGTTCAAAAGGAATTTTTGTTGGGATGTGTTTTAAGTGCAGGGGTAGCAGCTTTTTGTTTCCTTCAAATATTTGGCACTTGTGACAGAAGGTCACATACCTTTTTACATCTGCAAACAAAGTAGGCCAGTAAAAACCAACTCTCAAGGATTTGTCTATAGTAGTCTTCGAGTAAATATTTCCTCCACAGTCACTTGCATGAAATTCTTCCAAAACTTTGTCAGCTTCTTCTTTACGCAAAAAATTCAATAAAATTCCACCATGATCTTTCCAAAAGAGTGCATTGTCTATGATAAAAAATATTATTTCCTTTAGCTTTAAAAATCTAGCTTTGGTTATTGTTAATCCAGGAGGAGCTTGTAAATTTAGTAATATAAATACAATATCTTCATACCATGGCGAGTCCAAAAAGGCTTCACTGATAATCTGGAGTCGCCATCTCTTCCTGATCATCTATTTCGGAAATAAAATTAATATCTAAAGCATGAAAATTTGATTCAACCATGAGTTTGGCTAAACCTTGACCTTTTATGAGTTTGGTGGGTTTGATTTCTAGGTCATATTTCAAAATGTGGCAATCCACTTGCCTCTTTTACCATCAGGGCCATTCTGTGTTAAAATATCCTTTACAACTACATTTGGAACATAAGCAATGATATGGGAATAAATAATGTACACTCTAAAGTCTTTGATGGCCTTTACTAAAGCTAGGGCCTGTTTTTCCATTATCTTATATTTTAGAATGGCATCTCTGAGTGGTTTGGTAAAGAAAGAAATGGGCTACTCATAGCCCTGGTCATTTTTCTACAGTAAAACTGGAGCAATAGTGTGTTATGAAGCAAAGGAGAAAGTAATGAAATCTTTTTTAAAGTCGGGACTTATAAGGACTGGTGTTTTTGTTAAGGCTTGTTTAATAGATTCAAATGATTTCTTAGCCTCAACAGTCCATTTAAGTACTAAGTCTTTTTTCAACATATTGTTAAGTTCTCTGATTATTTCAGCTAGATCTGAGATGAATCTTCTTGGAGAGTTAATTTTACCTAAGAAAGCTTGTAACTATTTAATGTTCCTAGGAGGACTAATGTTTAAAATGACCTCTATTCTATCTGGGTCTATCCTAATTCCCTCTTTAGATATAATATTTCCTAATAATTTACCTTCTTTCAATCAAAATAAAGTCTTCTTAGGATTTAAACATATGCCAAATTTCCTGCATTTAAGAAATACTTGTCTGAGATGATCCAATTTTTCATTATTAGTCTTTGAAAATAAAGTAATGTCATCTAAATAAATCACAAGGAATTCAGGAATTTCCTTTGCAAAGGCTATATCCATAGCTCTTTTAAAAGTGGCTCTGCATTCATTAACCCACAAGTCATTTTCACATACATGAAAGTGCCCCATGGAGCAGTAAAAGCAGTTTTAGCTTGGTCTTTTGGTTGAACTAGAATCTGGTTATATCCAGAGAATCCATCTAACAATGAAATTCTGGAAGAACCAACCACCCTTTGTAGAATGTGATCCATCTTAGGGAGAGGATAGTTTTATTTTAAGGACACTTGATTTAAATTTTTGAAATCAACACACAATCTAATTTCTCCTGTCTTTTTCCTAGTGGGAACTAGATTAGAAACCCAATCAGAATATCTAATTGGTGTAATTTTTTGGGCATTATACATTCTCTTTACCTCTTTCTCAATTAAGGGCATCAAAATAGAATTGATCCTTCTTAACTTCTGTTTAAAACATTTTTGGTCTTCTTTTATAGGTATTTTATGTTGTATTATGCAGTGTCATAGGATTTTAAGTCCTCGTAAATACAGGAAAATACATCCTGAAATTCCTTAAACAAAGCTATGCATTTTTATTTTTCTTCCTGAGGTAAGGCTTTTGAAAGTTTAATCATATTAGGTTTTAACTCTGCACCTATATTACATTCCTCAATACTAGATCTTAATGGCTCCATCTTAGGTTTTCTTGCAACATCATTAGATTCAAACAGATCTTCTAAAAGGGCTAATCCCTTAGATAAAAATTTGTCTTTGAGGTTCAAAATATCAGATTCATCATCTGCTAACTCTTCAATTTCTAATTTTTTAAAATTATCTGTCTAATTGAATACATTTAGTAGGTTTGGAAAAATATATAATTATTTACATATACATTATTTAAATCAATTTCACTATCTAAGTTCTGATCTACTGTACAATCTGTGTCTATATTACAACCCTGACATTCTCCTTCATTGTTCATGAAATGATAAATCTGGTCATCCTGTGAGAAAATTTGCCAATATTTAAGATTGCCTGGAATTATAGGTTTGTCTTTGACTTCTACAGTGTATCTATGATTTGGTTGAAATGGTAGATTACAGGTACGAGAAAAATTTTCTAAGCAATGGGCCTGTATATTCTATTTTCTTAGAATTACAGAAAACAGTGTCTCTATATCGACTTAATCTTGGATTATAAACAGAATATTCTCCAGTTATCTGTTTCCGAATTAACTCCGAGTCTCCCATAATTTACACTGTTTTACCTCCTAAATTCCTAACAATCTGTAGTCCTAGAATAAGAGCTTCATATTCAGCCATGTTGTTTGTACATTTAAAATTTAGTCTAAAAGCATGACCTTCTGCATGATTTTTTTTCCATATTATGTATCCAAACTCTTGCTCCTTCTCCTAATTTATTTATTGATCCATCAAAATCTAAGTGCCATAATGATTAATGAAAAAAAAATTCACTGTCTAGTGCTTTGTTTTTCTCCTTTAGTTCAGTATTGTTTTCAATTCCAGTTTCAAAGTTACATAAAATGAATGAATGCATGTTAGTAGGTGTAGAGTAAATAGGATAATTTCTTGGTCTTTTTACACTACTAACCATATAATTCATCAATTTTTCTTTGTAAAGTTTCTTTTGGTCAGCCAAATACTGATATTGTTGCATGAGACATATCAAGTTGTAGAGATCCCTGTAATTTAGCTCCCCATGAGTGATATAGGAGAATTCCATACTTGGGAGGGATTTAAGGTACTACAATGTCCATGACTATGCTTTTTCTAGGATATTGAACTAAAGTAACACATAAATCTTTAATCAAACCTAAACATTTCACTTTGCTAGAATAAAATGAAAAGAGATATTTTTAAGGCCTAGTGATATCTAAATTCAGGGTTTGCATTATTGCTTTTGGCATCAAATTGTGTGAAGCCCCCGAATCTAGCATTGCATTATGTAAAATCTGATCTTGAATAATTAAGCTAATGTAAAATGGTGGAACTGCTCCATCTTGGTATTTTCCATTAACATTAGGACCAAAGATTAATCCTGGTTCATCATCACTTAAATTTACTGAACCTTCTCCATCATTCATATTTAAAGTTTCAGTGATAGGTGTTTTATATAGGTCATGTTTTACCAATTCTGTCAAAGGAATTGGTATTTTTGATTTGGCAATTTCAGCTTGGATATTAAATGGTGACTCGGATTTTCCTAGCTAAATTATTTCTTCTTTTGTAAGTGTAGTTTGGGTAGGTTTATCTTAAGTGTATTGTGTTTCTACTTTCTTACTGTTTTAGTTTTCTTTTTCAGGAACAGTTTGAGAAGTAGTAGATGTTTTTGCAGAATTTGTATTTTCAGCAGCTACTTTAGCATTGCAGCTTTTGGATCAGCTGATTTTGGATCAGCAATAGGTGTTTTGGAGTCTAAAATTGTCGTTTTAGCAGAATTATTTATCTTTAAAGAAGCAGATTTTAAGGAATTTGTTGATGTTTGGACAACAACATCTGTGATGTCAACAATTTTAGGACTACATGAAATTTTAGGACTTCAAACTTTCTAAGTTGAATTAGAGTTTTGCTTGGTTTACCTAGGGAGAATTTTCAGAACTTTAGTGGTAGGAGCCTCTACTATTTTCTTTGTTTGTGTTTGGACATATTTCTTAATAGAATGCTCTATGTTTTTATTGCTCTTAATGTTATATTTCTTATGTAATTCTTTTATAGAAAGCTCATAACCTTGCTTATAATCAAAAGACTCACCAGAATCTAATTGCAATTGTTGTAATTCATATAACTCCCAATCTTCTTTTGTAAGAATAATAGTGTTATCTTCATTAATACCCATTAGATTTATGGTGTCTTAATCATCTTCATTTTGATGAGAAATTTCAGCATAGTTCTCTTGGAAAGGTGGTCTTATTGTTTGGTCAGGTGTTGATTCTCTAGATTTTCCAGTGCTCGTGTTTTTCCTAAAATTTCGATTTTCTAATCTGAGGTCCTTGTTGTTGGTTATCCCACTGCGGCTTCCTTTCCATATTATATAACCTATACATCATTCTCTTTAATGTTTTTGCTAATTGATGTATTTTTAAATCTAAAGTAAAAGTCTCTTCTTTTATTGTTACTCTCCTTTCATTCCTTAATCTAGCTTTATTTGCTAATAGATTTGCCTCTACACTAACAACATTACTTTTCATTTGCTCTAAACTCTCTGGATTTCTCTCTCTTAGTTGATAGGCTATATGAGTATGAAATCCATTAGGGAAAATGATAAGGACAAAGTATAGCAGAGGTTTAAGATTAGCGGGAATTGCATTATATATACTGTTATATCTAGTACAATAATCTTGAATTGTTCCATTTGGTTCTCTTTTTATATTTTCAAATTCAAATAAGACTTGTAGTGAATTTTTCTTCTTTTCCTATCTATTTAGAAATAATTTATGAAAAACTGCTAAATCAGCAATACTACCAACATTTAAACCTTTAAACCATTTTTTCACCTTACCAGTTAATGTTTGAGCAAAAAATCTCATTTGGACATCATCATCATCTATTTCATGAAGTTCAAAATAGGTTGTCATCTTATTATCATGTTGTTGGGGAGTGTAATGAGTGATTGCATAAAATTGAGGGATTTTGCTTTGATAATCTTGGGGCATGTCATGTAACTATGCTGGTAGGACCAAGGGAGCATATCTTGTAGCCATGGCTTGGATTTTAGCTTGGCGAGGAGGTAAGTTGGAAGTACTTGGTGAAGAGATAAAAGTGCCTGCTGATGTAGTTAAAGAACTTACATATGAGATTGGAATATAAGAAGATGTACTAGAAAATGTGATTGAGATACTAGAAGATGAAGTTGGGATATATGAAGAGGTGCTTGGGAATTAGAACGATGTATTGTAAAATGCAGAAGAAAAACTAGTCGATGGACTTGAAGTGGTGGAGGATGGGAATAATTTTCTTGGCTGAAATGGTTGTTTTGGAAAAAATGAATCGGTGGAATGAAGTGTGGTGGAAATGATGGATGAAGTTGTAGTGAATAGGGATGAACCTACATATTCTATAAGATTGGTATATAAATGAGTGGTAGAAGGTTTATGGGTATATGCTGATAAAGCACTTAATTCAACTGAATGTTGTAAATAAGCTTCATCTATTTCTTTAGTCAAAGTAGTAGTTATTTCATCAAGCTTATCATAAACTTCAAAAATATTTTCCTCAAAATCTACTGAAATAGTTTCCTTCTCAGTTTCAATAAATGAAATAAAATCAAGATCTATAACAATACTATGTAAGCCACTTTTTGATTTGGTTTTGAATAAATATTGTTCAAAATGTGAATAAAATTCTATGTCTTGTAAACTTGGTAGTTGTAAACTTTGACTAATGAAACTTTATTACTTAAATCTCCTACTCTTTTATTTTTCTTTTCAATTCTGTCAGGATTATCTACTATGATAGCAAGTTGTGGATCTGGATTTGACTTGGTATAATAGACTCTTCTAGAAGCTAGAATTACGATTTTTTATGAAAATATACTCACAACTTATTAAAACACTCTTAAGGTGAAAAGATAATAGAAATATTTCCTTTAAGATCTATTTTAAAAATGAGGATTGGTTAGTTCCCCAGTGGATTCGCCAGTTTGTTATCACTCTAATAATTCTCAAAGTTGTTATATTTTTTATTATATTTGAAAGAATATCAGAGGTAACCACAAACCTACTTTTCAGATTTAGGATATAGACTTCTTAATGCTCAAAGAGGGCTCTCTCTATAATATTTAACTTTGTTTTTATATATGATTTTAGGCTAGTTGTATAGGGAAAATTGGTTTTGGAATTTTTATTTGGTTTTGTGGGAAAATCATGTAATTTGATGGATAGCTATAGATATTTTTTCCATTGGGCAGATGGATTCCATGTGTCAAGCAGACAGATGAGGATCAAGGTCTAAAGGAAAATTTTCATAGGGCAAGATAGTAGAGTCACTTCAAATTTTCAAAGGCTGATGTTGAAATGGTTTTAATTTGGATAAAGGGAAATCAAGAATTCTTTAATCCGAATAAGGAGTGAAAAGGTATGGGTCAATATAAATTAGGGTCAATTAAGGTTTCCCTAGTCTGGATATTAGCAGAAAACATTTAAATGAAGATCAGTCAATAACAGAGTGCTTTTAACAAATTCTGATACAACAATTCCTGATTTCACATTAAAATTAGAAGACACTCATGAATGAATTGAAAACATAAGAAAATTGACAAATAACATGATAAAATACTTCACTCGGGTGGCCCAACACATGAATCCTGAAATATGATGCTTTATTGCTTGAGATCCAATCTGTTTACTTGAACCTAATACAAAAACCCTTCAGGTTCAAAAAATATGACTACAGAAATCCTCACCAATTAATCCACCCTCAATACTTCAAATGATGAAATATTTATACAAAAAATACCACAAAGTATCCTAGAAAATTCTAAGGAATTTTTCTTGGAAAATAAAATATAATTTTACAAAAAGATAGTGACAGCTGCCTAACAAATTGCTAGTTGTCTTTTTATTGCAATTAAGTAACCTGTTGTTTGGATTTGGGTTGCAGGTAGATATTTGACGTACCCCTCACGCTAGCAGTTTGATTTTTAATTAGTTTTGAACTTTATATTTCATCCGATACTCTTTAACTTGATACACTTTTGACTGCTGATAAAAATTGTTTTACTATTTTAAAAATATGTTGACTGTGTAGTAAAGTTTTTTCATTTTTTCTTACTGATTTCACAACAAATCTATTAGATTCTCCCAGAATTCTTCTTCTGGTAATTTGATCTTCATGAGTTTCCAAAAGTTCTCATCAGCTTCAGTGTACTTTTCAAACGTTAGCTTGACCAGAAAAATGTGCTTTAGTTCATGTTGTAAGTAAAAAAAAATTTCAATGCTTTTGTGCAAAACTTCACCTATTGGAATCCCTTGCCAATCTGATTTGTTCACCTGTTCTTTGGCGAAGTAACTTATGTTTTTATTATAATATTCTTGTTTCATTAATTTATCATTGAATAATACAAGATTTGGAAGGCCCTCTTGCCTCAAAGTGTCAAATTTCACCATGAAAATTGTGGTGGCTATATCCTTATTTTGGCACTTTTCTTCCAATAGTTTCATCAATTTTTTCTTGGAAATTACTTTTCTTACATCAAGAATGGTTTTTGTCCTATCTATTATTCCTATTTCATCCAATTCTTGCTTTTTTTTGGAATTGAGGAACTTCATAATTTCAAATGCTTCTTCCGGTTTGGTGCCCAATTCCTTTCTGTTTTTTTGTATTTCTTCTCTAGCTGCTTTGAGTAAATCCTTCTGTTCATAAATCACTTGTATAGATGGCCAAGTATCATTGACTGATTTACTGATATTAGACCATAGTTGATTTTTAATATGTGCCATGGGCTCTTTCAAGGTCATTTTTTTTTTTAACATTTTGAGTTGTTCACTTAACCTTTTAGCCTTTCTCTCTTCAGTTTTAGCATTAATCTGTGCTAAATTCTTGGCATTTTGAAGATTCTTGATTTTCTCCTTCAACCTGTTTATTTCATTATTTTGTATGGACATGTCCTCCATTTCCTTTATTAATTTTCTAGCCTCATCTAATTTCTAGACTATTGTATTAGAAGACTCAGTGGCAGAAGTGGTAGAAGAAGTTACTAGCACTACTTTTGCTAATGGAACTTTTAGAGCTAATTATTCTACCAAGGTGGATGGCACTGTTGTTGTCATAATAGGAATTATAGTAGCAAGGATTTCTTAGGTTCTGGAAGCTTATTTTTCTTGGACTAATTTACCCATTTCTATTTTCATCTCCTTAATTTGTGTTGTCATCTATAATATGAGATTCATCATCTCATCCTTTTGATTTTCCTGCTGTACAACTTCCTTGGCCTGTAGATGCTCAGTTGGGGGTAATTTCAATTGTTTTCTGAGTGCTGCAATATCAACATTTTTCCTTTTTACTAGTTCTTCTGCAGCTTTTACATTAGAAGGGTCATAACCAACTTCAATCACTAATTCCTCTAAATATTTGATTCTGGTGTCTTTAGCATATGGTGAATCTTTTTCAACCTTGAGCTGATCTTTCACATTTGTCAAAGCATTCTGGAGTTTCTAAACACTCATTGATTTTTCAGTCATTGTAAAATATATCATTTCTGAACTTCGCTTTTGGAATTCAATCTAGTCCAGGGTATGAATGTCTTGGACTGGTACCTCAAAATCAACCTTTTTGTAATCAGTTGTTGTTTTGGGGTAGGTTGAAGTACTACCATCAGTAATTTCTTATCTATATAATCAAAGGCTGAAAGCAGCCTATTTTGTATGCTTGGAGTTAGTTCCAGCCTATTTCATTCTTAATTTCCTCATTCTTAGCCTTAATATCTTTATACCTTTCCTTAATATCCATATCTTTATCCTCTGGCTATCTTGATGATGAAACTTCCACACTTTGTTGTTTCTAGATCAATTTTTTTTTGGAAATGGCAAGTTGTTTTTTATTTATGATCATTGTCGGAGGCACAGTTTCTTTATCTTGAATATCTGTATATAGAATCTCTACTGCCTCTTTTGCTTTATCTGTTGGATTTGTCTTTGGTTTCTTGTTGTACCTGAGTTTAAACTATGTTTCTGTGGTAGTTTCAGCTGTATATGAGCCTTCTTCCCTATTTCTTTTTCTACCTCTATCTTCCTGAGATGGAGTTTGTAAAATGTGACAAGTATCACTCTGTTGAACAACTTCTACTAATGTATTTTCCAACCATTCATATTGGTTAGAAAATTCTCAATTTCAACATTTTTCTCATGAATGTAGGGAGTTAATTTACACTTCACTCTCATTTTTCTTATTATACCATAAGGATCATAGTGCCAAAGAAAACTTTTGCCGAATTTATACTCTGAAAACTACTTATTTGTCTCTATACCTGCTTCCCTGTTATTGCATATAAAGGGACCTACTTGGTTCTTTAATTTAAACTGAGTTTTCTTTTTAGCAGCCAAGAAATTTAATGAATTTGAATTCAAAATCTGTCTTATATATTCTAAAGAAAACAACCTCATTGCTAAATAATTTGGCAGCTTGTAGGGAATGAGGTTTGTCCCATAAACAGTAATATCAGTGTGATTTTGGTATAAATACCAATCACCCGTCCTTATCTATTCTGACAACTTTAAAACCCTCTTAATCTCATCACTGATTCTAGGTTACACATTTTTTTTAAGAATATTTACCAATGGATGAGTGAAACAGTCTGTAAAATCTACATACGTAAACCTTGTTGACTTATTTCTGATCAAGGAGGTCCAGAGAATAATAAACTATTCATTTCCTTCTACATAAATTTTTTGAAGAGCTATAGGAAACTTGTCTAACTCGAAATAGATGAACATGTGGAAGAGAAATGAGGTATACCTAAAGACACCTTCAATAGGTAGTTTAACAAGCTATTTATGTATACTATCAGCAATATACTCATCAAAATTGTAAATGACTGCAGAAGGTTGACCAGGCACAAAATTGGACAGGAAACCAAGTACAAATGCATCAGTATGTTCATCAATGAAGTAACCAAGGATAAAAGACAACATTGAGATAATGTGTATTGTTCCTTCTAGGAATTTGGAAGAAGAATATGGAGGATTTAACTTTGGAATTTCCACATAGGAGGGCATAAATGTTTAGAGAATTTGGAATCTTTTGGGAAAATATAATTCCAAATAGGACTTTGGCAGAGCTTCAATAGACGAAGGGACTGCATTAGGCTCTAGCTGCAAATGAAGCATTTGATTTATGGATTCAGCTGTTATGGTGAACAATACTTCTTTTTCAGCATTGACAATGGCTCTCTGATCTGGGGAATAACAAGTTTGGCACAATCTGATGGCCTCAGGGAATTTATGGGTGTGGGGAACAACATACTTAGGAAAAATGGATTCCCAAATAAGCACTTCATCTACTTGGTCCAAGGATTTCTCTTGGCTTCAGCAGTGGAGCTCAAGAAGGTTGAATTCAGTCACTGGATCTGTGATTTTATAGTCCACATCAGCCAATAGGCTATGTTCTACATATACAACAAGAGGTTGTAGTGGATTGATTACAGTTATGTTCTTAGATGCCATTGATAGTTTTTTTTAACAATTTAACCCCTCTTGATATTTAAACCTCTGTTTTTAGGTCTTTAACACACTTCCATAAGATTAAACTATTTACAGAAGGTCTTTCAGTATAACAGAGGTTCTATCTTGGATTGCAACAGGTAAAATTTAGGTTCTTCTGACTCAAATTTTCAATTCTTCTTATAAAACCAATTTCTTAACTTTTATAGACTCAGAAAAAGATATCAAAGGTTTTTCTACAAATTTCTTTGATGAAAACAATCCTAAAACAATGAAATTTTAAGCCAAGGGGTTTCTGAGCAATGTAGAAAGGCTTTGGATAACTCAGAGGTCTTATTTTAGGTATGCAGATGGCTAATATCAATCAGATTTTTCTTAAAAAACAAATTGTAGTTTCAGAAACTGTGAAATTCTCAAGGTTTGTAGCAGAGATGAATTCAGGAGGTAATCTGGTTTTTCTAAGGAAAACAAGCTTAAAAAGGCTTCAATCAAACAATATAGTTATTTTAATGTATGGACACGTCTTTTTTCTGAAACATACCTGTGAATTTAGGAATTTTGATGCAAACAAAAGTTTGCTGGGAGCTGAAAGCTTTCAAAATCTTGCTGTGACATTTTAAATGTAGTCTGGAGACTTTTTAGTGATTGCAACAGTGAATTTGGTTGAATTCTATTGGTTTATGCACTCAAATAGGGGCAGCAACATTTTCCTCTCAGCTTGGAGCGGTTTATGAGAAAAAAGTAATATAAAACTTAAATGAATGCAGTTCAGGTGTTTTTATAAAGAATTTAAGTTTAAACAGTAATCGCATTAATTACCAGTCAATTCAAATCGGGAGTGGTTTAGGCACGAGGGGATGATTTACCGCTGAGTGGTTTATCACACCGTTGAAGGATTGTATATAGTTTTTCTTGAATGGGCGTGATCCAATACAACCACGACACGTGGAGGATAGAGGAAGGGTCTAAACAATTTTTATCGCAAATCTCATTTTGTTTAAAGACCACACTATGATATTTGCAATGGTAGATATGCACCATTAGATCTTGCAAGTGAAATCGAAAGACTAGGATTAAATGGTTAAGATGTGCGTTAATGAGCATGGGGCTCGGGATTTGTTTTATGCAGCGGGTTTGAATTTATATGTTAAAACAGAGTTTTAACATAAATTTTATATGTAAAGTGGGATAGGCGGATTTAATGTTTATTCAAACAATGTAATGCATATAGGTGGAATGTAAACATTGGGCGGGTTATTTATATAAAGGGATACTTTTAACCTATGGGAAGCGGGATAATATTCATGTGGGGAAAATACACGATAGGTTAAAATGTAAAATATGGGTTGGGATATGAAATTTATAAAATTAATTAATATATTATGGGATTGAAGGGTATATAAAGGAGGTAATACATTATATTAACATGATAATAATGGAATGAATGCGGGAATAAACAAATACACTAAATGTAATTTATGTCTTTGAGCGGGATTTTCATAGTGGTGGCACCATATTTAACATTTCACACTTATACTTAGATAATAGCATTTTTGTGGGGAGTGTTTTGAATGAAATGATAATTAGTTAAAGGTTTTTTTACTTTTCCTAAGTAAAAATGTCTTTTACCTCAGGAAAAGTAGTTTATTAGGGAAAAACGAGTGACGTAAAGGGAAAAAGGGTTTTTATGTAGGGGAAGGGTTTCAATGAGGTGAATTTCAATACCATGGTGCCAATTAGTCTTTAAGACGTGGGTCTGGTCCCATCAAAAGTCAAAGAAATGCTCTGAGTCTTTATAATTGAAGGGTATAGTATTGGAAAACATTGTCGGGAGGGAAATTAGTAATATGCCAGATGATGATGTTTATCCATGCCTTGTAAAACTAGTTTCTTCCTACCCATCCTTTATTCTACCATTCTTTCCTTTATTTTCATGGGTGCATTTGAGCTTGCAAACCCTAATCCATTTTTATTTTTAAAACATAAAACTATCTAATTCTAACCTTGTTTCATCCAAGGGCTCAGATTAAACTATTGAGCTCCTTATTTATTCTCTACCTAACTATTGATCTTCCATGATTAAACTGTTTGGCAAGATATTTATTCTCTATCTATCAGTATGAAATTTAAAGCATGAAAAAGTCAAGATTAAGCTATTTAACTCATCATGGATTATGGCATTTTGAACAAGCTTCACATAATCATTTATTTTGCAGTAAAGACTAACTAGTAGTGGCATTTCGACTTGCATCACTTTCATGTCGTATTCTTATATGTTTTTTGTTTGGGGTCCATTTTTTCTATTCTTTTTTATATTTTTATTTTCAATTCTTTTGATTTTTCTTTTAGGACTTTTATCCTCTTTTCATTTTTTATTTTCTAGTATGGGAAAACAATTTGCAGAAAGCAAAGTATGCACATATTACAAGACTAATTGAATTCAATTAAAAAATTATGAATCCTATTATTATAGGACCCTAACAGAGGGTATGGGGGGTTCTGAATACTAATAGCTGAGTCAGTTATCACAGATGTACCAGCCTTACTCGAATTGGCTACTATAGGAATAGTAGACCCTCCCTAGCTGGTTGTTACAGATGTAACAACAGTTGTTGTATCAACTATTACATGTGTAACAACTGCTTCAGAATCATCCATATCCATCCTGGGTGATTCACTTTCTTCGGTAATAATGGGGGTGTGTTCAGATATTATTATTTTCCTTGATCGAAGCTGAAACTCATTAAGTCTAATAGGAGTAATAAGATAATTCTAGAGTGTAACCGGAGCATCCATGCTCTGGGTTGCTTTATTATTTTGATTGGGGTTAGGTTGCAAAGGTAATCGAGGTCAGAAAGAAGGTGTAGGATTTTAAATAGAAGGAAGTTGTAGCTGCTGATGTTGCATTGGTATTGGAGGGGGTACTGGACCTTTTCCATTGCTTCTCTAGTTCAGACCCCAAGGATTGGGTCGTGATGGAGGGTATTGCATTGGTGGAGGAGATGGCCAGTGGTTCCATGATGAGGAAAATTGTGTTGAGGAAGGAGTAAGATACTGTCATGAGTATTGGTGAGTAATATACACATTATTCCAAGGATAAAAAGAGGAAAAATATGAAGGAAATCTGGTAGGTTTTGGCTTCCATGGTCTCTTTGATCCGATGAAATAAGAAGATTGACCATCCTTGCTTGATTCTTGAAGTACTTCCTTTAGTCTGGGAAACTCGGGGCACCGATTTGTAGAGTGCACCAATTCACAAATGTTGAACAAGCTCACACTATTCATTCCACATTCTCTTTCCAAATATTTCTTTTTGCATCGGCGATAGAATACTGCTAAGGCTGCTTCAGCTTCTGCTTGTGTTCTCTTGACTTTTACTGTAGCGATCTAGGCAGAGGGAGTGCTAAGGAGGTCAATTTTAAAATCCTCAAATAATTTCTTGATATCTTCTTTGGCTACTCCTCCACTTCTGGACTTTTGTATCCGAAGTGAAGGATCCCAAATTGAAACTCTTCCCTTGACCGATCCTCTTGAGCTATGTAGGCAAAGCGTCATTATCTCATCAAATGTCTCTGGTGATATGTCTCTTTTTCCTATTATGTTCAGATGCTCCAAACAATCATCTCTTAAACCTCTTACGAATATTGCCTTTAGAATATCTGCATCTAAATTACTGAATTTAGACCTCTGTAAATTGTAATGAAATTGCTCCAAATAGTCTTCCAGGCTTTCCTCCTCCTTCTGTGTGATTATGAAAATCTCGTCCTTCAATTCCCTGGTTCGAAAATAGTACTAATACTTAAAGAGGAAGGCCTCTCTCATGTCATTCCACGTTTGAATCATGCCAGCACCCAATATCATGAACCATCTTAATGGTGTTCCTTTCATAGTAGTAGGGAATAATTTCAGCTTCTGGGCATCTGAAGTGTAGTCATAACCTATACAAAACACATCAAATTTGAAAAAAATGGTATCGGGATCTTCAACAGCCATCCCCTAAAAGGATGGTAGGGATGATAAAGGGATATTATTCATAGGAGCCTCATCCTGTGTTACTACTATTGGGAGTTCAAAAGTAACGGAGTTGTCTATCTTGACATTGTTGTCTCCCATGGCTGATTCTTCCTGATGGGATGAACTGACCTTGGAGTGTACTGGAGATTGAAAAATAGAAGGATCATGTTGCTCCAATACCAACTGTTTAGCAGCACTACCAGCATCCAATTGATGATCAACTGAATGTTGTTCCTCAAGTCCCTGATGTTGCCCACTAGTCTCTCCGTGTCCTTCAATTCTTAGATCCTGATCAATGATTTTCCATTGTTGTTTTGAATCTGGAGTTTTGATATCAAGAGTGGATATGTCGTTTGAAGGATGGTGAGGTCCATACTTTTCCAAGTTGTTATGATCAAAATACATAAAATTTAGATGTACACAAGATGTACAAAAAATTGAGTTTGGAGAAAAGCTTTAATATAGATAATAGCAATATAAGACCATCGAGATACCCAAATACATTCACATATCAAAATCTCATGTACACCATAATGAATACATGATCCCTATATATACCTATCGACACATTGTACATGTGGTCCTTTCAGTATTAGAAATACCGTATTACACATACATTTAAATATCACACGTACATCTAACACCATATATGCCCCACTTTCGATCTTACCATATGCATTTAAAACAATATAAGTCCCCCTTGGGTCATGTTAGAGTCCTATACCACTAGGTGTCATATATCATGATTTAATTGATGTGCTATGTAATATGTTCATACCTTTTCTTGTTGCAAAGGTTTTCCATATTGTCAAAAAAATAAAAGATAAAAATTTAAAATGTAAAGAGGGTATACCCTAAAAGAAAAATCAAACGGTGAAAAAAATAAAAATGGCCAAAAAAAGTGAAATAAAATGAACCCCACCAAAAGAAAGGCCAAGCAAAGTGCGCAAGTCTAAATGCCACTACTTTTTTCTCTTATGTAAATAAACAAATTGTGTGCAACTTGTATCTTATGCCACAATTTATGAACGGTCAAACAGTTTAAGCTTGGCTAGTTCATCTTTCAAATTTATGTTTTAGAGATAGAGAATAAAATCTGACCAAACTATTTAATCTTGGCAGATAAGTAGATAGGTAGAGTAAATAAAAGGAGCTCAACAGTTTAATCTGATCCCTTGGATGTAATAAGGTTAGAATTAGAAATATTTCTACATGTAAAAGAAAATAAAGTGTGATAAGGGTTTGCCAGTCTAAGTGCACCCTAATAAAAAAGAAAAAATGGTAGGGTAAAGTAGGTGTGGTAGGTAGATGTTGTGGCAGAATTACATGTGATGGATAATGACTCTAGGTGTGTTAAATATTTACTTTCATCACAAGTGCAAAGGCATACACTACACTGGAGGAATATCAAGCAAAACAAAGTCAAATTATTAACTTCCCTTCTCATTTTTCCGTAAAAATTTCACTAATTTCCCCTAAGTACTAAGGCATTTGAAAATTAGAGGGGCTCAGGGCATTTCCTTGACTTTTGGAGGGACCGGACCCTCGGCCCAATAATTGAAAATTCCTAAGTACTTAAAAGCATTCATAAATCATTCATTCACTTCCAAAAAGTCTTTTCCTAAGTAAAATCCTATTTTACTTACGGAAATTGCACAATATTTCATAAAAAACCCTTCTTATTCAAGCATAAGTTAATTACATAAACCTAATGTTTTTATACTTAGCGCTTTCATTCATTTTCATATTGACTTTTAACTCTATTATTTAATTCCCTATATGACTCAACCCTTTCCCGTATTATTTTAATAAAATTCCCAATTATTATTATTCCGCCCCTTTCGTTGAAAAATAACCATATAAGTGTGTTAATTGTGATTAATTGGTTGAATTTCCAAATAATTAAAAACCCGTCACCCCGCCGTATAAAAAAGGGATTAATTAACCCTCATGGTTAATTAATAACCAATTTGACCAATGATATTGCCCCCGATGCGATTACTTCATACTTAATTACATTGGTCCTGCCCTGTTAACTCCCCGTCATTTCACCTCCCCGACCACCATCCGATTAACCAATCCATGATCAACGATTGTTATTCATATCGCTGTGCCTCCACGTCTTAACGATAACACATGATGGCAAGCGGTTTTCTGAACATTTCCGCACCACGTGTCGTGAGTTCTATGGAATCACTCGCCCTCTGCTGAAAATCGCCTGTCCCCAAAAGAGGTGCGATGTATACCGCTTACCGCTTACCTCCCATGACAAAACAATCGTACTTGCTGACGTCATCCACTTAAAAAATAAAAAACCCGCCAACCTTGACTTTGCAAATAAAACAAATAAACCCATGTCATTTTCACTATCCCGTGCAGCGACCAGTGTCCCATGCAAAAACTCCAAAACCAACTGTCGAAGACTATCAACCACCACCTTGCTGAAAAAATTGCAATCAAACAATCCAGAATTCATCCGCCGTAACCTGCACCTGTTTTCATCACTATTCAATTCCCGGAAAACAGGTATTTACCGAAATTCACGTTGAACTCGGAAAATATGGGTTTTTTGTTTTAATTCCATAGGAAAGAACTAAAAAAATGTATAATTTGGTCTTCAATTCATCCCAAACCTGTAATTGTATTCCTAGACCTATAATTTTTCTTGTTTTCCCATCTAAACCCGAATTCCTTTCTGAATCCACAAGAACCAGAAATGGAAATTCCCATGGCTTTGAATGTTGCGCCTCTGAATGCCCCTCATAGAGATTTGGACTATCTGCCTCTAGCAGATAGGGATTCTCAAATTAAAGACCTCATCCTTAGTGAAAATCCTCTCAAAATTTTTTGCCAATTCAGAGATAGCTACCTGAACGGCTCTGAAATTTTTGGACTATGGGAATCCAATCTTCCGATGTATCTTCTTCCCTCAGTCCACATTTTTCCTGAAATAATCTATCATTGCCATGCTAATTATGATCCCAATAAATGAGCAGTAATGTCCCCAAGTCAAACTGTCCTTTTCCCAATAACTGCTTAGTCTATCAATGAAATGTTATAGTTTCAGAATGGTGAAGCCCTGACTCCCCTTTCCATGGGAGATTTACTTGAGAAATCGACCAATTGATCCCAAGAAGAGCTGAATCACCTCTTCCAAACTTTCATGTTGCCAGAACATCAAGCCTAAGGCCCACCCCCTTATGGATATACTTTTTTCACAGATATGGGAAGACTCATTTTGAATATGATATCTTCTATAATGGGTTTCAACACTAGTGAATATGTTGATCAGTTAACGTTAGTATTGTTGTCAATTTTTACCCCCGGACAACCCCCTGCTATCAAATATGATTTTGCTTCCTATATTGTTGATAAAATTCATGACCAGTTCATGAGATTGGAAGATGAAAAAGTTTTCAAATATTCCACTGTTATATACCATCTCATGCTTTACTATCAATCAAAGAGTTTCCCTTTCCATGTCATGAAACTTGATACCAAAGGAAATCCTAGGTCTGTAATTTTTTGGTCTAAAATCTCCCATAATTCCTCTGATTCTCCTTATTCTTACAATGAGTTTATTGACCTATTTGTGCACCCTGAAACCACCTTATTAATAGGAGTCTCACTTCCTAGGCTCAATAGTGATATCAAGAAAATTCTCCAACTTTCCAAGCAATACAGATAGGTTATTGGTACCTATATCGGAATCATACAGAAATTAGAATATATGGGTGTGAGCTATGTCCTTTCAAGTTACCAAAGTATGTCCCAATGAGGCTCTTTGCCTTAGAATATTTTAGACAGATGATAAATTCAAACATAGTCCATTTTTGCAATGCAAAGAAGAAAGGTCAGCTCAGAATTAAGAGTCAATTAGGTCCTTTTGTCTGCAATTCTAGGGATGCAAGAAAAGAAGCTGAAAGAATCCTAGAAGATTATCTCAAATTGCAAAAAAGTTTCTACTGGCTACCTTATGACCCAAACAGCTTTATTTGTGATAGGAGAATGAAAAACAAATTGTCACCATACCTTCACCATAGAATTCAAGAGATTGAACAATTTTCCAATATGGATGAATGGATGGAAGGGACCTTAATAGAACAAGATAGTGAACAAGTCAGTGTTGAAAATGTTATGGAAGATCTTGAAAAATTACTTGACCTGGATTCTTTTGGGCAGATGCAAAGACGAGGAATTGGTCCTTCCTCTGCTGGAACCTGTCAGCAAAATTTGCAGGAAATCAGTGCATTAGCCACAGTAGCATCCAAAGGGAAGGAAAACGAGATTGATACACATGTTACAGAGAAATTCACAATGACAGATCATCCTGAAACTTCCAAGGAACAGGCCCAAATACAGACTTCTCCTACTCAGATCAATGTGGCATAAATTTCAATTTTGAAAACTCCTCTCAATGAAGAAAAAGGTAAGAAGAGAAATGCAGAAACAACTACCCCTATCAGTGGATCTTCAGAACAACCTGATATCAAAAAACAAAGATTAAATCCTATTTAAAAAGGAGAATTTGTTCAAGAAATCCTTGATAGTCAGAGGAGAGAAGAATTAGATAGTCAAAAAACATGCACAATCAGTGGGACATCCACTAATTCACAGAGAAAAGAGCTACAAAGGAAGCAAAGTGCAGAAGTATCTTCCTTCAAACCACCAGTGAAGGATGCCTAGGATATTAAGAAGACATTTATAAATATAAAGGCTAGATATGATCCATTAATACTTCAAGTCTATAATAAATATTTGAAGATGGCTCCTAAAAATCAACAAAGATTGATGCCATCCTATGACATCCGGTAGGGTAAAATGGTGTTGAGTCATTTTAAACCCAAAGTGTTGTAGCCTCAAACAACTGGAAATTATGTTAGAACCAATTTTTAAGTCATAGAAGAGGATATTGATCCTTTGCAACATATTGAGTTGCACAAACAAACTGGTGAAATGATTTACTCAACTTTGACTAATAAATCAATGGTAGCCCAAAGATTGCATAATTCCTTGGAGAATACTACTTCTCAATTGCATCTTGAAAAGGCCTCTGCCTAGGCTAAGGATAACATAGTAAAGACTTTGGAAGAAATAATTATTGGATTGGGTCATAATCCAAAATATGTAAAAGGTATAGAAGCCTTAATCAAGAAGAAATATGATGATATTTCAACCTTAAGAAAACAGCTGAAGTTTCCATCTTCAAGGCATCCACAAACTGCAGAAATTATAAAGAAAAAATATGAAGAATAATTGATGGATTTGCTCTTGAAACTTAATGAGCAACTAAATGAGACTGAAAAAGAACTTGAAAAGGCATTAAAGGACAAGCAAGAAAATATCCCAGCATCTACAATAGAAGTAATTACAGGTACAAAAACAACAGGTCAATCAGCAGAATTATCACAGAGCAACACTTCCAATTTAAGCACTCAAGAATTAATAAAATCAATGGAGGAATTGAAACTCCAGGTGACAGAGCTCCAGAAAACAAAGGTACAGTTTACTACCTTAGAACAAAAATATGATCTCTCAAAGATGAATGTTGCAGAAAAAATAAGAGAGATCAACATATTAGAAAAATTTGTGAGAACATTAGAAAGGGATCTCACATTGGAGAAACCTTTGGGAGAAATCAAAGAAATTCTTTGGACCAACATCATTCAGTCAATAAAATATGCCTGGCCATCAATACAAATAATGTATGAGCAAAATGATTTAATTAAATTGGCTCTGGAAGAAATTCTAAAGGCAAGAGAAGAATTAGGAAACATATCTGAAGAAGCCAATGATCTTATACAATTTTTGAATACCAAGAACAGATATCAACCTGAAGAACTAGGCATCCAAGACAGAACATAAAAATTTTTGGAGATTAAAAGAGTTTTTACTAAAATAACTCTGATGCAGAATGTAGAAAGAAGATGCTCTGATATGCAGGAAGAGATCAATGGCTTTACAAAGAGATTCAATATTTTTCAGAGTAAAGGATTTCCAAGTCCTTTAGTTTCAGATGATAAACTAATGAGCCTGGAAAACTATGTTGAGAAATTGAATAAGTATGCTGACAACGAGGCCAGTTCATCGACCAGTTCATCAGTAACAAAAGAATTGCCTACAGGAAAAATTCTTCATGACAGTCTGGAAAATTTGTTTTATCTCGAGCATGAGGTAAAACACCTATTCCCAATTTATCCTACTTTCTTTAGATATACAGAGACTAATGAGACTCTGAGGAACCTTCAAAGAACCAGAATACCAGAATCTCAATGGTGGGAAGAGATGTTAGAACTTTTGTAAAAATTATCCTTACATGAATTTTTGGTTATTTACTACAATAAGTCATGATAAAAATGATAAACAGAGATCAAACAGAGGTCAAAATGTATCAGTACAGGTAAAGAGTATCAGTAAAATAGAGCAACCAGCACAGACTTACTAAAGAGGACAGTAGCAAGCCAAATCATAGGGCCTGCCTCTAGCACATTCATAAAAAAGGGAACAACACAACATCGGTTATATTCTCTCTTATCAACGAGACCATCTGTCTCTATTTTGTTGTAAAATATTCATGAGTCACCCTAAATTAGCTCTCACTTTGTTATAAGATATTTTTTATAATTTTTTGTATAAATACTCCCTCAATTGGAGTATTGAGGAGTGGATTCTTAGAATTTGCTATAACAATGATTATTTTGGAACAAAGTGTTGTTGGACAAATTTCTTATGGCTAGCTGGATAAGGAATTGATGCAAAGGACTTTTCACAGTATTCTTGAGTCAGACAACGGATCAATAAGTCATCTATCTCTTATGTTTTAGAGTTTTATACTTGTTTATTACACCATCTGTGTTTCATATCTGAATGATGAACGAAAAGGAATAATTCAGAAAGTGCTTAAGTGCAATCTGTTTTCAATCGTTGTTATTCTTAATGTTTTCTTCTGAACTAGTTTAAGCAGTGAATTCTTAATTGATCCTGTTTTCTAGTTTATTCATTTTGATTATTTAGTAAAGAATTCTTAATTGCTCTTTATTAATAGTCATTCAAGTTCCCTCTTTTGAATATGTTGAAGGATTCTTAATTTCCCTTCGCCTATTTCGAGTCCATTCCATTCTATTTAGATCTATAATTGTTCCCTATTTGATTACCTTTCCCTGTGAAACCATCCCTTGTTAAGAAAATTGATCCAATTAAGCCATATTTCTTTAACTCCATTAGCCCAATGGCCTGAACTACTCAGTCTTACCCCTCTGTTATTGAATTTGACCACCCAAACTCAATCAAAATCCCTGGACTTTCATAACTAGCCTAATATATTTCAAAACAAAGCTAAAACTTAAAGAGAGAGCCCTCTATGGGTACATATTGGCTAGATTTTGTACCTAAAAGTTGGTTTGTGGTTACCTCGGACCCCTTTCCTCTTCCAACAACTTCAAGGAAAATATGAGTGATAACATAGTGGCGACTCCACTGGGGACCTAAATAATTTTATTGTTACTATTGTTTAATTTATAAACTACAGACGGAGCCTGAAGTTAGCCAAGTAGCCTTTGAACTACTTTTGCTCTGCAATTTCATAAGTAGATAAATGCTGCTTCAGTCTATCTCCGGTCTAGTTTATGAACTGAACATTTGGTTTCAAACATTTGATCAGTTCCTCTAGTCAAATAAATATTTAAGAAAATTTAAATCCAATATCTTAAACCTCTTAAAGAAATTGTCGAAGTTGTATTGTTCATTCCATTTAGAAAAAAAACCAAAAATAAAAAAGAATCACCTAGAAACCTGGCTTCAGAAAGGACTCATTACACCAGGGCTAATCCTGATCCAAATCCACCGCCTGTGTTTGAAAATTCGAATTTGATCCCCAAAATTCTTAGGAGACAAGAGAGTCAAGAGAGTTCTGGTAGTTCTCGACCTCTCTATAGATCAATATCATATCCTGTGAAGTGGATTTACCTTGAAGATGAACCTTTTGACGAGTAATTTGAAACCTCTTTATTTGTAAATTTTTCTGAATCTGAGTTGTCCAATTTGGTTCCAGACCTAGTATTTATTGAAGATTTACAATTTCAATTTGTTACTTCACATCTTGATAAAAATTTGTGAGATTCCATACAATCTGAGCTTACCTCTAAAGGAACATCATATATTTCTGTGATCATTTCAGCCTCTCCAAGTTCATCAACATTTCCTCAAACATCTCAACCTCAAACTACCCCTTCTACTCCTCCACCCACCACTCATAGACCAACCTCAATTTTTATTTCATCACTACCTCCTGCAATGGCAAACAGATATGCTCCTTTGGTATTACCAGCCAATCTAGGGGCTATGCTCCAAGACTACCAAAGTAAAATCATTCCCTTTGATGGTTCTGGTACCTATACTATACAACAGCATACTAAAAAGATGACCGATTATTTTGAAATTTATGAAATAGATGTTGATGATGTGAGAATGAGAATATTTGTTCAAAGTATTACTCAGGAAGTTAGAACCTAGTTTAGAGCCCTTCCTGCAAACAGTGTCACTGACTTACAAGCTCTCTATAGAAAAATTTTAAACAAATGGGAAAAGAAGAAAGATCCTCTTAAAATCTTATTAGACTATGGAAATATAAAGAGAGGAACACAAGAGACTGTACAAGATTATTGCACCAGGTTCAATGATGTTTACAATGCTATTCCCCAAAACCTTAGACCTCCTCCAGATTCAGCATTAATAAAATTCCCTGATGGATTTCATTCTGATATGGCATATCAGCTTAGGGAAAGAGCTCCTCAAACCTTAGAAGATATGGAAAGTATAGATATTAGTGTTGAAGCCAACCTGATAGCTAGACGAGCTAAAGCCAGAACTGAAAGGAGAATTCCTTTAAACGAAGAACCCTCGGCTTTTTAAAAGAAATTGGATACTATTATTAAAGGAATGGAAAGGCTAGGAGATAGAATAGAAACAATTGAAAGGAAATCTCCTTGGGATGGTCAACCAAGCAATACTGGGATAAATCCAAATTTCAGAAGGAACCAAAATCAAAATACTGGAAAAATTGGTCCTGACCAAAACATTAGGCCCCCATTCCAGGAAAATTATGTTGAAGCCTTAACTTTTGATGAACCAACAGAAAATGCTCAAATAGACAACTTGACTGGATGCAAGAACGAACCAGACATTTTCTTGACCCAAGATGATCAAGAAGCTCATATTCTTAAACAATTCCAAACTCATTCAGGAGAATCCTTTGACTTCAAGGAGGGATATGATACAGCCATTTATGAAGTCCATAAGCAATATAATTTGAGGAGTAGAATAATTGATGTCCTGGAAACAAGTAAACATAAAGCTACAAAACAACCCCTCAAAGGTAAAACCAATACTACCCCTGTACATATTCTTTCTAGATCAGATCCTAATCCTGCTAACCCAATAATTGAAGATGTATCCGATAGTCAACTGAATAACAAACAACTTTCCAATACTCTTCCCCCTAAAGGAAATGTAGAGGAACCTCTAGAAGTTGAGTCAGAAACAACCTCAGCCCTGAACCCCACTCTTGAGAAGGAGAAAAATATCGAAAACACAGAAGATAGAGAGAATCCAACTTTCCGAAATACAAGAAATCGGACTAAAAAACCTTTTAATCTGGAGGCTGAAGTAGGAAAATTAAAAATAGTTGTTCCATTGTCTGAATTAGCTAAACATGATGTCTACTGAAGTCAAATCAATAGATCACTCAATATTACTGGAAGTGATTACTTAGTAAATGTTTTTGATGACCAACCCAGATTAGTATTTGGCCCTGAAGTAAATGGAAACCCAGGAAGTGGAGGAACTCCTCCATTCTATGTGAGTTTTAATATACATGATAAAATACTTCATAATTCCATGCTTGATTCTGGGGCATCTCACAATCTAATGCCCAAGTCTATAATGGAGAAATTGAACCTAGATATCACCAGACCTTACAAAGATCTCTTTTCTTTTGATTCAAATTAGGTGAGATGTTTAGGATTAATCAAAGACTTGTGTGTTTCACTGGTTCAATACCCTGCAAAAACAATTTTGATGGACATAGTAGTAGCAGATATTCCTCCAAAATATGGCATGTTATTATCCAGATCTTGGGGTACAAAGATTCAAGGATCTCTTCAATTGGACATGTCGCACACTACTATTTCAGTGTTCGTCCAACCTAAGAGACTATACAGAGAGACTTTAATGAAATATGTAGTCAGTAGTCAGGAGGAACCTGAAAATTTCCCCATATACTCAGTAGACTCTGATATGGATTCATTTATTATTTACAACGCTGAAATTGATCCTCCCACTAAATTAGAAGCTCCAGCAGCAGAACCAAAAGAAATTACAAATGAAAAATCTTGTGTTCAAATCCAAGAAATCTCTGAGGACAATGAAACATTAGATACCCAAAAAAAACTAGAAGAAAGCAAAAACCCAGATCTCACTGTTAAGAAAGTTCCTGAAACTCCAGATACCAATTATGAACATGAAATTCTTTGGCATTTAGAATTTGATGGTTCCGTTAATAAATTAGGAGTAGGAGCTGGAGTTTGGGTGCATAACCTTGAAAATGATCATGCTGAAGCCCATTCCTATAGATTAAGTTTTAAATGCACAAATAATTTGGCAGAATATGAAGCTCTTTTGCTAGCTCTTAAACTTTTCAAAATATTAGGGGCAATTAGAGTATCTCTCATAGGAGATTCTGATTTAATCATTCAACAGATCAAAGGACACTTTCTAACAAACGATCCCAGACTAAGAGAATATAGAGGAATAGTTGTAGAGATTCTCAATACTTTTCTACAAACTCAACTTGCTAAAATCCCAAGAAAACAAAACTTACATGCTCATAGTCTTGCAATGTTTGCCAGAACTTGTAAATTACCATTCGAACCTAATCATTAGTTCACGGATAAGATTAGACACAGACCAGCCATACCTGATAATTTTAAGAACTGGCAAGTGTTTGCAAGTGATGAGTAGATTAACAATTTCTTGACTCTAGAGAATGAATTTTCTAACAGGAACATAGATGAAGATACAGTCATTCAATCTGATCAAATAAATGAACAAGAAATAGAAATTTCAGAAGAAAGTGCAATTCAAATGCTTCATCCAACAAATTTCACCAAAAAATAAATGCAGGACCTTAAACAAATGGAGGTTGATGAGATTATAGAAGAAGAATCTGAGATCATTAATTTAAAAGATAATCATTTGCCTAAAGGATTAACTCCTCTGGAAGATCTTTTCAATTCTAATGATATTCCTAAGAAACCCAAAATGGAACCATTGAAAGCAGATATTGAGGAATATAATTTGGGAACTAAAGAAAATCCTAAAATGATAAATTTATCTAAATCTTTGTCTCCTAATCAAAAACTAAAATATGTTGAACTAATAAGAGAATTCCATGATGACTTTGCCTGGAGTTATGAAGACTTGAAATCATATGATACCTCTATTATTCAGCATACAATACCTCTAAAAGAAGATCATAAACCATTTAAATAGAAACTCAGAAGAATCAACCTTGTACTACTACCTTTAATTGAAAAAGAAATCAAACGAATGTATGAAGCAGGGATAATTGCTCCCATTAGGTTTTCAGAGTGGGTGTCTAATTTAGTCCCTACTAGGAAGAAAACTGGAGAGATCAGATTATGTGTTGATTTAAGAAATGTAAATAAGGTTTCTTTGAAGGATAATTACCCTTTGCCCAAAATGGATCACATTTTACAAAGGGTAGTAGGTGCTTCTAGGATTTCTCTTCTAGATGGGTTCTCAGGATACAACCAGATTCTGGTTCATCCTGATGACCAGGAAAAAAAATATTTTACAACACCATGGGGCACATTCAAGTATGTTAAAATGCCATTTGGACTTAAAAATGCAGGAGCAACCTTCCAAAGAGCAATGGACATTGCATTTGCAAAATAAATTCATGATTTTCTTGTCATATATCTGGATGATTTAACTGTTCTCTCTAAATCAAATCAACAACATTTGGACCATCTTAGACAAGTATTCATCAAATGCAGAAAATATGGAATCTCTTTGAATCCAAAAAATTCCTTGTTTGGTCTTGAAGAAGGTAAACTTTTGGGCCATATCATCTCCAAAGATGGTATTAGAATTGATCCTGCTAGAATAGAAGCTATACTGCAGATACCTCACCCCAGAAATGTCAAATAACTTCAAGCTTTCCTAAGAAAAATCAATTTTTTGAGAAGATTCATATCTAGCTTAGCTGAACTAATTAGATTGCTTAATAACATGTTAAGAAAGGATTCAAGTATTAAATGGATAGTAGAAGCCAAACAAGCATTTGAAGAAATTAAAATGGCTTTGACCAGAACACCAGTTCTTACCAGTCCACAATTTGATAGAGACTTCATAATATTTTCATTTGCATCAGAACATACTTTAGCAGTTGTTTTATTACAAAAGGATGATCAAGGATGTGAAAAACCTATAGCCTTTTTTAGTAAAGCACTAAGGGATGCATCATTAAAATACAACATCATGGAAAAACAAGCTTTTTCACTTGTAAAAGCCATTAAAGATTTTAGAATTTACATATTGTATTCCCATGTGATAGCCTATGTACCAAATGCTGTTGTCAAAGACATCTTAACTCAGGATGGAATTGAGGGAAAAAGAGGTAAATGGATTGCTACCATATTAGAGTATAATATTGAAATAAAACCTACAAAGCTTATAAAGGGATAGGGATTGGCTCAAATCATGACAAAAACAAATTTTCAAGCCCTGGATATTAATCAACTGGATGACGATCAGGAGATGGTGACTCCACAAATCAGTCAGGCCTTCTTAGATTCACCTTGGTCTGCTGATATAATTTATGTATTGTTAAACCTGCAAGCTCTTCTAGGGTTATCCAGAACAAAGAAAAGGTTTTTAAAGATGTCATCTTCAAATTTTTGTATCTTAGATAATGTTATTTTTTGGAAAAATCATGAACGTATTCTATTGAATTGTTTGTTAAAAGATGAAGCTGAAAAGGCTTTCCATGAATTTCATGCAGGAGACTGTGGTGGACACCTTTATTGGAAATAAACTGCAGATAAGATCCTTAGGGCTGGATTTTATTGGCCAACCTTGTTCTCTGATGTAAAGAAAGTTGTCACTACTGGCCATAAATGTCAAATTTTTGAAGGCAAGAGAAAACTATTACCCTTACCCCTAAAACCAATTTCCACTGAAAAACCTTTCCAGCAATGGGGCCTGGATTTCATTGGAGGAATCCATCCTCCTTCTTCTGGCCAACACAAATGGATCTTCACTGCCACGGACTATTTCACTAAATGGATAGAAGCAATTGCTTCCAGACAAGCCAATGACACCGTGATCATAGGATTCCTAGAAACCAATATATTATCAATATTTAGTTGTCCTGAGAAAATCATAACTGATAATGTTGTTGCCTTCAAATCTAAGAAAATGATAAGTTTCTGCAACAAATATCATATCACCTTAAGCCATTCCACATCCTATTACCCTCAAGGTAATGGACTAGCTTAGTCTTCCAACAAGAGTCTCATCAACATTATTAAGAAATTATTGGAGGAAAACAAGAAAATTTGGCACAAGAAACTTACAAATGCACTGTGGGCAGACAGACTCACCACCAAAAAATATATTGGGACCAGTCCTTATGAGTTAGTCTATGGCATTGAGGCTATATTTCCTTCATCTTTAGGAGTTCCTGTAATGAAATTACTTCAAGAAGCTCAGGCTGAACCTAATGATATTCAAAGAAGAATAAATCAGAATATCAATTTGCAGCAGACCAGAGAGGAAGTATATTAGAGATCCCAAGTATTGCAGGAGAAACTAAAGAAGAAATTTGATAAAAGGACCAAGGCAGAAGATTTTCAAATTGGAAACAAAGTTTTAAGATGGGATTCCAGAAGAGAGGATAAGGGAAAACATGGGAAGTTTGACTTCCTATGGAAAGGACCTTATATTATCCATGCTTTACAAGAAAACAATACATATTTTCTGAAAAAATTGGATAGTACAGAAACTGAAGATGGGCCAGTTAATGGTTGAATGTTGAAACATTAATTTGATCCTATTTATTAGGATATTCTAATTTTTAACATGTACATACTATATCCTTGTACATACTATATCCTTTGTAATGTCACAGTTTTGAGTGGATATTAACTTGTTGGAGTTGAAGCCTGAGGAGAAGGCCCTAAGCTTCAGAAGTATCACTGCCATACATAAAATAAAGTAGCAATTAGAAGAAGATTCCATAGTTCAGTCAAAATCATTCTGAGGGCAACCGACCTATTGTTCTTGATTTTTCACCAGGAAAGGCCATCCCCAAGTGCAGCCAGTGTTAGACTCCTATACCAATAGGTGTCATATATCATGATTGACTTGATGGGCTATGTAATATGTTCATACCTTTTCTTGTTGCAAAGGTTTTCCATATTGTCAAAAAATTTTGAAAATAAATTTAAAAAATGTAAAGAGGGTATACCCTAAAAGAAAAATCAAAGGGTGAAAAAAAAATGGCCAAAAAAGTGAAAGAAAATGAACCCCACCAAAAGAAAGGCCAAGGAAAGTGTGCAAGTCTAAATTCCACTACTTTTTGCTCTTATGTAAATAAAAAAATTGTGTGCAACTTGTATCTTATGCCACAATTTATGAACAGTCAAACAGTTTAAGTTTGGCTAGTTATCTTCCAATTTTATGTTTTAGAGATAGAAAATAAAATATGACTAAACTGTTTAATCTTGGCAGATAAGTAGATAGGTAGAGTAAATAAAAGGATCTCAATAGTTTAATCTAAGCCATTGGATGTAATAAGGTCAGAATTAGAAATATTTCTACATGTAAAAGAAAAGAAAGTGTGATAAGGGTTTGCCAGTCTAAGTGCACCCTAATAAAGAAGAAAAAATGGTAGGGTAAAGTAGGTAGGGTAGGTAGATGTTGTTGCAGAATTACATGTGATGGATAATGACTCTAGGTGTGTTAAATCTTTACTTTCATCACAAATGCAAAGGCAGACACTACACTGGAGGAATCTCAAGCAAAACAAAGTCAAATTATTAACTTCCCTTCTCATTTTTCCCTAAAAATTTCACTAATTTCCCCCAAGTACTAAGGCATTTGAAAATTAGATGGGCTCAAGGCATTTCCTTGACTTTTGGAGGGACTGGACCCTCGGCCCAATAATTGAAAAAGCCTAAGTATTTAAAAGCATTCATAAATCATTCACTCACTTCCAAAAAGTCTTTTCCTAAGTAAAATCCTATTTTACTTAGGGAAATTGCACAATATTTCATAAAAAACCCTTTTTATTCAAGCATAAGTTAATTACATAAACCTAATGTTTTTATACTTAGCGCTTTCATTCATTTTCATATTGACTTTTAACTTTATTATTTAATTCCCTATATGACTCAACCCTTTCCCGTATTATTTTAATAAAATTCCCAATTATTATTATCCCGCCCCTTTGGTTGAAAAATAACCATATAAGTGTGTTAATTGTGATTAATTGGTTGAATTTCCAACTAATTAAAAACCCGTTACCCCGTCGTATAAAAAAGGTATTAATTAACCCTCATGGTTAATTAATAGCCTATTTGACCAATGATATTGCTCCTGATGCGATTAATTCATACTTAATTACATTGGTCCTGCCCTGTTAACTCCTCATCATTTCACCTCCCCGACCACCATCCGATCAACCAATCCATGATCAACGGTTGTTATTCATATCGTTGCGCCTCCACATCCGAACGATAACGCGTGATGGCCAAGCGGTTTTTTGAACAGTGCTGCGCCACGTTATGTGAGTTCTATGGAATCACTCGCCCTCCGCTGAAAACTGCATGTCCCCAAAAGCGGTGCGATGTATACTGCTTACCGCTTACCTCCCATGACAAAACAACCATACTTGCTGACGTCATCCACTTAAAAAATAAAAAACCCGCCAACCTTGACTTTGCAAATAAAACGAATAAACCCACGTCATTTTCACTATCCCATGCAGCGACCAGTGTCCCATGTAAAAACTCAAAAACCAACTGTCGAAGACTGTCAACCGCCACCTTGCTGAGAAAATTTCAATCAAACAATCTAGAATTTATCTGTCGTTTCCTACACCTATTTTCTTCACTATTCATTTCCCGAAAAACAGGTATTTACCCAAATTCCCGTTGAACTCGGAAAATCTGGGATTTTTGTTTTAATTCCACAAGAAAAAACTAAAAAAAAGGTATAATTTGGTATTCAATTCATCCCAGACCTATAATTGTATTCCCAGACCTGTAATTTTTCCTGTTTTCCCATCTAAACCCGAATTCCTTTCTGAATCCACAAGAACCAAAAATGGAAATTGCTGTGGCTTTGAATGTTGCACCTCTGAATTCCCCTCAAAGAGATTTGGACTATCTGCCTCTAGCAGATAGGGATTTTCAAATTAAAGACCTCATCCTTAGTGAAAATCCTCTCAGAATTTTTTGCTAATGTAGAGATAGCTACCTGAACGGCTCTAACATTCTTGGACTTTGGGAATCCAATCTTCTGATGTATCATCTACCCTCAGTCCACATTTTTCCTGAAATAATCTAGCATTGCTATGCTAATTATGATCCCAATCAACGAGCAGTCATGTCCCCGAGTCAAACCGTCATTTTCCCAATAACTGATCAGTCTATCAATGAAATGTTACAGTTTCAGCTTGGTCAAGCCCTGACTCCCCTTTCCATGGGAGATTTACTTGAGAAATCAACCAATTTATCCCAAGAAGAGCTGAATTGCCTCTGCCAAACTTTTATGTTGTCAGAACATCAACCTGAAGGGCCACCTCCTTATGGATATATTTTTTTCACATATATGGGCGGACTCATTTTGAATATGATATCATCTATAATGGGTTTCAAAACTAGTGAATATGTTGATCAGTTAACCCTAGTATTGTTGTCAATTTTTACCCCCGGACAGCCCCCTGTTGTCAAATATGATTTTTCTTCCTATATTGCTGATAAAACTCATGATCAGTTCATGAGATTGTAAGATTGACAAAGTTTTCAAATATTCCACTGTTATATACCATCTCATGCTTTACTATCAATCAGAGAGTTTCCCTTTCCATTTCATGAAACTTGATACCAAAGGAAATACTAGGTATGTAATTTTTTGGTCTTCAATCTCCCATAATTCCTTTGATTCTCCTTATTCTTACAATGAGTTCATTGACCTATTTGTGCACCCTGCAACCACCTTAATAATATGAGTCTCCCCTCCTAGGGTCAATAGTGATATCAAGAAAATTCTCCAACTTTCCAGGCAATACAGGATAGGTGATTGGTACCTATACCGTAATCATACAGAAATTACAATATATGGGTGTGAGCTATGTCCTTTCAAGTTACCAAAGTATGTCCCAATGAGGCTCTTTGCCTTAGAATATTTCAGACAGATGATAAATTCAGACATAGTCCATTTTTGCAATGCAAAGAATAAAGGTCAACTCAGAATTAAGAGTCATTAAGGTCCTTTTGTCTGCAATTCTAGGGATGCAGGAAAAGAAGCTAAAAGAATCCTAGAAGATTATCTCAAATTGAAAAAAAAATTATACTGGGTACCTTATGACCCAAACAACTTTATTTGTGATAGGAGAATGAAAAACAAATTGTCACCATACCTTCACCATAGAATTCCAGAGATTGAACAATTTGCCAATATGGATGAATCGATGGAAGGGACCTTAATAGACGAAGATAGTGAACAGGTCAGTGTTGAAAATGTTATGAAATATCTTGAGAAAATACTTGACCTGGACTCTTTTGGGCAGATACAAAGACCAGGAATTGGTCCTTCCTCTTCTGGAACCTCTCAGCAAAATTTGCAGGAAATCAGTGCATTAGCCACAGTAGCATCCAAAGGGAAGGAAAAGGAGATTGATAAACAGGTTACAGAGAAATTCACAAGGACAGAACATCCTGAAACTTCCAAGGAACAGGCCCAAATACAGACTTTTCCTACTCAGATAAATGTGGCAGAAATTTCAATTTTGCAAACTCCTCTCAATGAAGAAAAGGGTAAGAAGAGAAATGCAGAAACAGCTACCCCAATCAGTGGATCTTCAAAACAAATTGATATAAAAAAAAAAGATTAAATCATCTTTCAGAAGTAGAATCTGTTCAAGAAAACCCTGATAGTCAAAGGAGAGAAGAATTAGATAGTCAACAAACATGCACAATCAGTGGGACATCTGCTAATTCACAGAGAAAAGAGCTACAAAGGCAGCAAAGTGTAGAAGTATCTTCCTTCAAACCACCAGTGAAGGATGCCTGAGATATTAAGAAGACATTTATAAATACAAATGCTAGAAATGATCCATTAAGACTTCAAGTCTATAATCAATATTTGAAGATGGCTCCTAAAAATCAACAAAGATTGATGTCAGCCTATGACATCCAGTAGGGTAAAATGGTGATGAGTCATTTTAAACCCAAAGTGCAGCAGCCTCAAACAACTTCATATTATGTTAGAACCAATTTTTAAGTCATAGCAAAGGATATTCATCCTTTGGATCAGATTGAGCTGCACAAGCAAACTGGTGAAATGATTTACTCAACTTTGACTGATAAATCAATGGTAGCCCAAAGATTGCAGAATTCCTTGGAGAATACTACTGCTCAATTGCATCTTCAAAAAGCCTGTTCCTAGGCTAAGTATAATAGAATAAAGACATTGGAAGAAATAATTATTGGATTGGGTCATAATCCCAAAGATGTAAAAGGTATAGAAGCCTTGATCAAGAAGAAAGATGATGATATTGCAGCCTTAAGGAAACAGTTGAAGTTGCCATCTTCAAGGCATCCACAAACTGCAGAAATTATAAAGAAAAACTCTAAAGAAGAATTGATGGATTTTCTCTTGAAACTGAATGAGCAACTTAATGAGACTGAAAAAGAACTTGAAAAGGCATTAAAGGACAAGCAGGAAAATATTCCAGCATCCACAACAGAAATAATTACAGGTACAACAACAACATGTCAATCAGCAGAATTATCACAGAGCAACACTTCCAATTTAAGCACTCAAGAATTAATAAAATCAATGGAGGAATTGAAACTCCAGGTGACAAAGCTATAGAAAACAAAGGTACAGTTTACTACCTTAGAACAAAAATATGATCTCTCAAAGATGAGTGTTGCAGAAAAAACAAGAGAGATCAAAAGATTAGAAAAATTGGTGAGAACATTAGAAAGGGATCTCACATTGGAGAAAACTTTGGGAGAAATCAAAGAAATTCTTTGGAACAACATCATTCAGTCAATAAAAGATGTCTGGCCATCAATCCAAATAATGTATGAGCAAAATGATTTAATTAAATTGGCTCTGGAAGAAATTCTAAAGGCAAGAGAAGAATTAGGAAACATGCCTGAAGAAGCCAATGATCTTATACAATTTTTTAATACCAAGAACATATATCAAATTGAAGAACTAGGCATCCAAGACAGAACAGGAACAACTTTGGAGATCAAAAGAGTTTTTACTAAAAGAAATCTAATGCAGAATGTAGAAAGAAGATGCTCTGATATGCAAGAAGAGATCATTGCCTTTACAAAGAGATTCAATATTTTGCAGAGTAAAGGATTGCCAAGTCCTTTAGTTTCAGATGATAAACTAATGATCTTGGAAAACTATGTTGAGAAATTGAATGAGTATGCTGACAACCAGGCCAGTTCATCGACCAATTCATCAGTAACAAAAGCATTGCCTACCAGCAAAATTCTTCATAACAGTCTGGAAAATTTGTTTTATCTCGAAAATGAGGTAAAACACCTATTTCCAATTCAGCCTACTTTCTTCAGATATACAGAGACTGATGAGACTCTGAGGAAGCTTCAAAGAACCAGAATACCAGAAGCTCAATGGTGAGAATAGATGTTAGAACTTTTGTAAAAATTATCCTTACATGAATTTTTGGTTATTTACTACAATAATTCATGATAAAAAGGATAAACAGAGATCAAACATAGGTCAAAATGTATCAGTATAGGTAAAGAGTATCAGTAAAACAGAGCAACCAACACAGAGTTACTAAAGAGGATAGCAGCAAGCCAAATCATGGGCTTGCCTCGAGCACATTCATAAAAAAGGGAGCAATACAACATCGGTTATCTTTTCTCTTATCCACGAGACCATCTGTCTTTATTTTGTTGTAAAATATTCATGAGTCATCATAAATTATATCTCACTTTGTTATGAGATATTTTTTATAATTTTTGGTATAAATACTCCCTCAATTGGAGTATTGAGGGGTGGATTCTTAGACTTTGCTGCAACATTGATTATTTTGGAATAAAGTGTTGTTGGAAAATTTTCATATGGCTAGTTGGATAAGGAATTGATGCAAAGGACTTTTCACAGGATTCTTGAGTCAGGCAACGAATCAATAAGTCATCTATCTCTTATGTTTTAGAGTTTTATACTTGTTTATTACACCATCTATGTTTCATATATGAATGATGAACGAAAAGGAATAATTCAGAAAGTGCTTAAGTGCAATCTGTTTTCAATCGTTGTTATTCTTAATGTTTTCTTCTGAATTAGTTTAAGCAGTGAATTCTTAATTGCTCCTGTTTTCTAGTTTATTCATTTTGATTATTTAGTAAAGAATTCTTAATTGCTTTTTATTAATAATAATTCAAGTTACCTCCTTTGAATATGTTGAAGGATTCTTAATTTCCCTTCACCTATTTCGAGTCCATTCCATTCTATTTAGATCTATAATTGTTCCCTATTTGATTACCTTGCCTTGTGAAACCATCCCTTGTTAAGAAACTTGATCCAATTAAGCCATCTTTCTTTGACTCCGTTAGCCCAATGGCCTAAACTACTCAGTCTTACCCCTATGTTATTGAATTTGACCACCCAAACTCAATCAAAATCCCTAGACTTTCATAACTAGCCTAATATCTTTCAAAACAAATCTAAAATTTAAAGAGAGAGCCCTCTCTGGGTACAGATTGGCTAGATTCTATACCTAAAAGTTGGTTTGTGGTTACCTCGGACCCCTTTCCTCTTCCAACAACTTCAAGGAAAATCTGGGTGATAACAGGTCATAAAATAGAATCATCCCTCTCAAGGCTTTGTTGTTAGGGGATTTAACATGTGATGAAACCAAATACTAACATTTCCTTAGATTCTTACATTATTTATACCATTGATGATAATCCATGCATCAAAAATATTTTCATTTGTCATAATCCTTGATGTCTGTAGTTGCAAAGTTTTTTTTTCTTTGATTCCATGTCTTATTATTCTGACTTCTCCAGGTTTTAGTAGTTGTTTTTCTTTCATAACATTCTAATGAATAGTGATTTGGTGATTCCATGTTCCATGAATATTTATTAATACTCCATCTTTCTCCTTAATAGTGTTGATTTGGATGTTCTTGACCTTTCTGATAATGATGATATCTATCTTCTTATCTTCCTTGAAATATTTCTTGGTAATGAGGATGTTGATATGGTTTCACAATTCATGGCTTTCCTTCACTCTTCATAATAATTTTTTTCTTTTTATTCTTCTTATAGATAATGGTATCCTCTATCATCTTTTCTTTGACTTTGACTTCTCTAGCCTTGACGATAATACCATCATATTTGAAAAAATGTTTTCTTGATGAAGTTCTACTTCTTAAACTATATTTTGGAGGCCTTCTTGAATCTTTTCCTCTTTCTCTTTTGAAAGTTGCATTTATCAAATTTTGACTTCCTTCTTCAAGTATAAAATACATGTTTGATTTACCAGATTCATGTATAGTGATTCTTTAATATTCTTACAAATTTCCTCATTGAGTATTTTGGTAGTCTCTTCATCTATGATCTTTGTATCTTTTTTAATTTGATAGTGCTTCCATTTTCCATAAAATATCTTAACATCATATATTGAGTTTCAATTATAGTTTTGTAATATGTGTGTGTGTGTGTGTTCATATTCTTTTTGAATACGTCCCTTGAGTTATCATGTTTCAAAGTCCCAAGTCCCCTTCCTATTGTTTCCTTATTTTTAATTTTTTGATCTCCTTAATGGGTTCTTCATTAAGGTTTTGTATCTTCAATAGCTCATCACCTTTCTTCGTGATATACCCTTTAGCTCATTTTAATTAATCTTAAATTGTACACAATGCAGTCATTCCTGTATCTTTTATCTATTTACTATACAATATTTTTCTCAAATGCTTAGCATCTAATATTCCATCAGTTTGCATGTTAAAACTCCACCACGATTCATTGGATTCACCTATGAAATAATAATTTTACAATAAAGGATAATTAATAGTTTCATTTAACATCAACCATTATGTGAGATTTATTACATCTTATTCATTAATATGAAATTATCTAATAATAATAATAATTTGACGATAAAGGATAATTAATACTTTCATTTAACATCAACCATTATGTGAGATTTATTACCCATTAATATTTATCTTCATCTTGACTAAATTTAGGTATTGTCATTTCTTCTTAATTTGGGCCTAACCCAAACATTTATATTACAAATTCAACATATAAACAATAATGAAATAAAATAGTTATCATAATTTCTCTCATATATCTATACTTTTCATCTTTCAAAAATATTTTGAATCACCCCAATTGGGCATCCAATCAAATTTATGGTAGTTTTAAACTAACATACATTTTAAAACACTATTGTGAAGCTTGTCCATTTGACTGATATTAATTCTAGTATATCTCTACAAATGTGTCCCTTATGAGTTTGAAATATCGGGTTGTATTATTGTAATATTTCTTCTCTATAGTTCCATAGGAAAAATCAAAATCTATTGTGCCAAAACAAACTGATAGTAACTTTCCCAAAGCTTGTTGTTTTTTGGTCTCTTCCTACAACCAAACATGTATATTGTTCCATGTGTGCAATTATTCAAGTATAATTTTAAAATTCTTCCATAAGGTACTTTTGTATGTATCCTAAGGTCCATAAATATTTGAAAATTTAAAAATTCACAAAAATGAGGTTAGAAAAAAATATCTAGCTAACCTCCTTCAAAATGATTTCAGGATCCTTCACAGATAGTAAATTCCCTAGAAATCAAAAGAGAACGAAGGTCTAAAATTTAACTTGATGTTCCCCAATATCTCTACTTAGTATATTTAATGTTGACCATCATAGTGAAAATTCCAAACTAAACTATTTGAAATTGAATTCAAGAGCATTCAAGGACCCTATCTTTCTTAGAGCATACCTCTGAAAGTATAGAAAACCAAGATCTAAAATTTGAAACAGACGATGCTTAAGATTTCTCATCAATATTATGCAGGTTACAATCTCCCAAAGAGAAATTTATAGTGAACATTCCAACTGAAACTATTTGAAATTGATTTTAGGAGCATTCAAAAAGGCCTAACTTATTTAGATCATATCTTTGAAATTATAGCTAACAAAGATATGAAAATTGAATCATACGTTCTCCAATATTTCTCCTAAATATTATCCAAATTTCACCAACTAAAACCTCCAAAACCCTAGGTTAATGTGCTCTCTCATACCAAGTGTTACAATCCAAATAAATAAAAATTAGTACTATCATGTACATCAATATGGCCTTAGAGCACAAATCCAATTTAAATAATATACTGAAATATATCCATACATCCAAATCCCATGTTTTCCATTAAAAAATACATAATATATAAAAAATACATTGCACATATCATCTTTTTATTAATAAAATAAACCTCTTCATTATTAAAATAACCCTATATATATATATTTATATATATATATATATATATATATATATATTATATATATATATATATATATATATATATATTTTATTTTATTTTTTTTCTTTGGACCAAACTTCGGAGCGGTAAATGTCAACCCCCTAACCACACTAAAATCATCTACCCGTTTTCTAACTAATTTGCTTATTTTTCAAAATCAAAATTTTAACCCTATTTTACGCCTAGATGCTTTACTTGTAAAGAAAACTAAAATTGAATTTAGAAATGAAATAATTATATATATATATATATATATATATATATATATATATATATATATATATATATATATATATATATATATATATATATATATATATATATATATAATTTTGACCAAACTTCAAGTTGTGAATGTCACTCCCCCTCACCAATCTAAAATCATCTACCCTTTTACAAACTAATTTGCTTATTTTTCAGAATCTAAATTTTAACCTTATTTTTTATGCCTAGATGCTTCATTTATAACGAAAACTAAAATCGATTTTAGAAATGAAATAAAATCAAGGGACGCTATAATAATTTGAGTATGATAGAGAATCAATCTACATTCACTGCAGCGACGTGTTATTCTTTTATGTTTTGTTGACTTTAAAATTGTTTTTAAAATATTCGCACTAGTTAACAAATTTTGGCGTCGACATCTATATCATGTGTGGCTAACTGTGACAGATGAAAGTGGAATCTCCACCTAAGGCCCAATAAAGGTTTATTTTCTATGTTTCGTGAAGTGTTCATTGACATTAAAATTATTTCTAAAATTGAGATATGCTAGTAGTAATGAAATTCCACCCGTCGAAGTCGTAACCGGCAACTGGTGCATGTGGAATCTATGTAGAAAACCCATAAAGATGCAGTTTGTTGTTAATTGAACATTAAAAAACTGTGATTATAAGCTTTTTCACTTTGTTTCTCTTTTATATTGTTAAACACCATGTTAAGCACACACATGGTGTATGAGAAGATGAACAAACACACACAAAAGACTCAACACACAATGAAGGATAAGCGTGAGGCTTTCTTATTTTTCCATTAAACATGATGTATGTTTATAGTACAATGGTCTGACTCTTGGTTTCTCATTCCAAGGTCACTTGAACTCCATTGTGACTTTTCGCATTCCACACCTACCCATGTAGGATTAGGTGTTCCAACATCCCCCCTTAATCCGAAGGGGTATGTGTGAGTCCAAGAAGAGAGTTGTAATACAAATCTACAAAGTATACATGGCAGCATTTGGGCTAAATCAACTCTTTGAAATTTTGGAAAAAAGAGGTGGTTTTAGGATGACCACCAACACTGGAACACAAAACTTGTTGCAGTTCCCGAAACTCTTCCAAAACTGGCAAGAAGATGAAGGCTTTTGCTAGAGGAATTGTCCCTCATAAAAAAAGGAGACCTTCAACCTAAAATAAGGGAGGTCTACTACCTGTGATGGTCTTAGGATTACCAACAACTCTGGAATGCTTGAAGCATTTCCTGGAACTCAACCAAAACTGGCAAGAAGCTGAAGGCTTCTGCTAGAGGAAGTGTTCCTCATATATGAAAGGGAGACCTTCGACCTAAAAGAAGGGAGGTCTACTACCTATGATGGTTTTACGTTATCCACCAACCGAAGGCATGCTCATGGGCATTCGTGTCTCTAGCTACATCTCTGAATCTGGAATGACGAATTATGGCTTAGGCTCGCTTGAATTGTTGTGTCTCTGGCTACAACTCTGAACATGGAACGAGAGATTGTGGCTCAGGCTCGCTTGATCTGACGTCGAAGCTTGTACATGACCACCATTTTCCCCCCTGTCAGGGACAAGGTGAGATGATGGCGAAAACTCAACTACAAGTTTGCTCAATATTCGTGAACAAGTTCTAACATGTGTCATAAACATCTTCTTGGCTGCTGATGCCCATTGCCAAGAAGCGATCCATCCAAGATGAATCTTAGTTCTTGCAGGAGGTTTGTGTCTGAAGCATCTATGTGAAAAATGAGTGTGCCGACCACAGTGCTTACATGGATGAAGATCAAAACAGTGATCTTTCATATGGCCAACTCGATCCCAGTGTTGGCATTTTATGATCTGTGATTGTTGTTGTGGAGCAGGATTTGGAACAGCTGCAGGTGAACTGTCATACAGGAATCCGGCACTCTGAAATATGATGGGCTTGGTGTAGTCTGGAATATGAAAGGACACATCCTTGTCATATCCAAGACCAGTTCTGTGCTTATTTTGGAAAAGCTCTTCCCAAGGTCTGATGATGGGCTTGAGAGGTGCAGGTTGAGTTGTTGCATCTGCATGAACATTTGCTCTTGTGCAAGGAACTGAATGTGGATCAACTACAACTTTTCTGACTTGCTACTAATGGGAGTCTTTCACAATGTTCTGAATAGAAACAAGTTTAGAATGGTAACTCTTTTCCTGAAGTTCATCTTGCTGAAGCTGAGTTTCCAACTGCAAAAACTCAATCTTCTCTTGTGCATCTTGCAAACAAATTTGAATGTTACAAAGAGCATTCTTGCTCATTTTTACCATATCATGAACATTTTAATGAAAGAGGTTATTCAACAACTCTAATGCCTCATTGATTTAAGCCATTTTCAACAACTTAGGCTCAAAAAATGAAAGGGTTTTGGCTTCAACCACAAATGCACCCGTTTACAATGTGATTCAACAACAAATACAAATGACTCCAAAGAATTTCCAGCTATGGAAATCTCAAAGTACAAAATCTTCTCCTCAAATGATGGAGGTCAATCAACAATTTTTCAACAACTCAAGTACTGATTGCAACTATGAAGAAGCAATATCTACTCACAATACAATGTCAATGCAATATAATATCTCTACAAAATATTTTGTAGATGTGCAACTAAAAACACTAGTGCAAGGGGCCTTTAAGGCAGCTGAATTTTTCCTTCAAATAGTTGTTTTCAATGATGGCAAACTTGTGTTCTCGTGTAAAATTCTTCAGAAAATCACCCTCTTATGCCACAAATCATAAAATGTCAAATCGGCAATTCAGTACATCTGCTCATATGTCATTTCCTCTTTTTCTGCTGTTCATATTCTCCCTTTTCTCTCTCTCTCCGCTGTTTTTTTTTTTTTAATTAAAAATGGGAGGGAAATTTAAAAAAGAGGATTAATTAGATATGGGAATTAATTAAAAATAGGGACAATTAAAAAATGGGGAGGGGAAATATTAAACTGGAATGGGATTATATATATATATATATATATATATATATATATATATATATATATATTAAATTAAAAAGGTTGGATTAGTTATGGAAAGGCCGTAAAATTGAAATTTAAATCAGAAATGAGAGGGGAGGCGTTGGAGTGTTGGGGAAGAGAGGGGACGAAGTTGTAAAGGGTGGAGTATTAAAAAGGGGACGGAGTTGCAAATGGCACTTTTAATGTTATGCATTATTTATTGGCAAATCGATGGCTTAGATGGGTGCTGAGGCTCGCATTCGTCTTCTATTTATATGACTGTCTACCAAATTGATGTACACTTCTATTTATATGACTTTCTCTACCAATCTATTTACACTTCTATCCTACTTTACCATCCATGGTTGGAAATTAGCCGCCCCTGTAATAAATCTCAATGGATATTGGATGCCTATTGTGGTACTGTGTGACTAGAATCACCTTCGCCTTTATTATTATTGGATTCCATGTGTGGAGGAGGAAGTCTTATTGCAGACTTCCTCCGAGACCTCCAGGATGGCCAATTATGGGAAATTTGTTTCAGTTTGGTAACAAACCCCACGAATCTCTCTTCCACCCTGCTACCAAATATAGTCCTCTAATGTGTGTCTCTTTCGGAATGAAGACAACTGTGGTTGCATCCACTCCTGCCATGGCAAAGCAAGTTCTCAAAACCCATGACCATGTCCTTGCAGGCCGGAGCCTCATACAGTCATTCCAGTGCCTTTCTTATGACAAGTCCTCAGAAATTTGGGCCCAATATGGATCCCACTGGCGTATTCTCAGACATATATCCAATACAAATGTGTTGAGTGATATCAAGTTAGAAGCCGTGCAACATTTGAGAAGAGACAAAGTATTCCGTACAATCAAGCAGATTCTTCTGGAAAGTATTAAGGGGAACAGTGTAAAAATCAGAGATACTATGGCCTACACCTATGTTAATCTGTGTAATGTATTATATATAAAAAATACATTACCCACACATTGCACATATCGTCCTTTTATTAACAAGATTGCAATGCAATGGCATACCTGTCGAATAAAAAATAAAAGAATTAGAATAACAAATAAAAGAACCATTGAAATATATATATCATTATCATTTTGAAATATATATATCATTATCATTTTTCTTGTAGACGTTATTCTTCAAGCAGAGCAGTTATCTAAGTAGAGAAACTTGAATTGCACATATCATCCTTTTATTAACAAGATTGAAATGCAATGGCATACCTGCCAAATAACAAATAAAAGAATCAGAATAACAAATATAAGAACCATTGAAATATATATATATATCATTATCATTTTGCTTGTAGACATTATTCTTCAAGCAAAGAAGTTATGCAAGTAGAGAAATTCGAGAGTTTCCATTTTTTTTGTATCCTATAGCGGTTGTAGAGCCAGTTGTTTCCTATCCTACAACAGTTGCAGAGCAAGTGTTAGAGATTTTGACTCATATTTTGATGTTACATAGGGCCAAGAAGGTCAACCATACAAGAAAAGTGTTCCATTGCATATGTTATCTAAGTTGAAAAACTCCATAGTTATATTCTTCTTAAGGTAGTCCACAGTTCCAAAGCCGCTTGCTTTGTTTCGTATCCTACATCAAGGTAGTCCAAAGTTCCAAAGTTGTTTGCTTTGTTTTGTATCCTATAGCGGTTGCAGAGCTAGATGTTCGAAAGCCAGTTGTTTCCTATCCTACAACAAATGTTCCAAAGCCATTTGTTTCCTATCCTACAGCCGTTGCAAAGCCAGTTTTTCTAGAACGCTATCCATATTGTGAAATATGGATGTTACATAGGGCCAAAAAGGTCAACCATAAAAGAAAAGTCTTCTGCCTGCATGTAGCATGCATAATACCAATAAAAGTGATATTGTATGGATTTTTAGCAGCATGTTAGCATTTGCTCAAAAACACTAGAGGGATTGATTTTCCTACCCATACATGGCATACCCTACAATCATAAGCTAGAGGGATTAATTTCCCTACCCATGCATGGCATACTCTACAAAAATTGTATTCCATGAAACCACAAAACCCCCTATAATCATTGTATTCCATGAAACCACATTTTTGTAGGCATTTTTGGTAAGCATTGTATTGAATGTTTTTTGTGCATTATATATGCAACCACATTTAGCATACATATATAAAAGATCATTCCCAACAACAATATCATAATGAAATACATTCATAAGAATGCCTTGGTGTACCTGTTTCCCATGTGCCATAGAAAATAAGTTAACATGCTGGGAGAGTACTGGCAAAGGTGCTTGCATTTGGATTCACACCTATGATTTGCATATGTCTAAGAAGTTTAAGGGATTCTTAATAATACCCATTCTTCATAATACACATTCTGTGCAAAAACCTGCCACCATGACAGTCCATGAAGCAACATCATGATTGGGAAATTTTAGAAAGAGTTTAGGGGCCTCATCAACATTACAATTTTACAATCATTGAATATATCGTGCAACCATTGCATTCCATGACGCTACATCTCGTTCAGGAATTTTGTGAAATAATTTCAAGGCTTCTTCAATCAGGCCATTTTGCGCATAGCCACAACGTCTTGTTTGGGAATTTTCCAAAAGAGCTCAAGAGATTTATCAATTTTTCCATTCAGCATACATCCTTGGATCATTGCAGTCCACGAACACAAATCCCGATCATTGCAGTCCACGAACAGAAATCTCGTTCAGGCATGTTCTCAAATAATTTCACGGCCTCATCAACAAGTCCATTATGGGCATATCTTGCAACTGTTGCATTCCAAGTAACCACAAGTGACCACATTTCGTTCGGGCATTTCCAGAAAGAGTTTCAAGGCCTTATCCATAAGCTCTTTTTGTGTATATCCTGAAATCATTTCAGTCCATGCAACCACATTTCGTTCAAGAATTTTATCTAAAACTTCAGATGCATTCTCTATGCTGCCACATTTAATATACATGTCTGCATGGGCACTAGCTACGAAAACATTAGATGCATATTACTTCTTCATGGACTTTCCTACCATATTCGAAGACTTATAAAGTGTAAAATAACAAAATACCTTTTGTAATCTAAAAGTAGAAGACTTATAATCACACCACATTAAAATTTATACACTAAGGTGTTTACATAAGATTTGTAAGCAAGTAGATGATAAAATTTGAATTTTGCCTCAAAGAAAAGCCTAATACATCCAAAAACCGTAAAACGGGGTTGATGAAACTTCAAGACAATGGCAAGTAATTAACCATTTTTATATAACTCCAAGAACAGGTTTGAGGTTTCTCAATCAGAAAACGAAGAGAGTGAATTTACTAACTTGGAATGAACTTCATCAGGAATGAACACACGTTCACCAGAACTACATGAAGACATAGAAGTTGATAATTGACAAATGAAATCACAGGAAATATATTCAAGTATGCTCAAAATCATATTAGGAAACTGGAAAAACAAACTTTAGGAAGCACAGAAACCTCTGGTTGAGATTTCAAGGTCACAATAGGTTAATGTTAGTAGAGCCTAGGAATTCCAGAAGCATAGATGCAAAAGAAGAATCAAACACAGGTTTGTGGTGCAATTCAAGAAAGCGAGTTGGAAGACAAAAAAAATGGGTTTTTCTTTGTCTAAGATGTTCTTTGGCCAAAAAAATATGTATGTTGGAGGAAAAAAAACAAACTGCAAACAGAAAACTTGATATAATGCTTGCATACTAACAAGGATATTTGCTCTTCTCAGATTTGAAAGTGTGAAGTTGTGATGGAAACAAACAACACAAGAAACATGGAGAAATTTTTCCATGTAGCAGGAGGAGGTTTTAATGCCATTGAGGAAGATAAATCTTTGGACCTGGTCATAAGAATGAATCTATAATGGGATACCGTCAAATTTTTACTTTAAAAAAGCACAATTACACAATTCTAAATTTTTCACTCCAAAAGTGAAGTGTAATGTTCATGAATTGGAAGGCAATTCGGAGCACACTTTAGAGCCTTTCTGTAATATATACAAAAATATGGAACAAGAAGTTCCTCACATGTGAAAGAATATTCATACATATTACTGTCCCGAAGTATGAAAATGACAACAATTTTTGAAAGTTAAAGATGGGTGCATCACTGCATGCTCTAAAATTGAATGCACTTAAAAGAAGAAGTTATATCCAGAAGCAAAAAGACTTGAAACCGAAGTTACAAAGGGAAAATGGCAATGTTTGTCAATGGTCGTTTGTGTACATAACTTTGAATCTTACAAACAACATTTTTTTATTTCAAATTCAATTAGTTACATCACCATTCTACCTAGCATGTCCTAAAAGAAGCCTGTATGAACAATACCCTAAAAAGAATCAGAGCAATGGCAACCAAAGCTATACATGATTTGCATACTAAAAAAGTGACTAAGCAACCAAAGATGTACAGGATTTTCATACTGAAAAAGTGACTAAGTTATGTCTACCATTTCGCATCTTAGATCAAAATGTGTTAAATCCAGTCCCCTTCAGCTACAAGATTCAGGTAATGGCCATACCTTCTTAATCTTTCCGAGGATAGCAGTATTGATTTTCTATTTTATTTCTTGTTCCAAGCTTTTCTCATGCACTTGTTGTTTAAGGGAAATTGATTCCTCCCACTTCTCCTTATAGATGTGTTCAGAATCCTCAATGCACGAAATAATACTGTTGGAATTTGTGAAAATTCTATAACAAACAATGGAGAGAGTAATACTCTCCTCTTTAACACAGATAAATATAAAATTTCACTCATAGGGACAAAGTTTCAACAGTAAAAAAAAAATATCTATTCCTTTAAAAAAAAACTGTTACAATGTCTTCCTCACTGAGAGGCATTACAAAATAGGACTGCTGCAAACACAGTGCCAAAAAAGGACTTCACTCTCTCACTTTTTGTTACAAAATAACACACTCTGTCTCTCTGGAAATACATTGATGTGTAATGCGCATTGCTGTGCTATTAAAAAAAAACATAACAATATTGTGTGTTACAATAGCCTCATGGGCTTTCTACAATATATATGCCGCACATATAAAAATAAAACATTACAAACTATGTAAATGAAACTTAAAACAAATCTATGTAAAACTTTTTTGGGGGCCCATGCTTCACAAATGTTTTAATATATGTTTGAAACATATATATAAAACATATATTTGTCCCGCAATAAAAATCAAAACAAAACACATATGAACCTTTGAATTCTCTGACCCACCGGACTTCAAAAACTATGGACCAAACTTTATGAACGCATTATGCGTTACAAACCGAAGTGACGTCACACAAAAAATTGTGCGAGCGATGAAAATTCAATTCCGCCTCATAAAATTTTCGGGTCCGATTTTGGCCTGCTGACGTAAACGCAAAATGTAACGTGAAACACAACTATTAAATCCACCCTATTAAGTGATCGGGTCTGGACTTATATCAATACAAATGGCCATTTGGAAAATTTCCGATGTCGATGGTAATACGGACGCGATGAACCATATTTAAATCCGACCTATTTTATGGATCGGGTCTGGACTTTCAACGTTTGCAATCGGGCCATAACACAAAGGCTTAAAACACTTCAAGGACTTCTGATGTGATGATCGCATCGGACCAAAGCTTCAGAACATAAATAAAAACAAAGACTACGAAACATATGGTTCTGCCGATTGCGATGATCGCATCGGACCATCGCCACATCAACAAGACACTTTGTTGTGGGGACCACGGGGTATATAAAAAAACGCCCGTGTACTTATAAAATATCTGCATGAATGTGTTTTAAAAACAAAAGTACTCTGTTTTTCCCAAAACAAAGACTGTCCCCTAACAAAATAAAAAGACTCTATTTTTTTTCAAAAACGCAGAGGACTGCGCCAATTTAAACAAAACTAAATTGATTGTTCATTGCATTTGAAAAGCAGTTGGAGAACATAAACCTGGTAATCAAAATTGGAAAGCGGCTCTGCACAGGACTGTTGAAAGTAACATTTCAACACTCCCCCTTACTTTCAACTGCTGGGTTATCAGTCATACCCAGGCATTTTTTGAAAAACTCAAAACTCTTCTATCCTAATGGCTTGGTCAGAATGTCTGCAAACTGCTCCTGAGTTCTGCAGTGTTCTAAAACAATTTCTCCAATGTTCACTAGCTCCCTGATGTAGTGAAACTTTGCATCAATGTGTTTCGTCCTCTTGTGAAACACATAATTCTTCGATAATGCAATAGTTGAGCTATTGTCACAAAAAACCACAATTCCTTTTGCTTTCTCTTGGCTCAAACTTCTTAGCATCCTCCTCATCCAAATTTCTTGACACACTGTTGTTGTAGCTGCCACATATTCTGCCTCTGCTGTAGACAACGCTACAATAGACTGTTTTTTAGAAGCCCATGAAATGGCTCCTGAACCCATGTGAAAAACATAACCAGAAGTGCTCTTCCCATCATCTACACTTCTAGCCCAATCACTGTTAGTGTATCCAACTAAATCTAAACATTTTGAAGCAGTATATAAAATTCCATACCTTTTGGTTCCTTTAACATACCTCAGAATTCTCTTCGCTACCTACCAATGTGCATCCTTTGGCCTCTCCATGAATCTGTAAATCAAACTAACAGCATGCATTATATCATGCCTAGCTGCAGTCAAATACATGAGGCTGCCAACTATGCTATTGTACAAACTAGGATCAAACTCCTTGTTGTTGTCCTCTCTGCTGAGTTTTAACCCATCACTATGGGAGTGATTGCTGCTTTGCTCAACTACATATTAAATCTTTCCAGCACTTCATTAACATATTTTTCCTGTGAGATAAAAATCCCATTTTCATCTTCTTGAAGTATTTCAACAAACCCATGTCAGTCATTTCAAATTCTTCTTTCATGACTGTTTTAAAATTTTCAATAAGGTAATCATCATTACCTGTGAGAATAACATCATCAACATATAAAACCACAATTAAAATTTTACCATCCTTTTCTTTTATGTAGAGGGTGATTTCTCCCTCACACTTTTCAAATCCATTTTCTAGTAGATAAGAATCTATCCTACTGTACCACATTCTTGGCATTTGCTTTAGCCCATAAAGAGTTTTCTTCAACTTGCACACTTTGTGCTTTTGGCATTTCTTTTCATAGCTGAGAGGTTGTTCAATGTAAACCTCTTCCATTAATATTCCATTTAGGAATGCTAACTTCACGTCCATTTGGTAAACTTTCCACTTTTTTTGTGTTGCTATGGACAACACTGCTCTCACGGTTTCCATTCTAGCAACCGGTGTGAAAGTTTCCTCATAGTCTATCCCATGCTTCTTCTTATACCCTTTGACAACAAGTCTTGCCTTGTGTCTCTCTATTTTGCCTTCAGCATTACTCTTAGTCTTATAGACCCATTTAACTCCAATGACATCTTTACCTTTTGGGAGTTCAACCAAATCCCATGTCTTATTTCTTTCTATGGCATTAATCTCCTCATCCATAGCTTCTATCCATTTCTTATCCTTAATAGCTTCTTCAAAGTGGATAGGGTGATCAACATGACAATATAAAGAAAACAAAGAATTCATACCTTCATTTTTTGTCTCTTGTTCATAAATGTCATTTAAATTTATGAACTTCTTACCTCTTTCATTAGGTGTACAAATGCTTGAAGAAGCACTCGAATTTCCTCCTTGTGGTGTGCTTTGAGAAGCACTTTCCTTTCTCCTCAAGGGTGTCTCTTGCTGCCCTTGTGTTGGTGCTGCTGTTTGGGGATGTATTTTAGCCAACTCATCATTATCTCCATCATGAGACAAACAGTGTTTAACATTCACTGTTTTTTCTATGCTTCCATCCCAAGCTTCCTCTTCAATAAACTGAACATCTCTGCTCACAATAAACTTTTTGGTGGATGGGTTGTACAACCTATAGGCTTTGGATTCCTCACTGTATCCAATCAAAATAAATTTCTCCCCCTTGCTATCCAAATTCTTCCTTAGCTAATCCGGAATGTGTGCATAAGCCACACATCCGAAAAGCTTCATGTGTGTGACACCTTGCTTTGTGTGACTCCAAGCCTCTTCTGACACTTTGTTCATAACTTCTTTTGTAGGGCATCTATTTAAAATGTACACTGCACAATTTACAGCTTCAACCCAATAATCATTAGGCAAATGCTTTGCCTTTAACATACTCCTTACCATGTCCATTATGGCTCTATTCTTCCTTTCGGCAACTCCAGTTTGCTGTGAAGTATATCTAGTTGTAAATTGCTTATGAATCCCATTTTCTCTACAAAAGCCTAGAAAATATTTAGAGATATACTCACCTCCTCTATCAGTCCTTAGGACTTTGATATGCAGCCCACTTTGGTTTTCAACAAGTGCTTTGAAATTGAAGAATCTTTCAAACACTTCACTTTTGTTTTTCAACAAGTAAACCCAAGTTTTTCTTGTAAAATCATCTATGAATGTTAACATATAATGGTTGTTAGGAAGTGATGGAGTTTGCATTGGTCCACACAAATCTGAGTGGACAATCTCTAAGGGTTCTTTTGCCCTTATGCTTCTCTCGGAAGGAAAAATTTCTCTGTGTTGTTTCCCCAAGATACAACCTTCACAAAGGCTATCCGGTTTCTCTATCAATGGTAAACCTCTTACCATTCATTTCTATTCAACAAGTTAAGACCTCCAAAGTTGAGATGTCCAAATCTCAAGTGCAACAACCAATTGTCATCTTTTGGTTTGCTTTGGAAAGCCTCTTCTGTCACTGCTACTATCTCTTCTTCATTTTTCAAATCTGCTCTCATTCTGAGAGGGAACATCTTATTCCTTGTCATCTTCACTTCATCAATACATTGTTTGCTGGGTGGTTTATCCATGATGGTACAAACATCATCCTCAAAGAAAACATTATACCCCTTTTGAACAAGCTGTCCAATACTTAAGAGGTTACAAGTCATTCCTAGAACATAATAAACATCTGATATGGATTTCTTTGCACCTTTCCTTGTTAAAAAATTTACATCTCCTTTTCCCATAACAGAAACTTTGCTATCAGTTCCTAGTGTGACTTGTGACTTCACACTCTCATCTAGCATAGAAAAGATTGCTATGTTTCATGTCATATGGTTACTACAACCGGAGTCTAGAAACCATAAATCTTCACTTTTTTCTTCGGCCATATTGCAAGCTAAAAATAGTTTTGTCTTGACTAATATTTTCTCTAGTAAAGTTTGCATTTGTTCTATTTCCCATATCATTCTGCTTCTTTCTAAATTCATTAGCATAATGTACATATTTTTTACAATAGTGACATTGGACATTGGATTTATCATACCTTTGTCCTTGAGCATTCTGCTCACCACTTTGCTGGTTGCTGCCTTGGCCTTGATGCCGATTTGAATTGTTGCCCCTTCCTTGAGCATTTGCTGGACTGTTTCTTCCACCTTTATTTTGGCTTCTGCCTCTTCCTCTTTTGTTTCCTCTGCCTTGCCCTCTTCCTCTTCCGAAAGACATCTAGGTCTTAAAGGCATTTTCTAGAGATGAGTTTTCACTTCTACCCAATCTCTGCTCATGTGTCATCAGTGATACATGTAGCTCATCCACTGAAATTTTTTTGAGATACTTAGTCTCCTCTATGGTCATGACAATCACATCGAATCTTGAGGGTAGACTCCTCAAGAGTTTTTCCACAATCCTCTTTTCTTCAACAGTCTCTCCATGATACTTTATCTGTGTGACCAATCCAATCACATTAGTGAAGAATCAGTCAATGTTATCTGACTCCTTCATACAGAGAGTCTCAAAGTCTCTCCTCAACAACTGAAGTTGTGTTGTCTTCTCTTTCTCCATGCCTTGATAGGCTGTCTTGGGAGTTGTCCATGCTTCTTTGGATCTCTTGGCTGCTGCTATCCTAGGAAACACACTCTCATGCACTGCTTGATACAAAAAGTAGAGGGCTCTTGAATCCTCCTTCTTATTGCTCTTTAGCAGTTCCTTCTCTGCTTGTGTTAAATCATCAAGCTCATTTTCATCTGCTGGCTCATAAAAGCCATCCTCAACAAGTTCCCATAAATCTTGGGAAGCAAATAAAGCTCTCATAGTTATTGACCAGTAGTCATAATTTTTCCCATTAAATTGTAGGAGCTGAGTATTTCCAATACCCATGCTACTGCTGGCTCCAACCATTCTTGCACTCTTAACTATGCTTTAAAATACTTGACTGTGTATTTAAAATAACTGACTGTCTTCAATAGTAACACAAAAATCTGTATAGAGAAATACCTTGGATTCTTCTTGATTGAATCTTCACACTACTGGAGAAGCTGCTGCAACAAAGAACTACTTCCTTTAGCTTCTTTGACCTTCAAGGATCCTTGACTAGCTCCGATACCATGTTGGAATTTATGAAAATTCCAGAACAAACAATGGAGAGAGTAATACTCTCCTATTTAACATAGAGAAATATAAAATTTCACTCACATGGACAGAGTTTCAACACTGAAAAAAAAAATCTATTCCTTTAAAAAAAACTGCTACAATGTCTTTCTCACTGAGAGGGATTACAAAATAGGACTGCTGCAAATGCAGTGCCAAAAAATGACTTCACTATCTCACTGTCTGTTACAAAATAACATACTTTGTCTCTCTGGGAATACACTGTTGTGTAATGCGCACTGTTGAGTTGTTTTTAAAAAAAAAACATAACCATATTGTGTGTTACAATAGCCTCACTGGCTTTCTACAATAGATATGTTGCGCATATAAAAATAAAACATTACAAACTATGTAAATGAAACTTAAAACAAATCTATGTAAAACTTTTACGGGGGCCCACGCTTTACAAATGTTTTAATATATTTTCGAAACATATACATAAAACATATATTCGTCACGCGATAAAAATGAAAACAAAACACATATCAAACCTTTAACTTCTCCGACCCGCCGAACTTCAAAAGCTATGAACCAAACTTTATGAACGCATTTCGCGTTACAAAACGGAGTGATGTCACACAAAAAATTGTGCGCACGATGAAAATTCAATTCCGCCTCATAAACTTTTTGGGTCCGATTTTGGCCTGCTGACGTAGGCGCAAAATGTAATGCGAAACACAAGTATTAAATCCGCCCTATTAAATGATCGGGTTTGGACTTATATCAATACAAATGGCCATTCGGAAAAGTTCCAATGCTGATGGTAATACGGACGCGATGAACCATATTTAAATCCGGCCTATGTTATGGATCGTGTCTGGACTTTCAACGTTTGCAATCAGGCCATAACACAAAGGCTTAAAACACTTCAAGGACTTCTGATGCGATGATCGCATCGGACCAAAGCTTCCGAACATAAATAAAAACAAAGACTGCGGAACATATGGTTCTGCTGATTGCGATGATCGCATCGGACCATCGCCACATCAACAAGACACTTTGTTGCCGGGACCACGGGGTATATAAAAAAAACGTCCGCGTACTTATAAAATATTTGCGTGATTGTGTTTTAAAAACAAAAGTACTCTGTTTTGCCCAAAAGAGAGACTATCCCCTAACAAAATAAAAAGACTTTGTTTTTGTTCAAAAAAGCAGAGGACTCCGCCGATTTAAACAAAACTGAACTGACTGTTCATTGCATTTGGAAAGTGGCTGGAGGACATAAACCTGGTAATCAAAATTGGAAAGCCACTCTGCACATGATTGTTGAAAGTAACATTTCAACAAATACCTGGTTTAATTCTGCTTTTAAAATCCACACCCAGAATCTCTGTTGGTGTCATTCCTCTAGAATTCAGCTTGAATTCAAATCAACCTCATAATTCAATTTTTAAACAAATAAATCATTAAACACAATTAAAAATTCATATGCAAACCCTATGCAATTTACTAAATCCAGAATCCCATGCTAGGTTGATTGTTTGCCAAATATAAAACTGAAAATTGAAAGATAATAATAATCCCTGATATTTTGGCCCAAGTTTTTGCAAATTGAAATATAACAATAATCCATGCTGTTTTGCCCCAAGTTTTTGCATTAATCAGCACTATACAGTTGGCTGAGAGATCCAACTATCATATTCAAAATCCTAGCAATTTATTAGTTGTAGGATAATAATTCTCGAGAGAATCCATGAGATTGAGAATATTGATTTATAGCTGTGATACATGATATCTGATAATTTCTGTCATTAATTGGTCTGGTGTCTTGCTTGTTCTGTTGTTTTCCGTGTGAGCTCGCTCGCCCGAGTAGCGTGTTGTCGTTGCTGCTTGAACTCCTGGGTTGCAGGGACTGCTGTGTATGTGTTCTCTTTTTCACTTTTATCAGACGAAATGACGGGATGCGATCTCGTGGCCTGCAATGGCCACAGCGGAAGGCAAGCTTGATGTTGCTGCTTGTTTGAATTGTTGCCGGGCTAAAAGGATGACAGAGGAAGAGTTTAAATGTTTATTAATTTATTAGTGGGAATAAATAATGGGAGGTACCCTATTATAACGAACCCTTTAGTGTAACGTACTCCATTGTGGGTGGCATTGCCATTTTCCAAGTGACGTTTTGCAGAAGAGAAGGTTATTGGATACGCTGCAATGGTTTCTCTTTTTTGAGATTTTACAGGTTTTAATATATTGTGGTATTTATATTAATAAGGATGCTGTTTAAAAACTTTGGATATAAAAACAATTACTTAACTTTCCTGCATCGGGTGTATCTGGATACGTGAAGTTGCGAATAAGGGCTGGAATGTTTGCAAATGCAAAACCTTTGGTTAAATTTGGGAATTGTCTGAAAGAGCTCGGAAGCAATGTAAACATCCCCACTGTGTGCATACTCTGTGACCATTACAATCCATGACAGCACGTTTCGCTTAGGCATAGCGTGCATCTTTCAGTCTTCCACATTTCACATACATGTCTACAAGAGCACTACCCACACAGACATTGGATTGAAACCCTTACCTAATTATTTCTTCATGATGGACGTCCTTGCCAGTTTCCATCGCTGCCCAAGCGGGGAGAACACTGGCAAATGTGTACTGATTCTACTGATTCAGTTGTAGGCATTCTTTAACAATTTGTTTAAGCAGTGCCGAGGCCATCCTACCAAACCCCTTCCTGGCATAGGCTGCAATAGTAACAGTCCACGATACAACATTCTTTTCAGGCATTTCGTCGAAAACCCTGTGAGCATCCTCGAGACTCCCAGACTTTGCATACATAGTGACGAGCTTATTGCATATGGAGTTGCCATAGCCCTTGAATCCAATTTGAATAATGTGGGCATGGACCAATTTGTATCTTGTTAATACAGGCGTGAAGTTGGCAGGTGGCAGTCGATGCTGAAAGGTGGCGGAAGAAGACAACTACAGAGGTGGCAGTGAAAAGATGCTAGGTGGTAGCAGAAGACGACATTGAAAACTTTGGGTTAAAGAGATAACTTTGATAAAAGTTAAAAAAACAAATCCTGCCGAGAGTCAAATTTTAAACTTGGGATAAAAGTTAAAAAAAACAAATCTTGCGGAGTGCCGAATTTTAAATTTTGGATAAAAGTTAAAAAAACAAATCTTCCCGAGAGTCGAATTTCAAACTTTGGATAATTATACATGTACGAACTAAATTTTTTGGATAAAAGCATATGCGGGGAGGTTTACAATAAAACCTCAGAGTTCTATTACCAATCAAAATCGATTTTAAATTGATTGAATAATTTTAAATCACTGTTTTTGTTCAAAACTTTGGTGATGACATCCAATATAAAAAAAATTCAACAATATTAATAAATGGCCAAAGCGATATCGATCGCTATATACCATGCCTGTAGGCAGGTATAATAAGATAAACCTCTTCATTATTAAAATAACTCTATTAAATTTAATTTTATATATTTTTTCTTTGGACCAAACTTCCAAGTTGTAAATGTCACTCCCCCTAACCAAACTAAATTCATCTATCCATTTTCTAACTAATTTGCTTATTTTTCAAAATCAAAATTTTAACCTTATTTTACTCCTAGATGATTCATTTATAAAAAAAACTAAAATTAATTTTAGAAATGAAATAATTATATATATAGTTTCGTTGGACCAAACTTCCAAGTTGTGTATGTCACTCCCCCTAACCAATCTAAAATCATCTACCCGGTTTCTAACTAATTTGCTTATTTTTCAGAATCAAAATTTTAACCTTATTTTACGCCCAGATGCTTCATTTATAAAGAAAACTAAAATTGATTTTAGAAATGAAATAAAATCAAGGGACGCTATAATAATTCGAGTATGACAGAGAATCAATCTACAATCACTGCAGCGACGTGTTATTACTTTAAAATTGTTTTTAAAATATCCGCACAGTAGTAATTAACAAAATTTGGCGTCCCCGTCTATATAATGATGGGGCTAACTGTGACAGATGAAAGTGAAATCTCCGCCCGATAATAGTTTGTTTTCTATGTTTCGTGCAGTGTTCACTGACTTTGAAATCATTTCTAAAATTGAGATATGGTAGTAGTAATGAAATTCGACCCGTCAAAGTCGTAACCGGCAACTGGTGCAGGTGGAATCTATGTAGAAAACCCACGAAGACGCAGTTTGTTGTTAATTGAACATTCAACAACTGTGATTATAAGCTTTTTCGCTTTGTTGCTCTTTTATATTTTATCGCTCTTTTATATGTTATGCATTATTTATTGCCACATCGATGGCTTAGATGTGTGCTGAGGCTCGCGTTCGTCTATTTATATGACTTTGTCTACCAATCTATGTACACTTCTATCCTACTTTACCATCCATGGTTGGCAATTAGCCGCCCCTGAGATAAATCTCAATGGATATTGGTTGCCTATTGTGGTACTCTGTGACTGGAATCACCTCCGCCTTTATTATTATTGCCCTCCATGTGTGGAGGAGAAAGACTTATTGCAGACTTCCTCCGGGACCTCCAGGATGGCCAATTGTGGGAAATTTGTTTCAGTTGGCTAACAAACCCCACGAATCTCTCTTCCACCTTGCTACCAAATACGGTCCTCTGATGTGTGTCTCTTTCGGAATGAAGACTACAGTGGTTGCATCGTCTCCTGCCATGGCAAAGCAAGTTCTCAAAACCCATGACCATGTCCTTGCAGGCCGGAGCCTCCTACGGTCAGTCCAGTGCCTTTCTTACGACAAGTCTTCAGTAATTTTTGCCCAAAATGGATCCCACTGGCGTATGCTCAGACGTATATCCAATACAAATGTGTTCAGTGATAGCAGGTTACAAGCCGTGCAACATTTGAGAAGAGACCAAGTATTCCGTACAATCAAGCAGATTCTTCTGGAAAGTATAAAAGGGAACAGTGTAAACATCGGAGATACTATGGCCAACACCTCTGTTAATCTGTTAGGCAATATGGTCTTTGGTAAAGACATGTTCGATCCCCATTCTGCAGCTTTCCGAGAGTTGAAAGACAGTGTTCGGCAATTGGTGGTGAATGCAGCTGCTCCCAATTTGGCGGACTGCATCCCCTTTCTTCAGTGGTTGGATCCTCAGGCTGTGGCGCGTAACACAGCAATCTATATGCGTAAGGTATTTGGTATTCTTGATAAATTCATGGAGGACCGCCTGGCTAGAAGAGGAAAAACCAGGGACAGGATTGATGCTCCTGAGGATCTGTTGGACGCGCTCCTAGAAATGAGAAGCGATGTTTTTACTCTCACTGATATCAGAACCTACATAGCTGTAACTATTTTCATTCTCTATTTTCAGTATCATACAACAAGGTTAATGTATTTAATGATATACAGTATTATTGCAGTTTACGAGCGGATTCATGCTGCCAATGTAATTTCATTTCTGGTTAATTGCCTGTTGCATGATATATTTGGCGCAGGAACAGACACCACTGCGAATACAGTTGAGTGGGCGATGGCCGAACTCATATGCAATCCGGAGAAAATGAAACGAGCCCAGGCCGAGTTGGACGAAGTGGTTGGGCGCAGCAGAAGGGTCGAAGAAAGTGACACCGGCCGTCTCCCTTATCTTTGTGCTGTGGTGAAAGAAGTTTTCAGGTTGCACCCGGTAATTCCACTGCTCGTCCCACACAGAGCAGATAGTGATTGTGAGATTGAGGGATTCTTGATACCCAAACACACCCAGGTAATCGTGAACGTGTGGGCAATCGGAAGGGACCCTGCAATCTGGAATGAGCCATCGAAATTCGTCCCAGAGAGATTTCTCGATGATAAGATGTCTCGTGTGGATTACAGGGGACATCACTTCGAGCTGATACCTTTTGGAGCGGGAAGGAGAATGTGCCTGGGGCTTCCGTTGGCGAGTCGGATGATTCATCTGGTATTGGCTTCTCTGCTCCATTCATTCGACTGGGCAGCTGCGAAGGGCATGAGTGCAGAAGATCAAGTGGACATGACAGAGAAATTTGGAATTACCATGGCGAAGGCGGTGCCACTGGAAGCTATTCCTGTGCCACGCCTGCCACGGGATATCTATTAGCGCTGTTTATATGTTCTGTGCAAAGTAGTGTTTGATTATGTGCGCTATTATTGTAAAAGTTGTTTATATGTTGCGTGCAAAGAACTGTTTGATTACGTGCGCTATTATTATATAAGTGTTTTTATATTTGTGATGGCCAGTTTTGTTTTTCCAGCTATTTAGCAATAAATATGTTTGGGCATATACTAGTATCAGTGTAAGATTAAAACAAAAACAACTACAGTATTCAACAATAGGCAGTATATACTCAGATTTATATTTATTGTCAATACGCAGTATATACTCAGATTTATATTTATTGTTAGATAGCCAGATAAATAAAGCTCATCATTTGTGATAAACTTTTTTAAACTGGATTATTTCCAACTTGATTGAATTTAAGTTTTTGGTGAAATTATGAGATTTACATCTAAAAAAATATAATTATGAAATGTGATATTTAATATTAGTGTTGTCTATCCCGATCAATTTTTTTTTAACAAATTAGTATGTTGGATTGTTTAATCTTTTTATGACTATATAAAACTGGATTCAGTATCATCAAACAAATCTGAAAATCTGATATCAATAAATCTTATTTGAAAAAAATTCTTTTCCATTTTATCATAAACTTACCCAAATTTACATTAATCTGTATGTTCTATAAAATATGCTTTTAAAATTTGTTTATAAAACGTTTTGGCAACTGTTATAGAAAATATTAAATTAAAAAATAATTGTGGTTAGCGATGCAATACGGGGTTCACGAATGGAAATGTCTCTTAGCATTTAACGATTGCATTATCATGTGTGTTTCACTCACAATTGTCCTTCCACAGTAATGGCATGCGAGTGGACATTTAAGATGGGACGGCACTTTTGGCTTTAAATGTTGGGAGTTGTTTTTCGCTGGAATTCGAGCAATTAAAATTTAAGAAATCAGGTAGTTGGAGTGTTTGGAATCCATTTTTGATAGTAGAAATGGAATCAACACTATCAAAAACCCTTCAAACACTCAAAACACTAGAGTTTAACAACTGTAAACATGATTATAATAAAATCTTTGCCAGATTAAGTGCTTTTTTTTGGCTTTAAATGTTCAAACATGCGACCTTGGGCGATGTACGTGCTCTGTGCTAAAGGAGACAGGTATTTCTTGCCCTCCAATTATATTTTCTTTCCGATACATATTGTTATATTCTATGTCTACAACAATGGTTTTCATGGGCTTTCATTTTGGATAGACGTGGGTCCTCCGTTATATGATGGTGAGTTTCATGGGTCTACAGTTTTTTGAATGGGCTATGCGTTATAAAAGTCTGTTATTTGACTCTGTAATTGTTGAGTTTGTGAGTTCATGAGCCTTTTCATTAGTATTAAATGTTATTGCTCATACACTGTCAATTAAATTGTCAACGAGGCTAGATGAGCTTATTGAATGACCTATGCTAAATGTATGGGAATGGTGGTCTCATTAAAAGAGCTTTACTTGTTGGTTGTTTTTAGTTACTTAAGAAAATTTAATGTGTAAACTTAATGTGGCTTCAAAGTTATAACACTACTACATAAAGGCGGGTTTTAAAACAATATTTAAGACAATTTTTGGGTAAATTGTCTTAATTTGAGACAAAAGAAAACTTATGTATTGTCTTAAATATTGTCTTTAAGTGGGTGTCTCAAATTAAATCGTCTTAAAATATTGTCTCTATAAAGACAATATATAACACAATCATTTTTGTCTCTCCAGAGACAATTTCATTTTTGTCTCTCTAGAGACAATAGTTGCACTACAACACAAAGGGGGGTTTTAAGACAATTTCTGAGTAAATTGTCTTAACTTGAGACAATTTCATTTTTGTCTCTCCGAAGACAATAGTTGGAATTAAAGACAATAGACATATTGTCTTTATGGAGACAAATTATTTAATCTTATCTATTGTCTCTGTAGAGACAATATAAAACAATGAATCCAGAAAAATATCTCACCATTAAAATAAATCAATATAAAAAATTTAATTAAAAAAATCAACAATATCATTGAATAATTCATGTTAGGGTATAGTGGAATCGAACCACCAACATCCTGCATGGCGGGTGCTCTTCCAATGAGCTAGCACCCTTTAAAGAATTATGTGAGGAGTTATAATTCATGACAAGTATAGGACGAGGAGGCAAAGAATCTGTCATCAATAAGAGCTCCAACATCTTTACGCCCACATAAGATTTCCCTGTTTATTCCATGGCCAGGCACACATATGCAGAAAAAAATAGGTCTAGAAAACTCAATAGAGATTGTCAATTTCTGTAGTTGTTATGCACCCAATTATGCAATTTCAATATCGGTATAATAGAATAGTGATCATAAGAGAAATATAAAATTCTTCTAGGAGAACTTATGACTCTTGGGGCAGCATGCACAGAGCACAGAAAATCGGAAATACTTCAAAATGAAAACCTAACATCAAGATTGGGTAACCAAGGCACCCTAAACTAGTAGAACTAAAGATAAAACATGTCAGCAAACAATAGTTAGGCATATAAAATTGGAAATTAAAAAGGCAAAACCAAGAAACACATAAACGAAGAGTTGATATGCAAGTGACCGTTAAAGTGACAAACTTACTAATGCTTAAATGAATACACATCTAGATCTTATCATGGTTTATCTTTGGATTTTAATAGTTTTCATATGGAAAAGCAGAAAAAGGTTGATAACACCTTTCATAAAATAAGTTCGACTTTGTCTAGAGCCTAAAAGATTAGGGCTGATGTGCAGATCAATTATACCACTTAGAAATGAACTTCCGAGGCAATTAACAGTTTTCTGCATCTATCAAATATATCTCCAATTGTAAATGAAAACTGATACGTTTCTCAGTTTTGAGCTCAAATTTTTATTAGAAGGAAATGTAGGAACGCCTTACACTTGCAATAAGCTAAGCGCACAAGTTTGACAAAGCATAATACCTAAGCATTCAAGTACTGAAATGGAAGGAATAAAGGAAGCTCAGTGATCCGTAAATGTTTCAAAATCATAACCACAAAATAAGCATCAACTTGTATATTGCATTTCTACTCCAACCACTACCCATCTCAAATAAAAAATGTGAGATGCCATCTATTACTTTTATCATAATTTTGTCAAACCACATCAAAAGAGCAGCCCAACAGATAAGAGGATAACATTGTATTTGTCTTGTAATCAAGAAACATAACAAGTCAGCTCACTTTACTCCCCAACAATAAGACCACACCGTGCGCAGTATGTCTGGTTGAAAGATTATCTCAAATTACAAATGCATGATATCAATAGTTAGGCATAACAATAGGTCATGCTGCATAGTCATGTTAATGGGAAAAGCGATATATAATAAAAATCTTTGCCAAAAGGTGATAATTTTAACTGAATTCTCTCCAAGTTAGTTGCTTGTGAGAACAAAAAGGCTTCTTCTTCATACGCTAACAAAATAATTTAACTGGAAACCCACCCATTTCTATGGTTGTAGTTCTCTTTTGCTTCCTCTACAAAAAAATCAGATTCTTGGATCACATTCAGTTCTTCATATTTGGATAGAAGGAATGATTATAAAGGTCAAACATATGAGTTGGATTTAAATTTGAAAATCCTGCATACATTTCAAGGATGCTTATTTGTACCAAAATATAATACAAAATTGTCTGTGTTGATGATTGTGCTACTATCTGAAGCAAGTGGAACTTTCCAATTCAGTTTCATTTCCTTTCATTTTGCACCCAATCATTTTAGTTTCTTCTCCTCTACCAACTTATAGTTAATTTCTATATTACATATTTTGAGTTTTGTACAATTCACTAATCGATTTTGTTTCCCTGCATTTAATTTCTCCATAGGGAAATAAAAAACGAACAGAGTAAATACAACATCGTACAACAACAAAATGACAAGATAGATATCGAGTATGTGTAAATGTTGGTTACCATTACATCTTTTGTACCGCACTGGATAGAGAAAAAAAGATTGAAGACTGTATGGCATGGCAGAATTAACAATGCCCAGTTGAACTAGAAAAAGGACTAACAGTGAAGACTTAGACAACCCATCATTATTTATAAAACACTGATGGGTCTCTGCACAAAAAGGGAAATAGTTCAATTAACGCTCATATATAATTAGATGGGCACTATACCACGCACCTCAATGCACTTCAATGGTTAAAACCCAGTGTGAGTGACTTTTCCCGTGATTGAAACTGTCGTGACTATGTAGAAAACTATTGTTTCCTAATACTATGGCCTTTGATGTGCATCATCTTTCATTATTGCGAAGCCAAGGTAAATTATTACGGAACAGGTAAGAACTCAACAATCAATTTTTTTAATATACGATCTTATTTTGATGAATTTCTCTGCATCCTTTTACTTGTAAGTTCAACGATTACAAGACACAGATGGTCATTCATGCACCTCAACATTGCCTTGCCTTCTTAAATCTATTCTTTTCCTCAGCCACTGATTTAGAGATTTCTTTGATATTCACAGCCTCTCAATGGTTGGAGGCTTTTGTAGAGCCAGTCTCTCAATGGTTGGAGGCTTTTGTAGAGCAATTGCAGAGATTTCAAATCTACTGCGAATTTTTCTGTCCTCTTCATGAGTTGAAATCCTATCACTAGCTGTTTGATGATCATTGGTATGGTTAGGTAGTCCATCTTTGACAATTATGTGTCTTCTAGGTACAAGGTCATTTTTATTACCATAGATAACTGGAAGGCCCAACTCATTTTGAAGGACTTCAACAATAGCATCAAATAGTGCGTTCTGTTTGCCAATATCTTTCGCAATTCCAGTAAAGATTACCAGCTCATCTTTAATCGGGTATTCTGCACTTTCAAATACACTAAAATCAGTTTTTCATTTTAACATACAAATATAAAATATATTAAAAATGAGTATAAAAAAAGAGATGGTATGCACTAAGTCACTAACAAGAATATGCCATAAGAGGATGCGAGTAAGTGCAACATTTAAAACCATATGAATACTATATCCCTTTTGCTATATGGATGTCAAATATCTCATACTGAGTTAATTCATCTTGCAAAACCTCAGGTTTTGTTGAGTAGTATAGTGAAAGTAAGCAGCTACACATTAAAATTTCATCCATAGGACTTCCAGTTTTCTGTTATGTGGAATGGATAAGAAAGGCTTGTTATCTATAATCACTAACAGTAACAACTTATTGTTTTTCATTTAGTATTTTCCAAATATTTTTGGCATGGGCAATGGACAACACCTGATATAGATAGGATATTATTATATATAGAGAGAGAGATGTGGGGCCATTTCTCATACTGTTCATTGATTCTGTGAATAATTTGACCCTTTGGTTCCACTGAATAGTGATTTTGAACCAAGATAAAAAGAAAAGATATGAAATATTTTTTTTCTTGATGACCGCCTCAATGGATCAAACTAGAAAATTAAAGCAGGAAGATTGCCCTCGTGCCCACCGGGCCCAAGATCAACACTTGCCACTTTGTTCAGGGTTGTGTCGGCCATAATTTCACTTGCACAAAAAGATTCAATGATCGGATCCACAATAGACCGGAGGCAAACTTTGTCTGTTTCTAATTGCCAAGAGGAAGAGGAGATTGCAGAAAATATTAGCCCCGTTAACAAATCCCTAATTGATGGAATAATGAAATTAAGTATCCATGGGAACATTGACTCTGGAAATGGCAGCCCCGCAAGGCATCATCATCATAACTTTTCCTCATCAGATGGGCGGATGGAAGATTGTAGTCTCAAGGGTGCGATAATTCCCCTCCCATGGGAGCTTCTACAGCCAATCTTGAAGATCTTGGACCACTTCTTTCTGGCTCCTCTTGATCCACAGGAATGTATGATGGCACTTCATTAGTGGCATGGGCACTCTTCGCCAGTCTTGCATGATCTGATTCCTGAAAAAAGTCTAGCCACTAGGGGTCTCATGAGGTTAGACATATCTGTCCAGGCGACTGCGATCACAATTGTCGCTGCCAATGCTGTAAGCAAATCCGATCCACCGACCAAGCACAGGAAGCCCGAGGTCTTCCTGGCATCTACATGAGTGTTCTCTATGCTTGAATATAGCAAAGTGAAAATTGAAAACTTGAGATGAAGCATGGGATTGGGAGTTTTGTGTTTTGATGAAAGCCGCCGCCATCTCTTGCATGGAGTATTGGCTTGCAATTATTTCCCGGTATGTGGATGACGATAGTCCTAGGGGTAGCAGAGTATGGGGTATATGGTGTTACTAGACAGTAAAATCAAAATTGCAACAGTGAAGTAGTGGTGTTGTTGCAGATGTTGAACTTATGTGTGTCACATAAGGCTCAGATCTAGACAATTATGGTCTCCCCATTTTCTCTCCTACATGTGTCAAGGATTACTAAATGGTGCATGAAGCCTAGATTCATTGTTGTGTGTGTCATGGTAAATGACAGTATCAAGGGATTCACTAGTTGTGATACCAGTTGTATGAGAATATTTTGGCGTGTCTAAGCTGATAGCTTGATTGGTGTGTCCGGGCTGAAATGGATAATTCATTTCAATTAAATTTTTTGGGTCAGACAGGTCATTATCAGGGTCTAGAAATTAAAACCAAGCTCAGTAAAGCAAATAATTTCAATAGAATTTGTCTTCAACGTTAGAGAGAAGAACCAGTTGGTCGTTTCTTGTGGAGGTGTCCAATTTCCAAGATGTTTTGGTTACAAGCGAAATTCAGCTTCCTGTTCACCGCCCCGCCCCCCAGCTTGGAGAGAAGTTGGAGAGGTCTCTTCTTGAGCAATGCCCAGATGATCAAGGATTACTAAAGACTTTTATGACATACAATATGGCTGTCTGCTATTGCTCCTCTTTGGAATTGGAGGCGTACAACAACTTTTCAAGGAGACAATTCACAACTACAGCTATAGGAGATTGAGAGGATTCAAAAGTGATCTAGCAGTTCATGTCAAAGCTAAAGTCAATATGTCACAGAAGGATGCAGACTCCTTTCCCCTTGGGCCACAGGTTCATATGAGCCTTCTTAGCTTGCACAGTGAGAGGATCTTTAGGTAACTTGTATGTCTTCCTGCTGTAGCTCTAAATGCACATCTTAAGTAACATAAGTTGCAATTAAAAACTTAAAAAACTAATTTCAATGGAGAAGCCTTTCAATCATCCATGGGTCTTGAATAGACAGGGATCGGGTGCGCTGTTAATTTGTTAAGGCACTTCTAAATGTTAAGTTACCGATTAAATTCCATGTCTTATTCAGGTGTTATTGTTGGCCATAACCATGATGTAACCTCACCAATGCCGAACTAAAAAAATAGAGAAACCTTTCAATCGAGTAGCCAAGGGTAACCCATGTAGACCAAGGTTATTGAACTAATAAGGAAACATCTAGACCGCATTCTTATTGTCTTTTCAGTTAGGCTGGAAGTTTCCTCTAAAAATTAGCTGATTTTATATCTTTAGTTCAATGAGTATCTTTGCCTACTCAACTAGGTATATAGGCAATCTTAGTATAAAGATATTAGACATCCGTTATTAGCCATGGGAAGAGAGGTAATTGAAGAGGATATAGAAAAGTTTCCCTTCCTCAATTGAAAACTTCATAGAAATGCTCAAAATCACTAATGAAACCACTGACAGAAATTTTGAGGTCTCGACAGGTCAAAAGCAAAGATGGAAAAGCAATTTGAAAACAAAAGTAGCACTTTTGAAAACATTTTGCAGCGAAGTACAAAGGTAAACAAAGGCAGGAACGGGCAAGTAACAATGAAAGAGTCTTTACCATTTTAGATTTAAGTAAAGATAAGAACTTGAAGTGCTACTATTGTGGAAAAATAGGAAATATGAATGTTGTGTGCAGGAAAAGAATCTATAATTTAAAGCATGAAAAACTTTAACAAAAGCACGCGAACATTGTGGAAAAAGAGGAAAAAGAATTATGTTCTTTGTTTCTTCTCAGACACGAGGCAAGTCAAGTGATTGGTATTATGATTCTACTGCATCCAACCACGTAACTAATAGAACTTACTAATTTGTTGAATTTGATAACTACAAGTCAAGGTCATATTTAGTGATTCTATGCAATGAAAGAGCACATTATGTGGATGGAATAGGCAATATGCAAATTGAATTGGAGTTAAAAATTCCATGTTTAAGAATGCATTTTATGTTCTTTATGAGCTTGAAAATGAATCTTCTTTCACTTTTTCTTGTACTCACATAAATGAATTTTTCAAAAAGTAATGCTACGACATTTCATATGCTCTCTCTCATTTTTCTAGTGTGAACTTTTTGCAATTGTTGTATGCAATTTACTAACAATGATGAAGTCAGTGGTTAAGCATCTTGGACACAGGATTTTGTTTGTTGATATATGTTATCCTCTGATGCGAAGAGGGTGGTCAATGGCTCCGCAATATCCTATAGAGAGAAATATCTGCTGCTAATCGCATAGTAAGATGACAGTGGGAAGATTAAGTGATCTTCAGTCTCAACAATGAATAAAGCCTACATGCTTGTTCCTTTTGAGGGATATGGTGCTCAATTTCATGTTCCTTTTGAGGGATATTGTGCTCAATTTCGACTCTCAAATATGTCAACATACCCTCCAATTTCCATGGCAATCTAAGTTAATGTAATCAATAATGCTAGTATACTTTGGAATGGACAATAACACCATTAGAAAGATGGACTTGTTTTTCGGTTTTGTAACAGCCCAGAGGACATTGATAATATGCCTTTGGTGTATGGTATAGTTGTCTCGGCCCATCCTTTTCTTTTATAGAGTTGATGATCGGGATTCTTGTATACATGTGCTTTACATCAACACTACTTTTTCTTGTTTGATGGAAAAAAAGCTATTTTCAGTCCAAAAATAGAAATATACATAAATGTATCTCCCCTATTAATGCTCTACATGTAAATAGTAGATCTGTTCAAAAAATTGACTTTAACATTTTCTATTCCAATAATTTTTCTAAGGTCAATGAGAGGACTGTAATGTTAAAAGGAATTTCCACACTACAAAATAGTAAATGTAGTAGATACTGCAAAATACAGGAACCACTAAAGTTCAGAGTTTGTATAAAAGCTATAATAATTTAAAATCAGTTTGGCAGAAGGGCCTCTACTGAGTGAAAGTACTCATACAAGTATACTGAAAACATAGTTTTATTTATCATTCTAGATCATGAAAAAATATGTTGCCACTCAAACGTTAAGTTCTCATTTTAATCGCCTTGACGTAGTCAATGAGGAAATAAAATAGAGAGAAAGTATATAAATGGAAATAGAGCACCCCTGCATTTAAGGCATTTCCATACTATATCGGATGACTAAAACATTCTCAACATTCCGATGCTTATTAGTTATTTCTAATGAAGGGCTATGGAGGAAGATCTATGTTTATGAGAGTGTGCAAGTAGTTGTTCTATAAAGGAGATGTACTATTAACATTAATAAAAAGAAAAGGAAAAAAAACATAAGTAATGGGTTAGGATCTTGCCTCAAGAACTTCAAGGTTAGGGCAGAGCCTTGCCAACTGACAGTGATTTTCTGTGCTCAAAAATGTGTACTGCAGATCCAATCTCTTAAGGGCAGAAGATCTTGGGAATATAGCAGTCATCTCAGCCTCCATCATAAATTTTAGTCCTAGAAATGATGTCAACTTTGGAGGAAATGTAATCATCTGGGACATATTGGTATCTGTCGCATGCTGTTCACTGGTGTTAAATGTCCCACCACCAAACTCCTCGAATGAAGTAGCCTTTTTTAGAACACCTCTGATCTCCAGTATATCACAGTCTCCAACCTTTAAGGATGTTAATGAGGGGAATTTTGTTACTATTAGATCAAGATCACTGGTATTGATCATTTCTAATGTTGTCATGTAGAATTTCAACACTTCCAAAGAAGAATTGTTAAGAGCAAGCTCATGCAGCCAGTCCCCGCTTTCCTCTTCAATTTGACTCTCGTCCAGCATTAAGGTCTTAAGAGACCTACAAATAAAATACAGTGTTGATTAAAATTTCATTTGAGAACTTTGATAAGAAAGAACAGGAAAATACTCTACAAATTCTCAAAGCATGCAGTCAAGTGAAATTTCAAGGCAAATGACTTTAAAGGGCTCCTTCTTGGTCGTTGTTTAGTCTAGTGAAAGTAATACTTAAGTGGTTCACAATTGTAAACATTTAAAACACATCACATTTTAAAAGCTATTTGCAAATTTTAAAAGTATATTATTTATGATCCTATGCATAGTTGATCAATTCCTTATCTTAGAGATACCCTTATAGGCTTTCCATTTTGCATATTCCAGTCAGTCACTTTGAGTTGTATTTTATGTTTAGATCAAGTACTATATTCTGGGCCCTGGAATTAAAAGAGAAAGTAGTTGGTACAAATTTGCATGCAGGTCCCTTTATGGCACTCATGCCCCTTATTGATGAAGATAAGGGGAAGATTAGGTCTCTGCACTTGTCCTTGGCTGCTAGCTCTAGCACTTCTTGACATCAACTCCTCTCAATCAGCTTCAACATTCACTGCCTTCTCCTTATAGTACTCAAGTATCTTTGCATCATGTTGTGTGCCCACACTTTATTTATTATGCCTTATTAGCCTTGTTAGCTAAATGTTTAGCCGGTAGTTATCTAGTTAGATTTTCTGATTTTAGCATCAATATAGGAGTTGCTTTTGCACTCCCACATTGTAATTTATGCTTCTGGCTGTACTTTCTAGTTTCATTGACTTACTTTTATAATCATCAGTTATACATTAATAAAATTATCTTATTCTAGCTCATACTGCTGGAACTCAAGTTTTAATTTTTCATTAGTTGCAGCTAGAGCAATGATTAAGTTAGTTTCGATTAAGACTCCATATTCGGAACAATGTTAAATTTATAACTGTAAACTAGGTGGATAAAATCACAAGTTATACCAGTAATAAATTTTGTATGAGATAAAACAAGCAACTAATCAGTATATTGTGGATCAGTGGGTATGTTATAGCAGTAATACAAATTTTAAGAGATAAAACAAGTAACGGATCAACATATTGTGGATTAGTGGTATCTTTCAGTCAATTTTTTTTATTAAAAAATTCCAGTTTGATGGATAATTATGAGTTGATATTTCTTCATATACTAATAATTTTAAATTCATTAGTATAGATTAATATTAATTTTAGATATATTAGCATAGATTCATGTTAATTTTATATTTATTAAGCATCTAAAAGAATCAAATGTCATATATTCATGTTAATTTTAGACTTACATATATGTACTCCTCTTTAACTATTAACCAAATCCCTGTAACCAACAAATAACTTAGCTTAGCTTTGCAGTTCAAATGTTGCACAAACTTATTGAGCTTCAGACATATATACTCTATGACAAACATGTGGCCCGTAGAGCCCAACTCATAGGTTTTTGCTATTCATCTCACTAGAGTATTGAAAATGGGTTTTGGTACCGCAGTAAGCGCTCCATTGCTTACTATGGGGATTTTACATATTACAATTCCATTGATACTATGAGAACTTAGAAGGAAAGATGACAGGGATTTGGTTTTCCAATCTAAATACCCAATTTAGATGCCTGCAACTAAAGAAATATCCTGAATGGCTTGCCTAGTAGAAGGTCAATTGTGGCAACACAAAATTATTGGGGTTCAAAGGTATACACTCCTCTTCAACCAAACCCATGTAACCAATGAATAACTTATAGCTTAGATTTTCCGGTCAACCATTGCACCGACTTAGAGGGTTTCAAAGTCATCTTCTCCTCTTTAGTCGTATAATCAACGAATAGCTTAGTTTTCTAAATCTACTTACCCAATTTAGTTGCCTACATGTAAATCCAGTAGCTAAATAGCTTATAGATGGTAGTAGGTCAACTGTTGCAGAACAAACTTATTTGGCTTCAGAGACATGTACTCCTCTCCGGCCAAACCCATGTAAGTTTGTAACCAACGAATAGCTTAACTTAGCTTTGCAGGTCAATTGTTGCAGCACAAACTTATTGCAGGTAAAATATCACAACACAAACTTATTAAGCTTGAGAGGCATATGCTCCTCTTCAATAAAACCCATGTAAACAACGAATAGCTTAGTTCTGTAGATATGAACACTCAATTAAGATGTGATTAAATCAAGCTACTAAATAGCTTATAGCTAGTAGTAGGTCAACTGTTGCAACACAAACTTATTGGGCTTCAGATATACATACTCCTCTTTCATTATACCGATCTAACAAACCAATAACTTAGCTTAAAAAATTTGCAGGTCAACTGTTGCAGCACAAAATTATTGGGTTTCAGAGATATATAATCCTCTTTAGTAAAACCCATGTAATCAGTGAATAGATTAGTTTTGTAAATCTAAATACCCAATTTAGATGCATACAATTAAAGGAAGTTGTTGAAAAATTTAAAACTAGTAGCAGGTCAATTGTTGCAGCACAAACTTATTGGGCTTCAGATATATGTACTCCTCTTCACCGAAACCCTTGTAAACAATGAAAAGCTTAGCTTAGCATTGCTGACAACTATTGCAGGACTAGCATATTGGGCTTCAAATTTATATATATTCTCTAGCTTAACCAACTAAACATCTAGCCAGTAGAGCCCAACTAATGGACTTCTATTGTTCACCAAGGGAAAGTGACTGGGAAAGTGTCCAGATCACTTATAACCAAAATCCAGAGCATGTCAACTGCAATAATTGAAAATCCCTGACACAGAATTGCATTCAAGCCTGAGCTTCGAAACACAAAAATTCAGCACCCACATACCTGCAACCGTGAGCCACTTCCTCAAGCCCCCTCGTAGAGAACCCAAAGCACTTCTCGAGTTTGAGCTCCTGCGACATGTGACCTCAGCCCCTGATGAGAGTGGCGAGATCATCATCGGTAACAATCATTCTGCACAGATGGAGTGCCTTGAGGTAGAGACAGGTGAAGGAGATCTGGTCTATCCAGGGCTTGGCATAACCCCCCCAATCGTCAGGGAGCATATTATACATGGCCGCCCTGGGTTTCCCCTTCACCGTAAGGGACTCCGGGCTGGTAAAACTGAGGGTGAGGTCGCTGGCGTGTATCGAGTAGCAAAAATCCACGGTCACACGCTTTCTTGTGAAGGCATCCACGTCATACCACTTATTGCATACCAGAGAGACCGAGCCACGGTCTCTTGAATCCTCCAGGTGACCCATAATGCACTCCAAGGCCTCGTCCAATACGCATCCACAGCTCGCCCGCTTCATGGCCATTGCATTCAACACAGAGATACGATATACTCAATGAATATGGAATTTTGCACCGAAGGCTTCTGTCTGCCGGGAAAATATTTGTTGTAGAAAAAGTGGAAGGATTGAGGGTAAAGAGAGGGATTGGTTAAAACAGTAAAGGAGAAAGAAAACGTTTCAAAGCGGCTGGAGGGACAAATGAACATGCGTTGGGCCTGAGTGATCTCTACTGCCTTCATCGAGATGACTTATGGTCTCATGGGAGTGTTATACATGTGACCTCTTTTATGTTGGATTAAGATTTGGCGGCAATAAATGAAATGAATGAATTTGTTTATTTTTCCTCTTTTTCAATTTTGTCGCCTCTTTGAATGAATTGTGTTAATTTCTAATTTAAGACCATTAAAAAATTTTGATTTTTAAATTAAAATAATTCAAATGATAGTTTAGGATTTTAAAACAAAATATTAGTTCGGCTTAAAAAAATGTTATAAAGTATCTTTATATGCTAGTGATATAATTGTTGTTATTGTTTCATCTTTTAGTGTTTTTATCAATAGTTAAGTAACTTTATTAATTAATGAGGATTATTACTATTTATTTTTATTCATGAGGATTATTTTAAGATATTTGTGTCGGTGTAAGTCTAAAATAATCCAATATACAATGGTGTTTTTTAGTACAAATTAAATTATAGAGGGTAGTGATGAATTTCCTAATTAAAATTCCTCTGATTAGATGGAAAAGTGGCAAAGAATATCCATCCAATATGAAAGTAACATTCAAATAAGTGCATTGTAATGACAACATAATCCTTGTAGCATGATAACATATACAAAACAAACACATGAATTCAAAGAACTATAAAATACGTATATTATAATTCATTTGATATGTGAATGAAGTGTCGGAAAGTAAATCATAGACACACTATACCATGGGCTACCCTATCAAGTGCATGTAGTGGGAGTTCTCTCAAGTATGAAATGGATGAGGGCAGATGATGAGAAGCTCTTGACACCTATGTAGTAAAGCCACCCTCTAGAATGAGGACTTTCACCTCTCATTTAAAGAACAAAATATGAAGATAGAAAATGTAATTGATGAAATGGAAGAGGATCAAATTGTGTGTTAAAGGCTTATGTGCTAGATCATTTTGGATGTCACAATTTCTCTCTAGCGAATTTTCTCTCTTTCAAAACTAGGTTTTTTGAAAGCACACATCTCCTCAAAACACTTTGTAGCTAATGTTTTCCCTTTAATTGACAATTGTGTTTAAAGTATCTTTACTGCGGAACATGTATTCTAAAATATGTGTTATTTTAGCATGTAATACTCAGAATAGTGTATTAAATGTATAAGCAACAAGTCAACACAACACTATGGCACTACTCCATGATATCTATTTTTTTCTTATTATGAAGTTCCAACCTACTAGAAATAGTTCACTATGGTGCCCCCTTTGTAATAACTTCTTGTTTTCCTTGAGTAACCATATATATCTATTGTTGTTGTTTGTATTGAGTGAGAGTTTATACTATAGGAAGGTGTAGGTCAAGGGGGAACTTTGAGGATCCCACTGCTCCACCTTCACAACTGGTATTGTCCATCATTGGGTCTTTCCAATTGCATACTCTATCACTAACTAGTTCAATTTCAAATTCCCAATTTCTTGCCAAAATAATGAGTGGTTGACTACCAATTGCCACGAGATAATACCAATGACTAACAAAGGCCGAATGAAGAGAACCAGAGAGAAATAAAGACAACAAATTCTCCCGTGAAAGCCAAGGAAACTGATGTAGACCAATAACCATTTCGAACAACAAGTTATTGATCTGCACCTTGCTCACATAATCACATCCTTAGTTAATTGCCTCCATAATCTTTCAAAGCTTGCGCACAAACAAATGATTCTTCCCTGGCATGTCTGGACCTTCACGGAAGAGCTCGATTGCAAGAGAGAATTTCAAGGAAATGACCTTGGACAAGTCAGACCACTACACAAATCTCTCATCCAGAGCCTGCGAACTCAGTGGAACCTCTCAATGACTGAAGAGGTAGACCAATCTGGAGACCTAGAAGGAGCCTTTACTAATACTAATAATTTTAATTAAAAATATAATCCATTTATTTTTTATAAATTTTTTTTATTTTATCACTATAAGACATATAATAAAATAAAATAAATAAAAATTTGAGTGATTTAATACTTATTATAAATTAATACCTTTAAGTTATATAAATATATCACATTTATCCACATCACCTCATAATTCATCATAACCTTTTTCTTTGTAGGATGCTTAAAAAATAAAGGAAAAGAACAACTACCATATATTCGGGCAACCAATGCACTCTTAGAGTCTTTATTATGCAGCATTCCTTAGCCTCATCCCAAAAGTTCTAATCAATCCATATTTTTATTTGAAGTTTTATAAAATGTTTCATATATTTTTATACATCTTAAAATCAGTTCACTGGTAAATCAACCAAAATATGTCACTCGATATGGTTGCGTGAGTTCATTGATTTTCTAGGTTCGAGAACGTGCAAAAGTTCGGTGACGTGAAGGGATGGACACACAATATATCCTGAGTGGGGATGTGAGTGGATTTAGATAAGAGGCCATAGGATTCTTTTATGTTGAAGTGGCTAGCTGCATTAGAGCCCCATCTTAGCTTGCCCGACTGATCGTCCCTTTGAATATTCCTTTTCCTTAGCTCATCAGCTAGGTTAGTCCAATCCTGAGAGTGATTTTGCTGGACCCATTTCGGGGCCTCGAGTCATTCCCTCCATTCAGTGTTTTCTGTGTTTTTCCAGGAAAGGGATTCTTTGACCGAGGGAGAGCCCATAAGAAGAGTGTCATCCACATATTTTTAGTGGGTTGAAGGGGGGTTAGAGGGGTAGAGGTTAAGGGGTTAAATGGGTTAGGCGTTTAGAGGTTTAGGGGGTTAGGGGATGGTGGAATTAGAGCTCTAGGAATCCTCCAATTTTGAACAAAATACGATGGTGGAATTTCAAATAAATTGATGCCCTAACTATCACACCAAGAGGGAACCCTTGATGCTCCTTTGACTTGAGGATTTCTTGAAGGTTTTCACTTTGTAGCTCATCATTCAAAACCTATTATCTTAACTATAAATGATCATTGGGTGAGCCTTTACCATGGTATATCTCCCAAACCTTAGTCTCTTATAGTATTTCTCTCAAAAAACAATTCATGGAAAGTCACCCTAGATTCTCCCAAAGCTCATACTTTAATTAAATTTTTACTTGCCTCACTTTGAAGCCTTGTATAAACACGTCAATCACAAGAGAGGGGTTTTGGAAGTTTTGATCTTAGGCATTCATCATTTTTTAATATTCCTAAACCCAAGGTCATCTTTCCCTCAATCCTTTATTGGAGAGTCCTTCTTTTGCTTCTAAAATAGGGAACCTATTATCTAATCCTCTTCTTTGAATGGGCATTGGAAATCACATTGTGCATCATTGTTGGTCTCATCATTCTAGTAATTTCCCTATAGTGAGACTCCTCCCATCAGTGAAAGTTCATAAAGAGCAGGGGAAATTGAATGAGATGACAATGGGTCCTTGTCCCATTGTTTCCACTTGATCTGGTAGTAGTCCCTTTGGAACCCCTCCTAGGACCCTTGCTAAATTAAGCGCTAACATTTTTCAAAAACAAGTATAAAGCAGATGGACTTGAAAAGAATAAATCTAGGCTTGTGGCAAAAGGTTTTACACAAAAAAAAGGGGTCTATTATGAGAATACTTTCCCCCCCATAGCAAAATGGGATACCATATGGACATTCTTTGCCCTAGAAACTCAAAAAGTTTGAAATTCCATCAAATGGATGTAAAAATTGCTTTCTTGAATGGAGATATGAAAGAGAATGATTTTGTGTCCCAACCAGAAGGATTTTTTGTGAAGAGTTAGGAACATAAAGCATGCAAGCAGTAAAATCCTTGTATGGCCTCAAGAAATCACCATGAGCCTGGTATAATAAGGGGATAGGGGAATAGGGGCTTAGGGGTTAGAGGTTTAGGTTTTAGGGGAATAATGTGTTAGTGGTTAAGGTGTTAGGGATTGGGGGCTTAAGGGTTAGGGGATTTAGGCACATTTAGGGGTTAGGGGCATAATGAGTTAGTATTTAAGGGATTAGGGATTCGGGTTAGGGGAATAATGAGTTAGTGGTTAAGGGGTTAGGGGTTAGGGGATTTAGTCGCATTTAGGGGTTAGGGAAATAATGAGTTAGTGGTTAAGGGATTACGGATTTGGGGCTTAGGGGTTAGGGGATTTAGGAGCAGTTAAGGGTTAGGTGAATAATGAGCTAGTGGTTAAGGGATTAGGGATTAGGGACTTAGGGGATTTAGAAGTTAAGGATTTTAGGGGTTAGGGGTGAGGGGTTAATGGGTTAATGGTTAAGCGTTAACAATTTAGGGGTTAAGGGGTTAAGGGGTTAGGGGTTTAGGTGTTAGTGGTTTAGGGGTTTAAGGGTTTATAGGTTTAGGGTTTAGGGGGTTAAATGGGTTAGGGTTTTAGGGGTTTAGGGGGTTAAATGGGTTAGGGGTTGGGAATTAGGGCTTAAGGGGTTAAGGGTTAGAATTTTAGGGTTTACAGGGTTAAATGGGTTTAGGGGGTTAGGGGATTTAACTGTTAAGGATTTTAGGGGTTAGGGGTTAAGGGGTTAAGGGGTTAGAGGTTAAGGGGGTTAAATGGGTCAGGGGTTTAGAGGTTTAGGGGGTTAGGGGAGGAGTTAAGGATTTTAGCGGTTAGGGGTTAAAGTGGTTAGGGGTTAGGTTTTGGGGGTTAGGATTTGGGGGTTAAATGGGTTAGGTTTTTAGGGGTTTAGGGGTTAAATGGGTTAGGGTCAGGAATTAGGGTTTAAGGGGTTAGGGGTTAAGGGTTAAGAGGTTTAGGGTTTAGGGGGTTAAATGGGTTAGGGGTTTAGGGTTTAGGGGGTTAAATGGGTGAGGGGTTAAAGCCATTTATTAGGTGAACAAGGCATAATGTAGTTTTAGTAACCATAACTTGGTCAAGTTTTTATAGTCAAGGCAAGACTTGGTTGGGTTCCCAAGTTCCAAAAAAGTAAGGGTAATTGTGATGGCATGAGAACTAAGGAGTGTCAGTGTGTGCCAAGGAATGAAAAGGAATTCTAACACATGCTAGAAAGTGTCAATGGATGTTGAGGAGTGTTAGGGAGTGCCAGGACATTGCAAGGGAGAAATATGTCAAAATGCATGGAAATGAACGAATAAGAGTGTTTGCCAAGTAGTGTTAACGAAATCCAAGTGTCTCAAGGATAAAGTGTGTTAGGGGAAGGTCGGAATAATATTTGTAGGAGGTAAGCCTATGGTTACATAAAGGGTTGCAAAAAGTAGTTTCAGAAAAAGGGAAACTTTGGGTTGGGCACAACATTTATTTTCCAATGACTTGGTTGGGTTTCCAAGTCACAAAAAAAAGTAAGGTTATCTATGATGGCATGAAAGCTAAGGAATACGAAGGTGTGTCAGGGAATTCCTAGAAGTACTAACACATGTTAGTCAGTTCCAAGGCATGATAGGCATGCCAAGATGTGGCAGGTGCCAGGGTGTGGCATGAATACATGCTAGGGAGTGTGAGGGACAACTGTCATGGAAACAAAAGGGAGCACTAGTTAAAAATTCATGGAAATGAAGTATCAGCCAGTTCGAGGTGTGCTAAGAAGGGAATGACACAGTATTATAGGAACTGCCAAGGCATGCTACAGTGCTAGGGAAGCATACAAAGATGTTCCAAGTGCCAAGGTGTGCCAATGCGTGCTAAGGAGTGTTAGGGAGTGCCAGGAAAACATAACATAGCACTAGGTCAAAATTAATAAATAAATGAATAAGACTGTGTGACAGGGAGTGTTAGTGAGTTCTAAGTGTTGAGATTCAACAAGATGATGAGCTTAGTGAAAAGAGTCGCCTTCACTAAGTGGGCCCGCAGGATATTTTTGCGCAAGTCTATTTTTAGACTATGTCTATTTTTAGACATGGAGACCATATTTCAAAAGTTGCAGGATGCTATTTTGGATGGTTGGTCAAGTTGGAAAAATTTATGGATTTATATTTTTATAAATATTGGGCGAAGTCTATTTATAGATTGCTGATCTAAAAATTGAAGTGTCGATTATTATTAGCTCTTAATAATAATTAGACCCTAAATAACAACTTATTCTCTTGGAGCATTTAATTTCAGTTAAGAGGTGCGGTAGATCAGCTGGCTGAAGGAATTACGCAATTCCTAGGGTTTACTGGTGTTCATGCATGGAGGACTCAAGTCGGGACTCAAGTGGCAGAGTTATGATGGAGTTGGTGAAGTAGTTCATGGAAGTTTCAGTTTAACTACATCCTTGGAGTTAAACTCAATTGAACTAATTATGTCTATTTCTAACTGATTGATACATTAGTGGAAGTGGAGTGAATTAATTAGTTAAATTAATTCGCAAATAATAACTCATTAATCAACTGAACAGAGACAACAGTTAACTACTTGCATGGGAGTTCCAGTGGAGAATCAGTGGAGAGATAGGTGAAAGGGCAGTGTGACTATTAGTTGTGACTATGTTGATGCATCCAATGCATAACACATCCATTGGAGATGCCAATTAGGATTGTGCAGTCAAGGCAAGGGTAATTTGAAGTCATTCAAAGCTATTCTTCAACAAGGATTGCGCAGTAGAGGCAGGCTATCAGGAAGTAAGAAATCATGCATAGATTTGCAGATTTCTTCATGACAGTGTGTAGCGATTGTATTGTATTGAGAGCTTGATATGTTCATCTTTGTATGAGGATTGTTACATGATATCTATGACATATACTATACAAATAGTTTTGGTTTTCAACTTCAGGCTTTCTCGTTAAACAACTGTGTTATGTGTGTTGGTTTTTATTGCTTCATGTGTATGCATTGTGATCTAGTTTTGAATTTCCACAAATGATCAATGGTGGAATGATTCTGTATTTTTCATAAAGTTAAATAGTGTGAGATCAAGAGAATCTATGATATATAACACATTATTTATATAATTTCTACACTAGGTGTCTCGAGGAGGGAGCAACACGGTATGATAGTCAGTACTAAGTCATGTTATAGTGTCAGGGCGATATGCATCCAAGATGTGCCAGGTGCTAGGGTGTGCCAACATGTGCTAAGAAGTGTTAGGGATTGTCAGGGAAACACAAGGGAGCATTTACATTGTAGCCATTAGAGAAGTATTTATGTTGTAGCCATTGCAAGACCTTGAGAATTTTTTTCCATGGAGAATTATTTATGTTGTGGCCATTGCAATAAAGCAAGAGGTCTGTCAATGCCTTTTTTTATGTGTTTATAAATTGGAAGAGAGAAATCAGAAACAAGAAGGGCCTGAAAGAACTGAACAACGAAATGGAGGTCACAAGGATAAAGATGATGGCATTTGATTTGGTAGTTTCATACTATCACAAGGGCATCCAAGACAACCATGACTTGATTGAGGAAGTGGGAAACAAGCCGGCAGTCCACATTGAGGAAGATATCAATCCATTTTCAACTAAATCAGATATATAACTGTGGTTCTCTCTACTCACAGTATTTCATTGAGATTGTGTTAGTTATCTATTATTAAACTATGCTTGTGTCTATTTAAATGGATACTGTATTGATAGCCCAAAAATGAGGCATTTTGGATTGTCTATAGTTTGTACTAGTTCTGAAAAAGGACTAGCAATAGTTAATCTCTTTGACTGCAAAAAGTATTCTACTTGTTGTCTTGGGGAGTTTCTCTCAGGAAATTTATGGAGAACCTGACATATTTTTTATATATGTACTGTGCAGAACCTTTATAAATCTACCCTTCAAATCAGGGTCAACCCAAATAAATCTGATTTGGGGGTTCCACTGCAACAACATTTTCCCCACAATAAGCACAAGATCAAGCCAACATGTGTGATGTGTGTGTTTAAAGAGATGGATAGGTAGGTTTACCCTTACGAGAACATGGCATCTTAAAATCTGACCATGATTACTGAGTGCAAGCATTTGCGAAATGGAATTATGAGTGGAGCCTTTTCCAGAAGAGATTATTCATTTACATTACAATATATAGAACATGCAGTTAGTGTTCCATCCATGTTAGCGCACACACTTGATGGTATCAATCCTTAAACTGGTACAAAAAAAATTATTTTATATATTCACATATGGGACAGTCACAAGATGTCAACAAAGTCACATACTTATCGAAATCCTCAACTAGGAATATGCTACATTGCTTCTTAATGTGCTTTCAACTAGGTAGGCATTAATGACAATCATTACAATAGGTTAAGGGGATCTGAGAGAGAATTATGTAAGGAGTTCCTTCTAGGTAAATGCCATTGGTATTACTATTGTTAAAGGGGGTGGCCTACAAGGATACGTTGGTAGCTACTGATGCAAGAGCATAATTTCAATATTTTATTTCAAAATTTGTATTTGTCCTCCATAAGGTCTTAGAGATTTATAGAAGAGGAAGTTGGTTTCCTTGTTGCCCTATAATTTTGTAGAATTTCTAACTTCATATTTGGGATAGGAAATTTTAGTAATTTTAGGCATAAGTTAAGATGTTTATTTTTATTTTTAAGGCCTCCTAGTCATTAGGAAAGTTGCGTCTTATGATTAGTATTACTTGTGGCATCCTATGTATTTTTCAAACTCCAATACACCAAGGAAAATATGTGGAGAAAATTTGGGGGAAATGTGATTGTCCATCAAATGTAGATCGGATTTGGGGAACTTGTAGCTCTTTTCCTTGGACCCTACTAGTTCTTAGAGGTTTTATTTGGAGTGGTTAGCAGGAAAAAGAATAATATGCCCAAGAATATTAGCATTGGAGCACCTATGGTTTGGGATAAAGGATAAGGGGTTCTAGGAGTTAATGGGTTTAAGGGTTTAGGAGCAAGGGGTTAAGGGTAAAGGGTAAAGCATTAGGGCTTATGGAATTTAGAGGTTAGGGGGTTGAGGTATAGGGGGTTTAAGGGTTAGAGGTTAATGGCTTAGTGGTCAAGGGATTTAGGGGTTAATATTAGCCATAAAGGGCTTACATGTCAGGGTATTTAGGGTTAAGTGCCTATGGGTTATGTTATCTAGGTGTCAGAAGGTCAGGGGGTTAGGGGTTTTGGGTTAAGGGTCAAGGTCTAAGAGGATATGGGATTGTGGTTTATGGCGTTCAAGGATTCTAAGTTAGTGGTTAGGGGTTAAGGGGTTAATGGATTTGGGTTTAAGGGATCAACGGGTTAATTTTTTATGAGTTATGGGTGTAGGGATTAAGGGATTGTGGCTTTGGGGTTAAAGGGATAGGGACTTTAGTGGTTATGGGTAAAGTGCGTATGGGTTGTGATAATGTGGCCCCTAACCCCTTGTCACAACTATTGGGGGTTCCCTTATCAATTTCTCTCATTGCCTTACCTATAGGTCTCCTAGCCCCTATGCCATAAGGCTCTAAGGCTCCTTCTCATTCTCTAATGTTAGGATTATAGATCTCATTAAACCATGCTCGAACCTCTCACTTCTACCCATCCATGCTACCCTTATGTCCCCTTGCCCCGCTCAATACACCAAAATACCCCCCTCCCTCAAAATTCATGAGAATTGAACATTTGAAGGCGATCATTTAACAAAAAATTCATAGCTACTCCATTTATAATGGTCTCTTGGAGCTATTAGATGTCATTTCATTGAGCTACAATGATAGGTGAGAGCTATGCGTAGCTCACTAAAGGTGTATCAAGAGACTATTAGTCTATTGGCTATAGAATTTGACTCTTTTTTTGTAACTTAGCGAAATGGAAAAGATGTGGAGACAATATCCATTCTTTTTCTTTCACTGGGCCATAGAAAATAAATGAAGCAAATAGTCTCAACCCCTTGGAGAAGGAAATTTGAGAAAAATAATTAGCATGAACAAGCAAAGAATCCAATGAGTTAAGCTTAGAGGGGTCTCCCTTTGTAAAAAAGCAACCATAAGCTTGTTAGAGTTAGTATGAATCTTTACTAGAGGTTGAGTAGTCTTCACATCACCAACCACATCCAATAGAAAGGTACCAACCCATAAAATGAAAATGATGTCTCCAAATAAGGTGTAGTTAATACCAATAATATCACCATATGAATCTATTACAATATGATTTGGAAAGTACGTTTCCATACATGTGTGAAAGAAAAAATCTATTTGGTTTGCAAAAGGAAGTCTTTTTTAAGACCTTCAGAAACCCCCTTGAAGGAGACAAGAAGGGTTTGAAACCATATAATACAAGCTGATCTATGAACCCTATTTCTGATGTTTTCTATGCATGTGTTTGTTCACTCGGTTTGACATGTGATAGACAATATATGAAGCCTTTTTTTCCACATATCATCTTCATTAGATATCATGTTGCTAAGAATGAAGTGTCTGAATTAGAGTTAAAGTTCCTATTTTAGTTTGTTGTCTTTTTTTGTCTTTTAGAGTACAAATCTTTCTGGTATATTGTGCTAAGGTAGTTTGGCTTTCAAATATTCAAGGAATATGTGAGCTAATATAAGAAAATATTGTAATATTTGAAATAACATGATGAACTATTCAGCACAATTTATGGTTTTGGATTGATTGAGATTTTTATTTTTGGATGGATGGATGTACATCTCTTTAGCCAATAGACAAAACTCATTAAGCATTGTTGCAAGTATGTTATTGACATGTTGAAGTGCCATGGAGACTTAGAGGTAGAAGATTTAGACTTGTATGTTTTCACCTATCCGGGTGTGATGATACCTTGTGGAGGTAAGAAAAATTTCCATTTTTTTAAACTTTTGGATATATTCTATACGCTCTTGAGAGAATTTCAACCTTTTAACTAAAACTACAAACAAATTTACATTCATGCAATAATTACTAATTGATTTAGGGGGTTAAATGGGTTACGTGTTTAGAGGTTTAGGGGGCTAGGGGATTTAGAAGTTAAGTATTTTAGGGGTTAGGGGTTAGGGTTTGGGGGTTAAATGGGTTATGGTTTTAGGGGTTTAGGGGGTTAAATGGGTTAGGGGTCAGGAATTAGGCTTTAAGGGGTTAAATGGGTTAGGGGTTTAGCGTTTAGGGGGTTAAATGGGTGAGGGGTTATAGTCATTTCTTAGGTGAACAAGGCACAATCTAGTTGTAGTAACCGTAACTTGGTCAAGTTTTTATATTCAAGGCAAGACTTGGTTGGGTTCCCAAATTCCAAAAATGTAAGGGTAATTGTGAGGGCATGATAACTAAGGAGTGTCAATGCGTGCCAAGGAATGAAAAGAAATGCTAACACATGCCAAAAAGTGTCAATGGATGTTGAGGACTGTTAGGGAGTGCCAGGACATTGCAAGGGAGAACTAGGTCAAAATGCATGGAAATGAATGAATAAGAGTGTGTGCCAAGTAGTGTCAACGAATTCCAAGTGTCTCAAGGATAAAGTGTGTTAGGGGAAGGTTAGAATAAGTCTTGTAGGAGGTAAGCCTATGGTTACATAAAGGGTTGGACAAAGTAGTTTCAGACAAAGGGAAACTTTGGGCTGGGCACAACATCGATTTTCCAATGACTTGGTTGGGTCCCCAAGTCACAAAAAAAGCAAGGTTATCTATGACGACATGAAAGCTAAGGAATACCAAGGTGTGTCAGGGAATTCCTAGAAGTACTAAGACATTTTAGGTGGTTCCAAGGCATGATAGGCATGCCAAGATGTGGTAGGTGCCAGGGTGTGGCATGAACACATGCTAAGGAGTGTGAGGGCCAAGTGTCAGGGAAACACAAGGGGGCACTAGTTTAAAATGCATGGAAATGAAGTATAAGTCAACTCAAAGTTTGTTAAGAAGGGAGTGACACGATATTCTAGGAAGTAACAAGGCATGTTAGAGTGCTAGGAAAGCATACAAAGTTGTTCCAAGTGCCTAGGTGTGCCAATGTGTGCTAAGGAGTGTTAGGGAGTGCTAGGAAAACATAACAGAGGTGCACTAGGTCAAAATTCAGAAATGAGTGAATAAGAGTGTGTGATAGGGAGTTTTAGCGATTTCTAGGTGTCTCGAGGAGGCAGTGACACGGTATGATAGGAAATACTAAGTCATGTTATAGTGTCAGGGTGACATGCACCCAAGATTTTATATATTCACATATGGAACAATCACAAGATGTCAACAAAATCACATACTTATCGAAATCCTCAACCAGAAATATGCTACATTGCTTCTTAATGTGCTTGCAACTAGGTAGGGATCAAAGACAATCATTGCAATGGGTTAAGGGGATCTAAGAGAGAATTATGTAAGGAGTTCCTTCTAGCTGGTAAAGGACATTAATATTACTATTGTTAAATGGGGTGGTCTACAAGGATACATTGGTAGCTATTGTTGCAAGAGCATAATTTCAACAATTTATTTCAAAATTTGTATTTGTCCTCCATAAGGTCTTAGAGATTTTTTGAAGAGGAATTTGGTTTCCTTGTTGCCCTATAATTTTGTAGAATTTATAATTTCATATTTGGGATAGGAAATTTTAGTAATTTTAGGCATTATAAGTTAAGATGTTTTTTTATTTGTAAGGCCTCCTAAGTCATTAGGAAAGTTGAGTGTTATGATTAGGATTACTTGTGGCATCCTATATATTTTTCAAACTCCAATACACCAAGGAAAATATGTGGAGGACATTTGGGGGAAATGTGATTGTCCATGAAATGTAGATCGGATTTGGGGAACTTTTAGCTCTTTTCCTTGGACCCTACTAGTTCTTAGAGGTTGTATATATTTGGAGAGGTTAGTAGGAAAAAACATAATATGCCCAAGAATATTAGTGTTGGAGCAGCTATGGTTAAAACACAAGATTCAAAGTTCAAATCCCCTTGAGTTGCCAACCAAAAAATAATATTTTTTTATCTATTTATTTATTAAATTTTTAGAATCTGGTTTAATGAAAAAAGAAAAATATAATATAAAAGAATAAATTATATGACATGATTAAATTTCATGTGGTTTGAATATCAATTTTCAAAAATAAAAAATATAATTTTATCCACTATCCACTCATGGATATTTCAATGAAAACTTCCCAATGCTAATGATTTTGTCTTAATTGCTAACTATCTTAAATGGGTTTCATCTTAATTGTCATTTTCTTAAGTCGCCATTGTCTTAAATATAAATTTTTGTCTTAAATATTTTTGTCTCAAAGTGCTTTTGTCTTAAATCTAAAATTTTGTCTTAAAATATTTTTGTCTCAAATTGCTTTTGTCTTAAAATATATTTGTCTCAAACTGCTTTTGTATTAAATATAAAGTTTTGTCCTAAAATATTTTTGTGTCAAACTCGTTTTGTCTTAAATATAAAATTTTGTCTTAAAATACTTTTGTCTTAAATTTTTTTGCCTCAAATTGTTTTTGTCTTAAATATTTTTCTCTCAACTTGTTTTTGTCTTAAATATAAAATTTTGTCTCAAATTATTTTTGTCTCACACTATTTTTGTTTAAATTTTATATTTAAGACAATTCAATTGATATTAAATTTTAATATAAAATAACTAAAATAAAAAGTGACATTTTAAGACAAAAGATTTCTTTTGTCTTAAAGAAATGTCTTAAAATGCCCTTGGTGTAGTAGTGTAAAAGTTGTGTTTGTTATTTTAATTTTTAGTAGGGTAGTAATTTAATTATTTTATAATATTTTAAAAATAATATTAATTACTTTTTTTTTAAACTAATTAAAAAGAAATTATTGAAAGAATTTGCATAAAAGTTAAACGATATTATTATACAAAATAGATTCATGTATATTTTGGAAATGAAATTAATGCAATTATTTGAAAATACACGCAATACACCTACAAGTAAAAAATCAAACCAAAAGTCTATTATAAGGAAAAATAACCAAAGATCATTCAATTCGCATTCTAATTACAAACAAACACTCACTATGTAGATGGAACAACTAAATGAACAAAACAAAATGACTAAGAAAATAAAATTAAAATGGCTAAGGCACGTGATCGTTCCATCAACGAGCTCAACTCAAGGCTAAAATTAAAATGGCTAAGGCACGCGATGGTTCCATCAACGAGCTCAACTCAAGTCCTAGTTTATGCCTCTGTTTCTTAGCTACTCAGCACAAAGAAAAGATATTGAACAAGTTCTTAACCCATAATAGAACACAAATCAACGAAATTGAACATCCACCGATAACCCAAATAACATGATTAGTATTATATCTCAAAAGATGGATTATAACGAGCCTAGATCCATATTAGCTCTGGATCTATCAAGCGCCGAGAGGTATCAAATCTCTCGAGGTGAAAACCTCTTTTTTGAGTGCAAAACTTGAGGAAAGGTTTGCACCTCGAGAGGTTTGATCTCTATCGGCACTTGATAGATCTAGAGTTAAGATGGATCTAGGCTGGTTTCAGTGGTGTGCTGCCAAGGAAAATCTATTGAAGCTATGATTAATTTTATCAATAATATGTAAATATATCAAATATTAATATAATCATTTTAAATATGCTAAACATTTCTAAGATTAACTTGGTCAATTTAATTTTAATTTTTCTTAGTTACCTCAATTTGTTGAGATGATAAATATTGTTAATAAATTTAATGATGAAAAATGATGAAGTAAATGTTTTGAATGCAATGTGACAATAATAATGTTGAAATATATAAAATGTGAATAATAAGAATGTACTAATGTTACAAATAGTCTTCATTGTGATCAATCTCAAACTATTTCTCTTCTACTATTCTTATTGTCACTGTCGTTAGTTTTGTCATCTTTTCATATCGATTATAAGAAAAAGAAAATTTAAATCGTAAGTCATTTAAATCTTTAGCTCGACCTGTTCTATTAAACATGATACCTTATCTCTCTTGCTCTCCAATATTAATAGGTTAAATTACTATAACAGAAAAATCAATGTGCATTGTCAATATCGTTTTGTGCTTACACTAAAATCAATGCATATTGTTAATCCAATCACTTTAAAATTAATTTACCATCATATATCCAATTAGATCAAATCATAAATAACCATCTACATTAAAATCAATGAATTTATTGCAAGCAATCAAATAATATTAGAAAATAACTTCTACATTGAAATCAATGCATCTAGCAAAAGAAATCAACATCTACATTGAAATCAACACATCCAGTGCAAGCAATCAAATAGTATTAGAAATCACCACCTACACTGAAATCAATGCATCTAGTGCAAGTAATCAAATATAATTAGAAAAAAATATCTACACTAAAATCGATGAATCTAGTGCAAACAATCAAATAGGATTAGAAGTTACCATATCAACTTAAATAAATTCATCTAGTGCAAGAAATATTTTTCCCTCTCTCCACCCTCCATCCATATCTATATCCCCCTCCATCTCTTATTTTTTTTCTCTCTATCTCATCCCCCTAAACACACATGGTCTCACACTCCATATCTATCAATATCTTTGTCACTCCCTCCCTCTCCCCATATCTCTCTTCTTCCCTCTCTTCACCTTCCATATATATCTCTATCTTCCCCTTCTCTCCCTCTTCCCCACTAATATCTCTTTTTCCTCCTTCTATCCTCTCTCCCTCTCTCTCCATCTTCCTTATTTCTCTATCCCTCTCTCTCTCCACCTTTATATCCCTGTCTTTCTTCTTACGCCCCTCTCTCCCCCTCCAAGTTCATCTCTCTTTCCCTCCCTCTATATACTCTCTCACATCCTCTCTCTTCCTTCTTCTCTTTCCCTTTCTCTCCCATCTCTCTCTCTCTCTCTCTCTCTCTCTCTTCACCCACCAAATATGTTACTATATCCCTCCCTCTCTCCTTATCTCACATTCTCTTCCCCCTTATCTCCATCTCTCCTTCTTTGTCTCTTTATCTCACCCCCAAACATACACACTCTCTCTCTATCTCTCCCTTGTCACTCCTTCTCTCTCTCCACTTCTCACTCTCTATATTTATTATTTCCTACCTCTCTCCCCCTCCAAATCCATCTCTCTATCGATCCCACTCTCCTCCTCTCTCTCATCCTTCCTCTCTCTCCCTTTCTCTCCTACCTCCCTCTCTCTCCCCTGAACTCTCTCTCTCTCACTCTCTCTCACTCTCTCTCTCTCTCCAATACTCTCTCTTCCCCCATAATTATCCTCCTCTCTCTCATCCTTCCCCTCTCTCCCTTTCTCTCCTACCTCCCTCTCTCTTCCCCATCTCTCTCTCTCTCTCCCTAAAACTACATTACTATATCCCCCCCTCTCTCCTTCTCTCTCCCCTTCTCTCCATACATCCTACTTTTCTCTTTTCTCACCCTAAACATACACACTCTCTCTCCATCTCTCCCTTTCCACTCACTCTCTCTTGCTCCACTAATATCTCTTTATATATTTCTTTTTCCCTCCCTCTCTCCCCCTCCAACTTCTCTCCATCCCTCCCTCCCTCAATTCCTCTCTTTGGTCCTTCCTATCTCTTCCTTCTCTCTTACCTCCCTCTCTCTTTTTCCATATCTCTCTCCCTTTATCTCTTACCCCCATATCTCTTTCGCCATCTTTGTCTCCTCTAATCCTATCACTATCTCCCTCCCCCTCTCCTTCTCTCTCTCCCCCCTCCATATTTATGTCTCCCTCTCTTGATCTTCATTCCTCCTCTCCCTTTACCTTTAGTTTATCTCCATCTCTCCCTTGTACACCCCCCTATATATCTAGAGTCAATATATTTCATGACACATTTATATATATTATAATATAATAAATTTAATATTTTTTTACTTGAAAGATATTAAATTTAATAATATGAGTATTATATTTAATAATAATAATAATAATAATAATAATAATAATCTTTTAATATTATAGTAGGGTTAATAATGTTTTTTTCATGGTATTAATAATAATTTAGCCCATGGTATTTGAACCATAGGCTTCACCTAAATAAAACATATTTTTTGAGTGTTCGTAAATGGAGTAAGAGGTTTTATTTACTTACCATACCTCTCATTTATTTATATTTGTATTTATTTAACATACCTCTTTTATTTACTATGGTATTTGGCCCATAGGCTTGTTATGTAATTAGATTTTTTTTTATAATCATATTTCATATATTTTTATTTAATTACCTTACCTCTTTATATCTCTTTTATATTTATTTATTTAAAATACCTCTTTATACCTATTTTATATTTATTTATTTATTTATCATACCTACTTATACCTTTTTTGTATTTATTTATTTACCATACTTCTTTTATAAATATGTTATTTGGCCCATGGTATATAGCCCATGGTATCAATATTAATTTTTCCCATGGTATTCGTCCCATAGGCTTCATCTAAATAAAACCTGACTTTTTCAGTTTTTTAAATATAAAAAGGTTTATGCAGTAAATATAAAAATAACATTTTATTTATTTACCATACATCTAGTTTATATATATTTTTATTTATTTACCATAGCTCTGTAGTAAGTATAAAATAGCTTTATTTATTTACCATACCTCCATTTATTTAGATTTTTATCTATTTAAATTTTGAAATATTGCAATTTTGATGGGGAAATATTTATATCTTTAAATATTTTAATTTATCCATAAAACATGGGTTTTATTTTTAAAGATTCATTTTACAAATATGAGATAAAAATGACACTGAATTGAAAAAGAAGGAGTTGCAGCTCACAGGTGAGTACTGCACCTGGAGACTGCACTCAAAATAGCGAGAACACTCTGAGTTTACTCTACTTTCATGAATGAGGCATTACATCATTAAGTACATCACTAGGAATTAGGAAGTTGCAAACAAACTCCTAAATTATAGGAACTAATCCTAAACTAAGGAGATACATTACAACTTGTGTAACCATTTCTCCATTAATATAAAATAATATTAATTATTTTCAACTCCCCCCCTTAATGGAGAAAGGATTATCCTGAACTCCTAGCATCCTTCTAAACAATTCAAACTTTACACGCCCAAGAGGCTTAGTAAAAATATCAGCCATATTATCACAAGTTTTACAATATTCAACAAATATCTCTTTTGATTGTAGTTTCTCTCGAACAAAATGGAACTGAGTTTCGATGTGCTTGGTATTTTTATGAAAGGCTGGATTGTATGCAAGCTTGATGGTACTCTGGTTGTCAGTTTTGATGATAGTTGATTCTTTTTGTTCTTCTCCTGCATCGTTGAGAAGTCTTCTCAACCAGATAGCTTCACATGTGGCTGCACACAATGCTTGGTACTCAGCTTCACATGAAGATAAGGCTACAGTACTTTGCTTTTTGCTGCTCCATGCTATGACCCCGGATCCAATGCTGAAAGCGTAACCTGTGATAGACTTTCGATCATCCAGGTTACCTACCCAATCTGAATCTGAAAAACCTGCTAGAGTAACATCAAAAGTGTCAGTGTACAAAATACCATAATTACTAGTACCACTAAGATACCTCAACACACTTTTTGCTGCGATCCAGTGACTTTCGAGTGGTTTTGACATGAACTGGCTCAATGTACTAACAAAGTATGCCAAATTTGGTCTAGTTGTAGTGAGATATATCAAACTACCAACTAGCTGTCTATACATAGTGGCATCCACCTCTTTAGTACCGTCATCACTGCTCAACTTTAAGTTCTGCTGCAATGGTGTTGCTGTTGATCTGCACTGCTCCATTCTAAACCTTTCCAGCAAGCTTCTGGTATACTTTCCTTGTGTAAGAAAAGTCTATCCAGAATCTCTCCATACCTCCAATCCCAAGCAGTAATGTATATTTCCGAGATCTTTCATCTCAAACACTTGTGACATCTGCTGTTTGATTTCTTTGATCAGATTGTTAGCATCCCCTGTTATGATCATATCATCTACATACAAATAAATCAAAATAATTTGCCTCTGTTTATTAAACTTGGTATACATATTTGGATCATTCAAGCTCCTATGAAAGCCATGTTGTACAAAAAATGAGTCAATCTTCTCATACCACGACCTGGGTGCTTGTTTTAAACCATAAAGTGCCTTTTTCAATTTACAAACAAGATGTTCCTGCCCCTTTTTCACAAAACCTTCAGGCCGAACTAAATAAATTTATTCTTTCAAGTCACCATTCAGAAATGCAGACTTAACATCTAGCTGGTGTAGCTGTCATTTATGTTTTGTTGCTAAGGAAATTAGCATTCTAATGGTGTTTAATTTGGCTACAGGAGCAAAGGTGTCATCAAAATCTATTCCCTCTTGCTGTGAGTAACCCTTTGCTACCAGTCTAGCTTTAAGTTTTTCTATACTCCCATCTGCATTTATTTTAGGTTTGTACAGCCACTTGCATCCTATGGGGGTTTTACCTTCAGGAAATTCAACCAAATCCCAAGTATGGTTTCTGTTTATTGATTCTATTTCCTCATACATTGCAGCCCTCCATTCATCAGATTTACTTGCTTCCTCATAATTTGCAGGTTCTACAATGTTTAAAATCTTTGACATTAATGCATAGTCTTTCAATTTAGATGGTAATTGAGTCTTCCTACTCGATCTCCTTGGTAGGGGACTTACCTCAAATCTGTCTATTTCAGCCTTCTCCGGGCTTGCATCATTGATTACATTACCTGTTACTTCTTCTTCTTGTTTCTGCTCCTGCACTTCATCATCCTCACTGTTTTCTTCCATTAGCAATGGAATGTGCCAATCTATGTTACAGTCATCCTTTCCTTCTTCAACCTGTTCATGAAATATGACATCTCTTCTTGCAAAAACCTTATGATTCATAGGATTAAATAACTTATATGCCTTGAACTCAGTGCCATATCTGACAAAGATACATTTCAAGGCTTTTGGATCTAACTTCTTCCTATCTGCCTTAGGTATATGAGCATAAGCTTTTGACCCAAATATTCTTAAAAGACTCTCTACTGGTTTGAATCCAAACAATGCCTCAAAAGGGGTTTTGAAGCCTAGACATTTAGTAGGACTCCTATTCTTTAAATATACAACAGTGTTAATAGCTTCTGCCCAAAAACCGTTTGATAGACCCTTACCTTGAAGCATGCTCCTTGCGCACTCCACAAGAGTTCTGTTCTTTCGTTCTACCACTCCATTCTGCTGAGGAGTGTGGGGCACTGTGAACTGTTGAATAATCCCATGCTCCTTGCAGAAATTCATGAATTCTCCCAACCTGTATTCTCCCCCTTGATCTGAGCAGAGAATTTTTATGCTTTTTCCTGTCTGGTTTTCTACCATAGATTTAAAATCTTTAAAATACTGAAAGGTCTGACTCTTTTTACTTAGAAAGTATATCCATGAGAACCTAGTGCAATCATCTGTAAATAAGAGAAAATAATATGCACCTCCTAGTGACCTAGTCTTCATAGGTCCGCATATATATGTATGCACCAGTTCTAAGATATCTCTTTCTTTTCCATTAACATGCAAAGGGAACTATTCTCTATGCATTTTTCCTAATGCACATCCATCATAGTCCAACTTAACATTATGGAAAACAGGGAGTCCATCAACCATACCTTTTCTCTGAAGTAAGATGAGATCTTGCAGATTAAGATGGCCAAATCTCTGATGCCAGAGATCTTCAGCTGTCGATCCAGTTGCAACCATTGCTTGCTTTGTCATACTTTTCACATATAATCTGTACAAGCTCCCCACATGCACTACTGTTGCAACTATTTCCATCTGGCTATCCTTTATGACACAGTTAGTCTTAAATAATTGAACTTGCATGTCCTGATCAGTAATCATTGAGACAGAGATCAAATTTTTCTTAATTCCGGGCACATACAATACATTTTTAAGGTGTCTAATGTTACCGCTAGGTAATTTTACCGGAATGTCACCATATCCTTTGATCTCATATCCACTATCATCCCCTAAATAAATTTTTGACCCACATGAAGTTTTTTCAAGACATTCAAACCAGTCCTTCTTACCTGTCATATGTGAGGATGCACCAGAGTCGACATACCATATGTCGTTCTCATCTCCCTTTGAAGCTGAAAGAGCACAATCAATTGAAAATAGTCGAAGTTCATGGCTATGATCCTCATCTTCCTCAACGAAGTATCCTTTGTTCTTTCTCTGTTTACTTCTTGCTTCGTCTGCCTGCCTCTTATAACATTCTTTAATCTGATGACCAGGTTTTCCACAGTAAAAACATTTCTTGCTAGGAAAATTATTAGCAGACATACCTTTAAACGATCTCTTCTGAAATGTGTTGGCTCCTCTCTACTGCTGCTGTTGCTGTTGTGACTACTTCCCTCTATACTGCCGCTTTTTCACCATCAGAGCAAGGTCATTGCTCTGCGATTTCAAATTTTGTCGTCACTCTTCTTCCTGTAGCAGAATCCCTGTCAACTCTTCAAACGCAGGGGCTTTCTCCCTTGCTGCCAGTCCAATGATGAACATCTGATATTCATCTGTCATTTCGTTCAATGTGATCATGACCAGATCCGAATCGGAAACTTTCTCTCCGATATCTCCCAATCTATCCTTCAGGTCTTTGACTCTCGCAATGAATCCAGCAGCGGACTCATTCTCCTCCATCTTCATCACAAACAACTTGCCTTTGAGTGACAAGACATGATTTGTATTCTGTGTCTGGTATAGGTTTTTAATCATCGTCGAAATATCAGTGGCCGATTTACAGTCTCTAATATGCGGGATAATATTGTCCTTGACGGACATCTTCAATATGACCTTTGCTTTTGTCTCCCTTTTATCCCAGTCTTGTTCTTGTGCAGCTGATCCTGGTCTCAGCTCACTTCCTATAACGATCGACCACACATTTGCGCTTTCAATTAAAGTCTGTATCTTGAATTTCCAATTGGAGAAATTTGATCCATCGAGTTTGCCAGACTCGTGGAGATACGATTCTATACTATTATTAATATTGGACTGATAAAATTTCTGATCCTCCGATGAATAATTCTACCCAACTGAACAATTGCAGGATACTAAAAAAAAATCACCACATACCAGATCTTGACCATAACAATCTGATCTACCTCCTCCGGACGAATCAGAAACTTCACTGCACCACCACCGAGCAAGTCCGATCTGCCTCCTCCGGACGAATCAGAAACTTCACTGCTAATCTGCTGCCACCGAGCGAATTCGGAACTTCAATGTGCCACCACCGAGAAAGTCTGATCTTCTGCCACCGAGCAAATCAGGAACTTGAATGCACCACCACCGGGCAAGTCCGATCTGCTGCCACCGAGCAAATCAGGAACTTCAATGCGCCACCATCGGGCAGGGTCGATCTACAAAAAATTGCAGACCTTCCCAAAGAGAAAGAGTGCCAGCCCTGGCGCGACTTTTGCGTGTACTTCTATGCCAATCGCATATTCTGGCATGCTGGCGTGTTTATCTCCCTCAAACCCGTGCCAATGGCGCGATTGTTCGTGAAAAAACCGCGCCAATCCTTTCTCCCGCTCAAAGATGATCAGTCATCTGAGACCTGTGTTTCAGGTGTTACTGCAGTCCACCTGATTCTACGAAAGCTTCTGTAAGCTCCTCCACCACTATAGTTCTGTAATCAATGATGCATCCAAAAAAAAATAAAAAAAATTAAGACTGTCCCTACTCTGTGCTCTGATACCAAGATAAAAATGACACTGAATTGAAAAAGAAGGAGTTGCAGCTCACAGGTGAGTACTGCACCTGGAGACTGCACTCAAAACAGAGAGAACACTCTGAGTTTACTCTACTTTCATGAATGAGGCATTACATCATTAAGTACATCACTAGGAATTAGGAAGTTGCAAACAAACTCCTAAATTATAGGAACTAATCCTTAACTAAGGAGATACGTTACAACTTGTGTAACCATTTCTCCATTAATATAAAATAATATTAATTATTTTCAACTATATGTAATTAAAGAATATTAAAATATTTTGGATTTTGATTGTTTGTGTTCAATTAACTCTTTTTCTTTGATTTACGAGATGGTATTGCCTTTAGTAAAGTGTAAAGATGTTTAAAATTTTACTTAATTTTGAAATTCAAAGTGGTAATTTATTTTGTTAAAGGTAAATTTATGATCCATTCAAATTCACTATGTAATAAAGAAATTATTAAATGGGTGAGATAATTTAATATCCATTCAAATTATATAAATAATACATAGTTGTATTTAATAATTAATTTCAACCCATTAATAAGTTAAAAAGGTTACGCATAATCTAAACATTCAAGTTATATAAAATTAAAGATTAGGTTAATGCTTTGGTTAGCAAAAATAAAATTTATTATTTTTTGAGGACGTGACATACTTGACATCAGGGTTGTAGATTGTGCCTCTAAGAGAAAAGAAAATATTTCTCTATCAAGCGCTGATCCATCGTAAGTTCAGATCTATCTCACCCTCTTAAACACACATCGAGGTGCAAACCTTTCCTCAAGCTTTTGACTCAAAAAATAGGTTTGCACCTCTAGAGATTTGATTCCTCTCGGCGCATGATAGATCCGGAGTTAGATGGATCTAGGTTGGATTATTAAAATCCATGCATTTAATGCAAGAAATCAAAAAAGATTAGAAAAATAACTTCTACACTGAAATAAATGCATTTAGTGAAAAAAATAAAATAGGATGATGAATCATCTACATTGAAATCAAAGCATCTAGTGCAAGCAATCAAATATAATTATAAATCAACATCTACATTGAAATCAACACATCCAGTGCAAGAAATCAAATGGTATTAGAAATCACCACCTACACTGAAGTCAATGCATCTAGTGCAAGTAATAAAATATAATTAGAAAAAAATATCTACACTAAAATCGATGAATCTAGTGCAAACAATAAAATAGGATTAGAAGTCACCATCTCCAATTAAATCAATCCGTCTAGTACAAGAAATATTCTTCCCTCTCTCCACCGTCCATCCATATCTATATCCCCCTCCATATCTTATTTTTTGTCTTTCTATCTCACCCCCCTAAACACACATGGTCTCACACTCCATATCTATCAATCTCTTTGTCACTCCCTCCCTCTCCGCATCTTTCTCTTCTTCCCTCTCTTCACCTTCCATCTATATCTCTATCTTCCCCTTCTCTCCCTCTTCCTCGCTAATATCTCTCTTTCCTCCTTCCGTCCTCTCTTCCTCTTTATCCATGTCCCTTATCTCTCTCTCTCTCTCTCTCTCTCATACCCTCTCTCTCCACATTTATATCTCTATATCTTTCTTCTTACCTCCCTCTCTCCCCCCCTCCAAGTCCATCTCTCTTTCCCTCCCTCTTTATACTCTCTCACATCCTCTCTCTTCCTTCCGCTCTTTCCCTTTCTCTCCCATCTCTCTCTCTCTCTCTCTCTTCACCCACCAACTATGTTACTATATCCCTCCCTCTCTCCTTATCTCTCATTCTCTTCCCCCTTATCTCCATCTCTCCTTCTTTGTCTCTTTATCTCACCCCCAAACATACACTCTCTCTCTGTGTGTGTGTCCCTTTTCACTCCTTCTCTCTCTCCACTCCTCACTCTCTATATTTATTATTTCCTACCTCTCTCCCCCTCCAACTCCATCTCTCTATCGAACCATCTCTCCTCCTCTCTCTCATCCTTCCTCTCTCTCCCTTTCTCTCCTACCTCCCTCTCTCTTCCCTGATCTCTCTCTCTCTCTCTCTCTCTCTCTCTCTCCAATACTCTCTCTCCCCCCATAATTCTCCTCCTCTCTCTCAAGTCCTCTCTCTCATCCTTCCCCTCTCTCCCTTTGTCTCATACCTCCCTCTCTCTCCCTCCAACTACATTACTCTATCCATCCCTCTCTCCCTCTCTCCCCCCTTCTCTCCATACATCCTACTTTGTCTATTTTCTCACCGTAAACATACACACTCTCTCTCCATCTCTCTCCTTCCACTTACTCTCTCTCTCTCCACTTATCTCTCTCTATATATTTCTTCTTCACTTCCTCTCTCCCCCTCCAACTTCTCTCTATCCCTCCCTCTCTCAAGTCCTCTCTTTGGTCCTTCCTACCTCTCCCTTTCTCTCTTACCTCCCTCCCTCTTCTGCAATATCTTTCTTCCTTTATCTCCCACCCCCTCTCTCTTCTGCCATTTTTGTCTCCTCTAATCCTATCACTATCTCCCTCCCCCTCTCCTTCTCTCTCTCCCTCCTCCAAAATTTGTGTCTCCCTCTCTTGCTCTTCATTCCTCCTCTCCCCTTTCCTTTAGTTTATCTCCATCTCTCCCTTGTCAACCCCCCTATATCTCCACCTTAATCACCCTATACCTTTTTTCTTCCCTCCCATATATATCTAGAGTTAATATATATCATGATACATTTATATATATTATAATATAATAAATTTAATATTGTATTACTTGAAAGTTATTGAATTTAATAATATTAATATTATAATATATTAATATGAGTATTAGATTTAATAATAATAATAATAATAATAATCTTTTAATATTATATTAGGGTTAATAATGTTTTTTTGCATGGCATTAATAATAATTTAGCCCATGGTATTTGGACCATAGGCTTCACCTAAATAAAACCTATTTTTTGAGTGTTCGTAAATGTAAATATAAAATAGATTATGGAGTAAATATGAAAAAAAGTTTTATTTACTTACCATACCTCTCGTTTATTTATATTTGTATTTATTTACCATACTTCTTTTATTTACTATGGTATTTGGCACATAGGCTTGTTATATAATTAGATTTTTTTTTATAATCATACTTGATATATTTTTATTTATGTACCTTACCTCTTTATATCTCTTTTATATTTCTTTATTTAACATACCTCTTTATAACTATTTTATATTTATTTATTTATCATACCTATTTATACCTTTTTTGTATTTATTTATTTACCATACTTCTTTTATAAATATGGTATTCGGCCTATGGTATTTATTCCATGGTATCAATATTAATTTGTCCCATGGTATTGGTCCAATAGGCTTCATCTAAATAAAACCTGACTTTTTGAGTTTTTTCAAATATAAAAAGGTTTATGGACTAAATATATAAAAAGAAATTTATTTATTTACCATACATCTAGTTTATATATATTTTTATTTATTTACCATATCTCTGGAGTAAGTATAAAAAAAGGTTTTATTTATTTACCATACCTCGGTTTATTAGATTTTTATTTATTTAAATTTTGAAATATTTCAATTTTGATGGGGAAGTATTTATATCTTCAAAGATTTTAATTTATCCATACAATATGTGTTTTATTTTTAAAGATTCATTTTACAAATATTTAATTAAAGAATTTTAAAATATTTTGGATTTTGATTGTTTGTGTTGAATTAAATATTTTCCTTTGATTTAGAAAATGATATTGACTTTAGTAAAGAATAAAGATGTTTAAAATTTTACTTAATTTGGAAATTCAAAGTGGTAATTTTTTTTGTTAAAGGTAAATTTATGATCCATTCAAATTCACATATATAATAAAGCAATTATTAAATGGGTAAGATAATTTACTATCCATTCAAATTATATAAATAATACATTTTGTATTTAATAATTAATTTCAGCCCATTAATAAGTTAAAAAAGTTACACATAATCTAAATATTTAAGCTATATAAAATTAGAGATTAGGTTAATGCTTTCATCGATATTAAAAAAATAAAATTTATTATTTTTTGAGGATGTGACATACTTGACATCAAGGTCATACTGGGTTGTAGATTGCACCTCTAAGAGAAAAGAAAATATGTCTCTATCAAGGCTCGATATCCAACTTAACTCTGATATCCAACTTAACTCCGGATCTATCTCATCCCCCTAAACACACATCGAGGTGAAAAACTTTCCTCAAGTTTTTCACTCAAAAAATAGGTTTGCACCTCTAGAGATTTTATCCCTCTCAGCGCATGATAAATATAGATTTAGATGGATCTAGGCAAGATTATTAATATACATTTTCTCTTGTCAATGGTGCTCTTGGAGTAGTTGAAGATATTGTGTATAATCCTAGAACATCACCTCCTAACCCACCTACATATGTTTTAGTAACATTTGAAAACTATGTTGGAGTTGTGTGGGATGAATTATTCCCTCTTACTATTCCTATTATACTTATTGAAAGAGGTAATAATATACAAATTCCATTGTGACTTTCTTGGGGATTAGCAACTCATAAGTCGCAGGGATTGACACTAGAAAAGGCAACTATTAATATTAGAAGGACAGAGTGACATGGTCTCACTTTTACTGCAATATGTCGAGTTAAATATTTGGATGGTCTTCGAATTCAACCACCATTTCCATATGATCGATATGAAAATATGGACAAATGTGTCGGTGTTTCTAATAGAAAAGAAGAAGAAGTTGGGTTAAGGTTAAATACTAAATAAATTATGTCTTTTTCATGTATTTTTCAATATATTCTTTATATCACATTTGAATGATATGGTAGATGTATTTGTTATTTAATATATTAATTATTTCATTTTGTTGATCACTAAACATATTTATATTAATAACATTTGTTAGTATTTGTATTTCTAATCTTCAAAATTTCAAAGTAAGATGTACATCTCAAAATTACAAAAATTTTAATAATCTGAAAAATGTGACGTTGATGCCTCCAACTAGAACCATCCTAGATCCATCTAACTCCTGATCTATCATGCAGTGAGAGGGATCAAATATCTCAAGGTGCAAACCTTTCCTCAAGTTTTTCACTCAAAAAATAGGTTTTCACCTTTGGATATTTGATCCCTCTTGGCACATGATAGATCAGGAGTTAGATGGATCTGTGATAAAGCAGATTATTAATATAAATTTAATTAAAAAAAATGACTATGCTCTAAGTGCTTGTCATTTTATATAAATTTCACAAAATATAGAATAGACACACCACAGGTTCGGCCTTATTTATGCCAACTGATTAAAAATAGTAATGAAATTGGTTATAGTTATGTATCTATCTTAGTCATAGTTCAATTGTCCATACTATTTTTATGATATTAGGGGAAAATCACAGGTGGACTAATTTTTCATGGTTTTTGGAAAAAAAGAGATTCCTTAATTTCCATTGTTTCGAAAAATGATTCGCTAAAATTTTATAATATAAAATTATTTTACCTTAAAAATCACCAAAAGTTTATATAGAGACTATATAAAATTATTAGAAATTTGAATATTTTTTCAAAATTATCACCAAATATTTTAGAGATTGCATATTCTGGATTAGTGAGATTTTCCAAGGATTCTAAACTTTAAGATAAATTTCCATCCTTAAAATTTTCTATTGATACTTAAGAGATACGAAGTATAGATGGCTTAATAAGCTTTTGAATCTTGTATTTGGCACTCTAAAGCAACTAATCTCCCATAGCCTATAAGTGATTGAGAATGTGCATCTAGAATATAACTAAGTTTATTACCATAGGTGCAACAATCCAAAATGATCACTTTATGTCAAGATCTTAACGTGCTTTTTCCATTTCCCTTAGAATAAATTGGAGATCATGCAAAAGGTCTCTGCTAAGTCTCATAACATAATTGTTACCATGAAATCCCCACAGATCAATCAAAAGTATTTCTTTTAAACTGTAATTGTTTCCTTTGCAACTTTCACACACAATTGAAGCTATAAGCTTATCCATTTTGAATTTGATCATATTCATGAATATGTCCATCTAGAAGCTAACTATAGGCAAGGCATGTGGTCTTTGGTCAAAATTAAAGTTCATAAAAGGCTTACGAGTATCATTTTTCCAATAAACATATGAGGCACAAGAGACCATGTATATTATTGTAATAGAACACTTGTAATCTTGAACCAATAGCCTGAACAATTTATTACGAACAACATGAATTATATGTGAATATAATGTTATTGAAACCAAACACATAAATATGCTACTTTAAATTGATATTTTTATTTTTTTAGTTCTAAACATAAGAGATAAGGTGTAAAAATAAACCCAATTATACCTTTGATAAATGTACAATTTTGGATAAATGATCACGTGCTCAAAATTATGCAAAGAAGTGAAAGTTTTCGGAATGGAATAGAACCTGAAAGACCTGGTAAATATTGTTTTTCCAATTCGATGCAAATCTTTTCGCTGAAAACCAACATAGTATGCTCCCAGAAACGTATTATGTCCAGTTTCTCAAACAAGTACTTTTTTTGAAAAAAATTGCAAGGATAGCCTAGTCCGCAATCCATACTGCTAACCAGGCATGCCCATGTGGTAGGTTGACTAGTCAACAATATATTCTTCAGTGAATGATGTGGTGTCGTGGCTCTTCATGATTGGTTTGAAAAGGAAGTTTTTGATTGGGTTTTAGGTTTCCATGTAGTAGCCCGAGGGCCACAAAAATTTTGATCAAGGTATGAGCATAGCATGCGAGGATCGAACCCACAACCTCCAAATAACTAGCATAGAGCCTTTACCAGCATGCCATTGCATTAGTTCTTAATATGTTACGGTTGCGACATATATTTAAATTGTAATGGTTTTAAGTTTGGGGGTGGGCATCGGGGTCTTGCCCAAGCCCTAGTCACCACGCCTAGGGGCAGGAGCATGGGTGGGAGACTAGGACTGTGCCCCTCCTCAGTTGTTCCATGACCCTTAACACCAAATCGTCCACTGACAAGTCCATGTGTCCACAAAGCCATGAATATTATGGTCTAATAAACTGCATTGAGTTTAAACATTGTGCGGGAGTTCCCAGGGCGTTAAGGTACCGACCCCCGGCCATATGGCCATAATGTGGCCCTCCCATATGGCTATGTTTTTCAGAAACAAGGCCTTAATGGCCAAATTTACGTGCAGAAATCCACCCGAATATTGGGAAATATCGCACTCTGTTAGTGACTTTCAGGTCAAAATTGTATTATGGTGTCATATTTGGTGGAGTTTATGGTGTGTTTAGTGCCAAAACTTGGGGAAGCCATAACTAAGTCATTTTTTGACCAAGTTCGAGGCAGAAAGAGGATAGACATCCATTTTTGGACATTCTAGAGCTGTTGGAGCAGGTTTCAGAGTTGTTTGAGCATTGAAAATGTATGTAATCACACAGTTGAGCATAACAAAAGATGGTAAATCCATTGGAAGTTGGACGAAGGAGACGTAGCCCAAATGGTGTGAACTCCTTTATCATGTTCTATTGTGTTACTATTTATGGTGATGTTCATGTCTGTTATATGTTGTTTTTAGTGTTTTTTTGTGTTAATTTTCTCAATAAATTCACATAAAAACAGATAAAAAACTCATTTTTAACTTGAAATTTACCTCATAATCCTCAAGCACTTTGTTTATATTATGAATTCTAATTTAGCACAAAAAATACTAATTTTCCCATTCATATCAAGCTGGTATCAAAGCAATAGGTTTACTTGTGTAAGAAGGATTTAACTGTTGCAAGTGAATGTGATGCTTACAAGGTTGAAGATCAAGAATGGAGAAGGAAATTTTGTGGGTGGAGGATCTAAAGTGGGGAAAAGGAAAAAGAGAGTAAGATTTCCACAATCTCCACCACCAGATTCACCTCATGTCATACCCGAGGCTTTAGTAAGCATGTCTCATGAAGGAGGAAATGATAACATGACATAGGATGAGAAGGCTTTTAGGAAGGATTTCTTTGACATGCTAGAGAAGGTGAAAGCCCTCTCTGAAGAGAGGAATACAAGGTTGCAGGCTTAAAGCTCCAGACCTCCAAGAGGAGAGAGTTCTCTAGGAGGAGGAGGTAATGGAAATGGTTATAATCCACCATCTACTCCACCACCATCCTCACCATCATCTTAACCTTGTTCTACATCCTCTTCCACTACTACAACCCTTACTCATACTCATCAACATACCTCAAAGCGAATTGGTAAAACACCCCTATTAAAACTTGATATTAAATTTTAGGTGCCTATGTATAATGGCGAATTGAATGCAAAGAAGCTTGAGGATTGGTAATCTGATAATGAATGTTAGTTTTGTTGTGCTAATTCAAGCTCATATTTAAAATTTACTTGTTGATGTTATGCTTGATGTACAGGCTTCCTTGTTGCTTATGTGTGTTCAAAAAATAATTGAACAAAGTTTTTATGAGTGAATTCAAGAGTATAAATTGTTAAATATAAATGTTTAACATCAACAACATAAATAACAACAAACCATCACAACTGATCCATTAAAACAAAGTTTTTATGAAGGCATTCACCCCTCCTGAGCTACATCTCATTGGTTGACCTTCCATGGCTTGAGCCTCTGTATTAGCTCAATAGTGCCAAAATTGCTTTTTACATGCATCAAATGCTCCTAAAACATAATCCAATGAGTTCATAATGTCGAAATCTATCAAGAATGACTATCCATTTACTCGATTTTGCGTTGAGCTGATCTAGACATGGCTCTCCTTCCTAGTGGTCATGGGATTAAAAAAAATTCTATGATAAAAACACATGTAAAATTTCTCCACTACCTCTACAACCTATTCCACTGTGTTCATATGATGCTAATATACTAGGAATCACTCTTTATGAGCCAAAATTTGTTGAACATTTCTCAAGGTATGGCCTATTCAATTTTTCCCTAGATTCCTTCTCCAAATCTAGAGAAGACTCCAGTTAGCTCCGCCAAACAGGTGGTTCCACCGAATTTTGGTAGATTCCACTAAAAATTCACCAAATACTAAGCACAGTTAATTAACACTAATATTGGCTTAACAACATGATAAGCACAATTTTAATTAGCACTAATCGCGTTTATGATAGGCACAAGTTGACGATCATATGGCAGCTGATGTGGGGAGGAGGGCTAGCCCCCTCCCTTCTACCATCAGATAACACATAAGATTTAAATATATTGTGGGTGTGGAGGCTTAACAAGCTGCGCCTCGTGGTCCATTGGTAAAGCCATATAAATATAAGGGGGAGGTCATAGGTTCGACCTCCCTTCTGCCCATCCTATATACATGTTCTTGCCATATAAAATACCCCTCCATATCAATGTTTGTAAAACACGCATATATCATAATTTTTGAACTTTGTTTAAAATCTAATGTCCTCTCCATAATAATCCATTACTCGAAATTTTGTTAAAATAATATATGCCACCTGCTAATGATATTTGGACCTTGGATTAATAACGCAGACTATGGTTATACAAATAATTTGGTCAGTCATAACATATCAATGCAACCATATAATAATTAAATCTGAACCTTAGCATTGAAATTTGACCATAGCCCATCAAATGAAATTCGAACCAAACCTTGGATAAGGGGTCACCCAGAGAGGACATGTGGTGGTCCGAGGTTGAGCTATCCTCCCGCATAAAAAAAAATTGAATTCAACCTTAGGAGGAGACCCTTAAAAATATCTCACTTTTAAACCAAATTGGTGAATATTGTTGTGAAACTTGTCATAGTGCCACTGGGAATAAATTGAATAATATTCCCTGCATGCGGATTGGGCAGCCATGTCATAAACCTGTCATTGTTCTGCAATTTTTTTTTTTAATTGTCTATTTTGAAGGATGGTCAGCATACTATAGCTTATTCATCTAAACTCAGTTTTCTATGAAAGGAGTTGTGTTGGATTCCTAACGACGGGTTGGTTGCTATCATTCAATTTCTAATAAATTCTGATCACTTTTATTTTTGAGCTAAATACCAAGCCTCTGATCAATTGGGTGTGTCAGTCGGACGTCTATTACAAGAGTCAAAACTTACAATATGATTATACAAATATTCAGCTAGCTTCCTTGAGACGAGAGGCTACAACACTAGTATCGCGGGAAGCCAAGACACAATATTAGATAAAAAATATGGTAAGATCTCAATATCTTGGTCTAATTTCATTACTATAATTAAAAGAAAATTTTACCCTTGAGCATATATGAAAAAATCCATCATGAACTGGCATAACTTTAAACAACTTAAAGGTTAAAATGTGCAAGATTACACCCATGAATCTAGAAGAAGAGCTCTTATGTTAGGTGTTGATTTGCAATCATAAGACATGTTATTGAAGTACATAAGTGGTTTACATAGTTACCTAAGGAATATTATCTTTATGTTCAGTCCCACTAGTCTAGATGAGGTTTGTGTGCAAGCCACTTACCTTGATGCAAGAAGGAAAAATATTCCAGAAGAGGGTAAAAAGAAGCCATTTAAGGGTGGGGAGAAATGAAATGGTTTCAAAGGCAAAGGAAAGAAAAATTCATTCGTTAAAAAGAAAGGAGAGAAAATGACATCCAAACATTGTTCCAAAGAGGGTCACGATGAGGACCATTGTTCGAAGCTTCATCCAGACATGGGGCCCAAGAAATTCGACAACAAGGGAAAAAATAAATAGTTGCAACCACTCAACATGATTTGGGACCCGAATGAGGTGATGAAAATAAAATTTCAGCCATGGGTATGAAAGGAAAAGAATACATTTCTAGCACTTGTTCATAAAATTGTCACACTAGTACTCCAAATGAAGAAACAAGGATTGAATTATTTCAAGTGAGGATTATTTCAAAACATACAAAACGCGAAACACTATTTTATAGTTGGTCTCAAGCCAATTTGATATCTGAATACTTAGTCAAGAAAATTAATCTTGAAACCATTTCACATCCCAAACCATATCCATCGGGTTGGATATGAAAGAACAAAAACTTACAGGTTACACGAAAGTGTATTATTCAGTTTGAAATCACAACAAACTTCATTGACAAAGTTGAATTAGATGTTGTATCTCTTGATATTTCAGTAATTTTTTTCCATATTCCTTACCTCTATGATAGAAAATCCATATTTTATAGCCATGAAAACAAGTACTAGTTCTTAAAATATGGTGTGGAGTATATTTTGAGAGCTCATCGCAAGAAAATAAATCTTTCATTAGCTAATGCAGGTCAAATTAAAAGGCTAGTGAATTCAAGCAATAATTTTGTGCTTCTTATTATGAAACCAAAAAATGATGTTGATTATGAAGCATTTCAAGGTTTTGATTCAAAGTTGAAATCTGATTTTATTGAGGTGGTTAATCAAAATAATGACATGTTTCAAGAACCAAACGGATTACCACCCAAGAGGGCAATCCAACATAAAATACAGTTGTAGCAAGATTTTCCTCTTCTTAACATTAGCATGTATAAGATGTCGGTGATGGAAAGTGTTGGAATTAAAAGTCAAATTCAAGAGTTTTTGGACAAGGGAATAATTCAACCAAGTAATTTGAGGGCCACCTATTGTGTTGGTTCCAAATAAGGATGAAACATGGCACGTGTGTGTAGATTCTCATGCATTGAACAAAATTACGATAAAGAACCGTTACCCACTTCCTAGAATTGATGATTTACTTGAACAATTGAAAGATTCAAAGTATTTTACTAAGTTGAACTTAAGGAGTGGTTACCATCAAATTAGAATAGCTGAAGGTGACTTTTGGAAGACAACATTCAAGAAAAAACAAGGTTTGTTTGAATGGCTAGTTATGCCTTTTGGTTTATGTAATGCTCCTACTACCTTCTTCCATGTGATGAATGATGCGTTGAGACAATTTATTGATGATTTTGTTATAGTATACTTAGATTATATATTTATATTTATTAAATCACGTGATGAGCATGTCATGCATCTAAGAAAAGTACTTGATGTCTTAAGGAAAGAACAATTGTTTTTTAATATGTCAAAATCATAATTTGGTAAAAATTCTTTGGTGTACTTAGGGAATATTGTTAGAGGAGCTGAGTTGAAGATATACCCCTCTAAGGTTGAGGTCATTGTGAATTCGCCAATGCCCAAGAAAGTCATTGAGGTAAGAATTTTTTGGGGAGAAACTGAATATTGGAAGAAGTTTATTGCTAACTTATCTTCTATCATAGCTCCATTTCATGAATTGACTAGTGTGAAAAAGGTATTCGAGTGGGGAGGCAAGGAGAAAAACACATTTTATTCTTTGAAAGAGAACATCATTTCAGCCCCAATACTTGCACTATCAGACTTGAGACAACCCTTTGAGATTCAAACTAATGCAAGTAACTATGCCATGGGTGAAATCCTTATGCAACATGGTAAGGCCATTTCATTTCATTCAGAAAATTTCAATGTTGTAGTGATTATCTATCCTACTTATGACAAGGAGCTTTATGTGTTGGTTTAAAGTGTAAAAAAGTGGAAACGCCACTTGATGGGAAAAGAAACCATCATAAACACCAACCACCAACCATTTCAATACTTGTAATCACAAACTATGCTGCAACAATCAAGGAACTTTCGATGGATGGGTTTCCTATAGCAATTTCACTTCATCATCAGGTATAAGAAAGGTATATACAACAAGGTTGTTGATATGCTTTCTAGCCCTATTGTTAGTGTAGCTACTTTACTCAAGAATATTTTTTCTTTGCAAGAAAGTTATGTTGAGAAATATTCATTTGATAATGACTTTCAAGATGTTTATGCAAACTTGAGTGAAGGAAACCATGTAGAGGAATTGGATTACCATGTCCATAATAAAATTTTGTATCATTTGGGAAAGCTTTGAATTCCACTAGGGCAGAGAGTGAATGTCGTAAGGGAAGCACACACTTCTCTTATTGTTTTACATTTTGGTGTAAGAAAAACAATGTCACATCTTCATACATATTTTTATTGGCCTCGTGTGCTTTAAAGTGTGTCAGGTTTCATTAAAGGTTTTTAATTGTGTGCTGTAAGTAAGCCTAGCAATAAAAGGTTAGGATTGTACACACCACTTCTCATACCTTCACATCCATGGGAGAGTGTTTCTATGGATTTTGTAGAAGGTCTTCCATTCTCAAGAATAGGTCATTATTATTTGTATGTGGTTGTGGATAGGTTTAGAAAGACCTATATATTAATACCATCTAAAATAAAATAAAAACTAAAAAAATAGCTAAAATACTATTTTAGCATGTTTGGGTTCATTTTGGGTTGCCCACATCCATTGTTAGTGATCGAGATTCTTGATTTGGTGGGAATTTTTGGTCAAGTTTGTGGGACTTGATCGATACCATGTTGAAAAAGAGTACAACCTTTCATCCACAAAAAAATGGTGAAACTGAAGTGGTTAATCGAATAGTCATACATCTTCTTTGAGTATATTTCAACAAGCATCCTAAGTTGTGGAATGAAAATTTTTAGTACATTTAACATGGCATACAATTGTACAAAACACTCGACTACACAAAGATCGCCATCTGAGGCATGTCTTGGATACTTGCCTAGATCACCATTGGATTTAATTTTTCAGAAGGATGTTCCTATTGATGGCCATAGAGACATAGAAAGAACCAAGAAGTTCATATAAAAAGTCCAATTGATACATTAAACAACTCAAGATTAGCTTGAAAGCACCCAAGGCAAGTACAACAAAAAGCACGACAAGCATCTTGTAGATCACAAGTTCAAAGTTGGTGATGAATTTTTGCTTCACATTAGCAAAGAGAGGCTTCAAGGGGAAGGTAAAAAATTAAAACCAATTCGTTATTGTCATTTCAAAAAATTGAAAAAGATTGGTGACAATGCCTTCAAGTTAGATTTTCCTTTATACATGTAAATTTACTCTATTGTTAATGTTGAGAACTTAAGGTTGAATGAGCCTTAGTTGGTTGAATATCAAGGAGAATTTTTTTATGTTCCATCTATTGAAGAATTTTCTCGAGAATACCATGATGAGCTTCATCAAGACACGATTATTGACAGAATAACAAGGACATCAGAACGACATAGTCTAGACTACCTTCGTGTGTGACTCAATGGCACAAATTCAAGAAAGGCCAAAAGGATCAAGATTGGAAAGGTGAGGGAGCTGTACCCTCATTTTCTAAACAAATGAATGTTATTTTTTGGGTCCAAAAGATTCTAGTGGGGAGGAGTAATTGGGTGTTCAAAATTATGCTAAAAAATGAAAGTTGTCGGAATGGTATGGAACCTAAACGACCATGTAGATATCAATGTGCTAAATCTAATGTAACTCATTTCACTAAAAACATATATCATATGCTCCCAGAAATTTGTTCTATCCACTCTGTCAAACATGCAAAATATTTGAAAAAACAGTGCAAGTATAACCCAATCAATAATCCGCACTACTGAGTCAGCATGCCCATGTGGCAGGTTGAATGGTCAATGGTATATTATCTGACGGATGATGTGGTTCCAAGTGGCACTTCATTATTAGTTTGAAATGGAAGGTTGTGACTGGGTTTTGGCTGGTCAATCACAGGTTGCCACATGGCATGGCCAAGGGCCGCTACATGGCAGCCCAAGGACCACCGAAACGTTGGTCAAGGTACAAGCCAAGGAGGTGGGGGTCAAACTCATGACATCTAAGAAACTAGTACAGAGTCATTACCACTATGCCATTGCATTATTTCTTAATATGTAATGGTTGCGTCATATATTTAAATTGTAATGGTTTTGATTTTGGGAGTGGGGGCCGAGGTATAGCCCCAGCACTGGTCACTACGCCTGATGATGGGACCATTGGCAGCAGGATAGTCTCGCGCCCACTACAACTATTCCATGGTTGTTAACACCAAACCATCGACCGATGGCGCCATGTGTCCACCAAGCCGCAAAGACTGCTCTCTAATAAACCACATAGAGTTTAAAAATTGTGCGGGATTTTTGGGTGCAAAAGTTAAGGTCCTAGCCCCATGCCATATGGCCATAATGTCGCCCCCCATATGGCCATGTTTTCTAAAAACAAGGCCTTAATGGTCAAATTGGTGTGCTCACAATTCCGCCTGGATATTTGGAAATATGGTGCCCTGTTAGCGAATTTCGAGGAAAAATTATAGGATACTGCCGAATTTGGTGCATTTTGTGGTGCGTTTAGTGCCAAAACTTGGGGAAGCCATAACTAAGTCAGTTTTTGACCAAATTTTAGGTAGAAAGAAGTTAGATTGAAATTTTTTGGGCATTTTGAAGCCATTGGAGTAGGTTTCAAAGTTGTTTGAGCATTGCCAATGTATGTAATCACACTTTTGAACATAATATAAGAGGGCCAAGCCATTGGAACCTAGACTAGGGAAATGTAGCCCAAGCGAGGTGAACTCCTTCATCATTATTTTTGTGTTACTATTTATGGTCATGTTCATGTATGTTATATGCTGTTGTTTAATGTTTTTTTTATGTTAATTTGCTCAAGAAATTCACATAACAACACATAAAAAAACTCATTGTTAACTTACAATTTACCTCATAGTACTCAATCACTTTGTTTATATTCTGAATTGGAATTTAGCATAGAAAAAACTAATTTTCCCATTCATATGAACAGATTTGGCCTGAAATATGATAAGGTTTATAGGAAAATCAAGATAGTTCGGGAAGAAATATATTGTCATAAGAGGAACACAACATCTTCCCCAGCTTTTCCAGTTGCATGTCCCCATGAACACTATTTTTAATTTAGGGATGACTACAATGAGGTCACCTCATGTGTATGTTGGGTGACAAAATTTCCCAACGTTGTAATACCCCAAGGTCTTTTCCATGGTCATCCAATTTCATTGCTCGTCTTCTTCGTCCTAATGAGTGGGAGATATATAAAAGATTGTTTGACACCAGAGTAGGGGGAAGTGAAATCGGAGGCCCACCCACTTAATTCCATGCCTAAGAACTGAATATGTATGGAAGGAAGCTCAGTTGAATGCAAAAAAAATAGGGGTAAGACATCTGATGCTTCTCTCAAATAATTGTAGGTAAACCTTCCCAAACATCCCGAGCTACCATGAGTGCCTCCACTTGATAAGTTCTAGCCATTTCATGGTATTCAGTGATTACATATATTTGATTATGTCTGATCGTAGAATAGTCTTCGACATTCTCCCTTAATCTCCATAAATCATTGATCACCAACGCTAGAAAGGGATATTATTATCTCACAATTATACAAACCTTTCCCTTTGTTTTACCATTTAATTTTGAATCCATTTTCCATTTGATGACGTTGGATATATAGAACATGAATGCAAAAAATTGAACCCACCCAACGAAAGGTTTAGGGTTCCACCTATAATTTTCTATCAAGATGAAGTTGAACAGATAGAGCTTACATAAAAAATTCTAGTCTAAAGCTTCTAAATTGTTGTAGACCTCTATAAAGGTACCAAGTGAGGTAATATATTAGGGTTTATTATCCCGTACCTGCCTCAAATAGAAAGAAAACCAAAGGTTGTGTAAGAAAATTGGTAGACCCTAGAGGGAACACAACATGCATAAATCTATTCACCCATTTCACATGCTTCTCCCATCAATTTATACTCTTTATGACAGAGGTCCTTCCACTTGTTTATTTGATTCTTACACTTCTCCTCTTGGCTAAGACAAATTAAAAACCAATGTTGCTTGATTTTGTCCATTACTTGGCAATGACTCTCCTTTTTAGTGATTCCTAAATCAAACAAATAATCCTTGGATTCCCATTGTGGCATGTGTACCTTTAATTCAAGAAATTCATAAGTGTCTGTTAATATATCATCCATAATGACATTTATAGCTTGGTGAGCCTCTTTGGTATCTCCTTCTGCTAGGGTTTCAACTTTATTTTCCAACATTTCTTCTAATTTTATGGCCTTTACAAAGGCCCCTAGAATACTTAATTTAGACCCTCATTTCCTCAATATAGCCTTGAATTTCTCATTTTCTACTATCAATTTCCTATTTTTCCTAAGAATAACTTGATAGATGGGGTTACAAACCTACAAAGGTTTAGGATCAACGACGTTACCTTTCTTCTATTTACGTTTCTTGGATTTTTCACTGCTTTATCCCACTTCAAAACTACTGGTGCATCCTCCATGATCCTTTCTTACTTTACTTCTATGAAATTTTGTTCTAGGATGTTTTATTTCAATTATATCATGTCAACATCCTCACAATTATTTCCTTTAGTTTTTTGAGAATTTTCCTTAGAGCATGTGCTAATGGATTCTAGGGTTTCATCACCTGACCGAGATACTTCAAACCCCAATACTGGTTCCTTTCCCTTCTAATTTTTCAACAAGATTCCTATAGGATATCATCATTTGATAGCCAACAAAATTCTCGACTTGGGCGCTACCATTATAATCGATACCCTATCATGGGGTTTTCTTTTGATGCCTTGAAGAAAATACACACATGGAAAATATAACCACAGGATTTTACAACTATAAGAACCTTAATTAAACCCTAATGGTGTCGACTCCACTAAAGGTCCTTCTTCCTTTGGACCAAGGCATCCATCTTTGTTAAAATTTTAAGGAGGAAGTGACGCATATTAAGAGACTGGTGGTTATTAAGATGGATTAGGATCTTGATATGAATAGTGGTATACGAGGGTAAATCTCCCTAACAAGTAACAAATTTCATGACTATGTATACCACATCCTCCTAGAGTGGGAGCAGAGTATCCTGATTTATCCCTTTCCTCAAATATGGTAGTGGATATGGTCCTTGTAAAATGGTACCCAACATACTCAATCAATTTTAATATTTTTTACAGGATTCTCCTTCCTCAGAGAGTCGAGAAAATTCTACTATTATTTTTTTACTGACCTCAATGATAAGTTGCTTCACCATGGATTTTGTCCTGTCAAAATTCTTTGTGAATTCAAGAGAAATTGCCTTATCATTTCCCAGAAATCAACCCAACTAGATTTAAAAAAAAAATCAATACTTTAATCTTGATTTAAATGTCTTGGGAATTATTGAGTTTCACTTTTTTCAAAAATCCTTTGATGATTATTCCCTTGATTAACGTCTAACAATTACCTTTGTTTACCTCCCCATAACTGTAATTTTGAAAATGAATTTTTAAACCACATACTAAAATAAACAATAGAAGAAATCATTGAATTATTTTTTATTAAAAAAAATACACATATAAATACATTTTCTAATGACCATTGGTTTTCATAGTCCAAGTTATCATTTGGACTCCATTCACTATTCACAGCCCACCAAATAACCCTTTGTGGATTAGGTGTCTAACATTACCCCCTTTAATCTGAAGGGCTATATATATATATATATATATATCTATATATATATATATATATATATATATATATATATATATATATATATATATATATATATATATATATCTGATAGGGCTTACATGGGTGGATATAAAAACAATGATCTTTCACATAGCCATCTCAATTATAGTTTTGTTCTTTAATAATTTATGATTGTTATGAATGTGGATGAGTAAGATTTGGAACGAGTGAATACTAATTATCTTCAATAAATACAACACTCTGAAACATAGTATGCTTAGTGTAGTGTGGAATATGAAAGGACACATCCTTTTCATAACCAAGAACAATTATATTTTGGTTGTTGATAAGCTCTTCCGAAGGTGATATGATGGGCTTGGGATGTGCAGGCTTAATTTTTGTATCTACATGCCAATATGCTCTTGAGATAGCCTCAATGATATGATCAATTTCAATTTGCTAATGGGAGTCAAGTTAAAACTAAAAAATGGGATTTTTTTGAATAAAAATACATTTAGAATGTTGTATTCTCTATTGTAACTCATCTTGTTGAACTTGTGATTTGAACTGCAAAATTTCAATCTTTTCTTGGGCATTTTGAAGACACATGTGAATATTAGAAAGAGGGTCCTTGCTGATTTGTATTGTATCATGAGTAGTAGAAAATATCAAAGTTTTTAGGAACTCTAATACTTCAATAATTCTACCCATTTTCTCCATTGTCAAACTTACACTTTAAAAATTGATCAAAACACTCAACCAATGAGATAGAGGAAATTCCAACTTTGACGTTTTCACAAGCAATGAATAATTTATATAGTGGTTACTTATAGCTACTATAAAATGGACTGTGAGTGAAACTAATTCTTAATTCGGGCTCTTTAAATGAAACTTTCAAGGAAAGATTATGCACTCCAAGAAATTTAATACTATATAAATATGTAGCTTTAACAATAAAAATATGTCAAAATACGTTAGGAAATGATGTTCTCTTCCTTCAGAGACAATATTTGCAAAGTCCTTCAAACACCACGAACACCTTCAAAGGCTTTACTCTTATCCACAATTTTGAATAAATGCTTCATTTCTTGTCCTCGAAAGACACATTTCAATGTGGATGAATGTTTCTTAGCATGAAACAACAACCAACATATAACTCATTGCATATGTAAACCATATTAAACTCATGAACCAAATGAAATAACACATATATTAACTCATGAACCATTGAACCAATTCATATATCAACACATATGAATGGACCATTGAATGAATGCATATATAAATGCATGAAAAATTGAACCAACACATTCATATAAATTCATGAACCAATGAACCAAAATACTACAAAAAAATAATGAAAAATTTGATCCTTAATTGGTGGGTGCTTCGCCAGTTTGTTGCTAATGCACTTGCTTAAATATGTGGAGCATCACTCTGTACACGAAACATGAAATAGGTAATATGTTGTGTTCGCCTAGATCGAATGCCAAAAACCTCTACATCACAAAGTGAGTAGTCTCACCCAACATTCTAAGGAAAAAATAAAAATTTACAGGGTGTATCTCCTCCACTAGCATTATGATAGCTTTCTCTTATTTAAATATTTATTCCAACCAACTGTTATCCCACTCACTTATATTTCCCCAACATCTTACATCAACATAGGCTTAGTAATAGGCATATTGATTGAAATTCAAACCTAGATTACATTCCTCTCCTTAGAACATTTAAGCTTCTTACTACCATGAGAACTTATCAGATGTTAGGTTGCTTCAATACGCAAAGAATATAATATGGATGGATGTGGATGCACGAAATTCAACAAAGTCTGACCAAAACATGAACTCAAAGAACAACGTTCAACATAGCTTGTTGTTTACAAAACGCACCAATTGATTGAAACTTCGCACAAGAATCAAAAGATGAAGAGACTTTAATATAGATATAGACCTCACAACACCATTATTCGAATTTCATCACACTATGAATGGGGAAGGAATATACAAAATTTCATAATCAACGCAAAGAGCTTGGAGAAGCAAACACAACCCTCAAGAAAATGAAAAGATAATAGATTAACCTTTAATGGTTATTCAACTCAGGAATGAAAGTTTTCGGAATAATGAACGGTGATTTAATTCAAGTGAAATTTGTAAACATTGATAGAAAATAGGTACATAGGAGAGAGGGAAGGGATTTTTGGGGGAAAAAAATTAATGGAGCATTTGAATCTTTATGGACTAGCACATAGTAAGAAAACTCAAGTTTTAGAAAATAGGATAGAGAAGAACTAATAGGGAGCATAATGCGTCAGAAATTAAGCAAGGAAAACTAATGGATATCAGGTCACCGCATAGAAATAAAATAAGTATGGTGGCATGATGATAGGAAACATAAAAAGACTCACAGGAATGGCCTAAAAAACAAGTGGATGAAAATCAAGCATGAAAGGAATTCGCTGACTCCGATACTATGTAATACCACGTACTAAAATAGACAATAAAATAAATAATTTAATAATTTATTATTACCAAAGATACACATAAATAAATTGTCTAATGACTTTTGGTCTTCGTATTCCCAGTTGTCTTTTAAACTCCATTGATGGTTCGTATTCCACACCATAACCTTTGGTGGATTATGTGTCCAACATTAATGATCCACTGAACTAAATCCCTTAAAATATCTTTAGCTATAGAACCACAACTTCACATCCTACAATATGATATAAACTAATTGACTCACTATCTCATATGATGCAGTTTTCCACCCTCACCCATAACGATTGCACATTTTTGGTCCTAATTTGTGCTTATTTTTGCAGAGAGATATTATTATATCCTTATATGTACTTGGTATTTGGACAGTAGTTAGTGTTAGCTGATAGATTGACTAGCTTATGCTAGATTGACGCAGTTGCTTACTTTGATATTGCACAGGGTAGTTGCGGAAATATAACATGTAATTTTTCTTATTTATAATGGAAAATTATGAATTTTTTCCTCGGAAAAAAAAATATAGGGTAGTCAAAAGTGCTTTTTGGTTTAGAATTTTTTTAAGGTATATAATATAAGGGATTGATACTTCAAAGGGAGAAAAAAAGGTTTTATATGTATAGGGATTATAGAGTATGATATAAAATAAATTGGGGTTAATCATAAGGGTATGGGACCCTTATATTTTAATATTTTGTTTTGCAATGAAGGCATAGAATTAGGGTAGCAAGGATTCAAATATTAAGTAACTATGTTAGAATTTTTAGATATCTCATTTATACTTGCTATATTTACAAACATCCTTGGAATATTTTCTTAAAAGTAAAAATCTGAACATTGGGAAAGAGAACACCTCGTGGTAGGCGAAATTTCAATAATATTGTGGTTGCAAAAAATTATTGTTCCCATACTGATGAATGTAATACCACAATACAACCTAAGAAGAAATATAGTGTTTAAATCATCAAACATCTTCTAAAAAAATAAGCATGAATAGAAAAATATGATTTATTTATTATTATTATAATTTTTTTTTTTCTTTCTTTTTTTTTTTTTTTTTTTTTCAGACACTCGAACTAGTTTCTTGCTTTTCTAGGGAGGTTGAGGCTTATTAGGTGTCTAAGGATTTTTTTCACAATAAAACTGATCTCTTATTGTAATGGCTTGGCCAAAACTACCGTTCCAATGTTAGGAGGTGGTGGAGATGCCCAAGAACAGGTTTTCACCGCCTAATCATTTTTCTCTCTCTTTTTTTTCTTTTTACTCTTTTTTTTTCTTTTTCTATTTTTCATGCTAATACCAAAAGTTACATACTCATACAAGAGTTTTGATTTACCATCCTTTTTAATGATTATAAATTTATTTTCTTATTCGATTATTTGAAAAACAATTCCTTAGATATAATTTTATGGTATAATCTCGACCGATGTTAGTTAGTCATCAATGCAATTCGTGCATCATTGATTGTATGTAGTGTCACTGATCCATTGTAAAACATAGTATCAATATCATAAGGTCCTAACAATCATGTGTAAAATTATCCTTTAAAATGTGTATGCCTTGAATCAAATAAAAGGGCATAATCCCCCTCTTCAAACTGTTTATTTTTTATGAACTTGTAATTCCATTTTTGCGACTGTTGTTGGATAGTAGTCATTTTATCAATGGATTCTTGGAACATTTCATCAAGGTCATTCAATTGGTCCAACAAATGCTTCTAAGCTTCAGAGAGATACATCTAAGTTTCAAGATAATCATTAATGTTTTCCCTTAAAATTCAATAGGAAGGACAAATTGTTTACCATATATTAGCTCATATGGTGTGAAATCGACTGCATTTTTCCAGGTAACTCTATAGGCCCACAAAGCTTATGGAATGTTCTTGGCCCAATATTTATGATAATTTTGGATTTTCTTTGTTAGCATAGCTTCCAAAACAATTTTACTAACTTCTAGCTATCGATTTTATTGCGGCTGGTATGGAGTGGACATCTCATGTTTTATCTTAAATTTATCAGTGATGGAATGAATTTGGTTGGAGGTGAACTGAGTTCCCTTATCAGTAAAAATCTCTCGAGGTACACCAAACCAAACAAAAATGTCTTCATATAGAAATTCAACCACTTCTTTTTATGTTAATTTTATTAGGGCTTTATACTCAACCCACATAGTTATATGTTATGAAACCAACTCCAAAGATAGAAGAAAAGAGAGACCAACGCCTTAGAAATCAAGCACTTCCAGGGTGGAACTTTCTTTACATTACATAAATGAACAATTCTTCAATGATACAAATGAAAAAACCTCCTTTCTATATATAGGAGTCCATGGGGTCACAATATAATCCTAGCCGACCTAAGAATAATAATCTAAGGTCACAATAATAACAATATGGGGGTTACATGGGTACAACAATAACAATAAGGGGGCTACACTAACAACAATAAGGGACTACAATAGTAATATAGGGACCTAACATGCACCTCTCCTTCAAAAACGTGTTGTCCTCAACACTTGTGTAGATTTGGATGCTTCTGTATAAAACTATCATCCTCCCATGTAGAATCCACAGTGGGTAAGTTCTTACACTTGGTGAGATACTCTGAAATTGATTTATTACGTAGATGTCGAGTTCTTATTTCCATGACTACTTTAGGTTACAATATGATTTTTCCTTCTTCATCAAGTTCTGGAAATATTTTTTGAACTCGAATTTTGTCAACTATATCCTTCTTGAAGCATGAAGCATATAAAACTAAATGAGCTCGAGAATATTAGGAAACTCCAATTTCTATGCCATAGTACCAATATTTTGCAACACCTTGTAAGTACCATAGTAATTTGGCGATAATTTATTATTCTTCATAGATTTCTTAAGGGAAATTTTCTTGTATGTTTGTAACCGTAAAAATACCCAGTCTCCTAGACAAAAACTTCTCTCACTGCAATGTTGATCTGCATGTTGTTTCATTCGATTTTGTGCCAAATTTATTTTATTCTTTAAGAGTTGGAGAACTTATTTTTGATGCTCCATGGGATCTTCCACTCCTTGAAAATCATATTTTTCTCTTAAAGATGATGTGATGGACGATGGATGATATCCATAAGGTGCAATAAATGGAATCATTTTTATTGCAGTATGTAAGGAAGTGTTATACCACCATTCAGATAGAGTTAGCCACTTGACCCATTGTGTTTTTTTATCAAATACCAAATAACAAAGATATCATTCCAAACATTTTTTGACTATCTCATTTTTCCCATCAAATTGAGGATGATAAAATGACCATTGAGCTAGTTGAGTACCCAAACAAGAAAATAATTACATCCAAGAATTTCAAGTAAAAATGGGATCTCTGTTGCTTACAATAATATTTGGGATTCCATTTATATTTTGAATTGTTTCCATAAATTTAGTAGCAAGTATACTTAATTTAAATGGATGAGATAATGCACAAAAGTGTGCATACTTGGTAAGTCTATCAATTACCACCATGATGACACTCTTTCTATTGGACTTAAGTAAGCCTGTGATAAAATCCATTGAAATATCCTCCGAACGTTGGCTTGGAATTGGTAAAGGTTGTAGAAGACCCGAGATCTTAATTGTCTCAACTTTATTTTTTCGACAAGCCAAATGTTCCACCACAAACTTTTGAATATCAGATTTAAGTCCTATTGGGCTATATAAATCACTATTAAATGACTAAAAAATACACATTTAATTATCAATCCAGGGAAATATGTTTATTTCAATGACAGTTGCACTGTCTATGCCGATACACCAACCAGAAGCAATTGCAAAGAAAAGAAATCATTGCTGAAGTAATTGGTGGAAATAAATCACTCATGCAGAAGTAAAAGGCTCTATAAGATTGGAATGACACTTCAATTAATATGTCTGGTGTGCCACACAACAAATACTAGCTGGTGTTTCTAATATCATATGTGTAACATCATATTAAATATCGAAATCAAAGCGGATATATTTTCAGCTGAAAAGCAACAACATCACTCTATTGATACATAACCTGAAATACAATTACATACACACAACTACTTTAATCACTACAATCCCTGCTAAGAAGGAGGGCCCTTCCTTGCTAGCAGGATGCAGGTAGAGGAAAAAATTAACAGAAACTAAATAGAATAATGCATGTAACAACAATAACAGGATAATCTATATTAATCTGAACATAATTACAGAGCCAAATAATTTTGTTCCCCGCTAACCTCTTGACCTTTAGGGCCGAGAAATATATAGTTGTTACATCATAAAATCCAGGGATAGATCAGTCATGAGAATCTTATGATTCTCATGTTGATCGAAATAGAACACATATAGTTATAACCACTTCCTAATAATTTTTTACTAGAGAATAAAATATTACAATCAAAACTGCCCTTAGGCGGTTATCCCAAAAATATAATGCTAAACAACTTCTGCAACTATTGTAATAGAATCATAGTTGTAGTGTAACGGCCAAAGGACAGATCAGAAGAAAATGACGACAAGATCAGTCAATGCTACAACTGTATCAACAGTTTGCCAACGAGTGTGTAACAATAGAGTGTAACAATAGTTTTTTGGTGGGTCTATAACAGTAGGGTGTAACAACATAGATTTTCTATAACTGCACCCTCTTAACTATTCCTGTGAACATTTTGCTTAGGATTTTTGGTGATATAAATGACATCTGAAAATACAACACAAAGACCATCGATCTTCTCCAAAAATTCACCATCAATTAGTCATAAAAAGGTAAAATATATCATAATAATTGGTGAATTGGGAAAGTAATAAAAACAAGGTGAAACAACACAAGTTAGGGTAGAAATATAGGAGAAAGAGGCAAAGACACTCTCATTGGTTAAATTTAAGAGGAAAAATAGGGAAAAGAAGGGTAGAAAAAGTGTACAAAACTGGCACCCAACATCTCCCCCCAACTGAGATACTTGCATGTACTCATGAAAACTCATCTCTCATGGGAATATCTTCAGTGCAGGTTGGTGAGATCATAAGCACTAGATGTATCTTCATCTGCAGAGCTGTATCCTTGATTGGACATCAATTGCCGTACCTAGGACTCTGACTCATAATTACTCAATTCATAATTGATCTGGTAATCCTCAATTGGTAACGAGATCAAAGGAAACTTGAATCTTAATCCCAACCACAAAGCACCTAGGGATTGTACAATATGTGCATAATCAAGTACATGTGTAACAACCACCACGGAATTTTGGAATGAGAATGGATCCCCCTTGAATAGCTCAACACTGCAGGCTTCCATGCATCTCAAGCACCCTGTCAAAGCTCAGCTCTTCATCATTGAGAAATTATTGAGGCAAAATTTCACAATTCTTCTTCTATAAGTGATAGCTAGTTCTTTAATCCCAGGGGTAATCAAAACTCTACTGAATTCTCGTCTCAGCTCAGCAAGCCATCCTGGTTTTTCCCGAACCAGCAATGTCATCTTCTTCTCATTAGTCTGCATAGATTTAATGGCTAGAGGGAATTCAATCTGATTTCTCATGAAGGACACAAACACCCTCAATTTAATATCTCCCATATAGGAGAATACTTTCATAAACATTTTCATACTCACATGTTCACAAATAATATTGTGTAAGAATAACTCAAACAACAAGCTTTTCTCATTAAAATTGGAGGCACATAAAACATCTAGAAATGTACGAGTGGAAGAACATAAATAAGGTCTATCCTCCATAATGGCTTCCAATTGAAACAAGAAGTAACGTTTCCATAGAAAAATAGGATAGGATGGAGAAGGCCGCCTACAACCCAGCAAGTTGAGGGCGAGGTCATGAATTTTTTTCTTGTCTATGGTGAGCTCCTGAACCTATTGCTATAACAACAACAGTTGTTCTTCCTATTTCTTCAGAGTTTACTTCTGTTGGGATTCCCATGTTTTGGTCAGATTGGCAAGACCAAAAGATGAGACAACATCAAACCACTTTCAGACCTCAGGATCTAGCCCTCCTGGGTCCAGAGAGGGATCTATCTATGATATGTCAAAGGTATATGACTTTGAAGCTCAGTGTTAAAATGTTAGGCTAGTTATAAGGCTCAGGGTTTGTTTGTTTGATTGTTTGGTTGCTGGTTATCAAGAAAGAAGGGTTCAATGTAAGACAAGGATGAGTAAAGAGGAATAAGGCAGAGGTGAAGTATTCCAAGGAGCATTCAAAACCATTGGGCAATGGATTCAGGAAATGATTTTCTTGCTAATCAATAGGCAGGCTTTCAATTGGGCTAGTCATCTAAAACATTGGATCTTAAAGATGATTGTGTGATATGGAATGGTAGGATAGGAGGAGACAACGCAGATTCAGGATGCACAGTTAAAGACCAGCTGGTTGCACAAGTATCCTAGTGGACAGGGCTAACTCTAATCCCCAATGTTCCCAAATATTCCAGCTAAATCCAAACCAGAACATCTTAAAAACTGATTCATTTAATTCATACATCAGAGAGCAGGAAATAACATCCACTACACTGGTTAAATCAACTAAAATCAATTCTTAGATAACACATTTAGCAGAAAACATCAAAGGAAAGGAGAGCAGAAACATAGGGTACCTAACAAGGGTAAATCCTATGCCAATATTCTGATGCAAGCCAGCAGAAATGAAATGAAATGAATTGAAACACAGAGATAGGAAAACATCACCACTGCTTTAGATCAGGATCCAAAGAAATGTGCTTGTCATATTAAATATCAATACCATTCAAGTATAACAATGCCAATATCCGAATACACAGTCTGAAATTATATTCCTCAGCCTATCTTACAACTTTACACAGAGACTGTGTCTCAAAATAAACTACTTGCAATTCTCAGATAACTGATCAACAACCTTTACAATGAGTTTCTTCATGAATTTATAGCTCCAGTGGCGCAGAGAAGGTAGGTGAAAAAATAAATGCAGCATTAAAAACTTAGAATAGGAAGAAGGCTGAAGCCCACTCTGTATAAATTATGAGCATTAATTTGGGACACTCTTGGGTGAAAGAGTGGTCTTCGTCAGGTTTCCATTTACCATAGGTATGTCTTTGATCTACTAGGCTGTAGTACTCTGTAGTATTTCTGGTGAATTAAACAAAATAGTAGAATCAAGACGCTAATATCTGCCATACTATGCAACAAATGCCTCTGATAGCCTAGGACTGCTGCAGGGGGGGGGGGGGGAACTTCTCTTGGACACAATGTATATTGAAACCATAATGCGTACTATGGCCATGCTCAGGAAGAAACATTCTGCTGATGTGAAAACCCCGATGATATGGTTTTCTACGTGCTGTACCCTCTGTGTGATCCATGATGTCACTAACCTGGTGCTTTGCCTCTAAACCACTATATTAAGGCTCAAAGATCTTCATACTGAACGTTGAACTCGTTGATCATTAGCTGGTATTTCTCTGCCACTTCATAAATGTCTTAATCTGCAAAATGTGGGCTTTAATGGTGACAGATAGGTTTTCGCGGAGATTGAACTACTCTTTGATAATATTTATACTGCCACCACCTTTCCTGACATTTCCCTGTAGTACCAGCTTCCGAATTCAACTTCCTCTGCAAAACGTGCCATTTACGATGATACATATGAACCATGGCAGTTTTCCGCCTTTTTGAAACCCTGCAAAATACGAAAACAAGTTAAGAAAACAATGAATGGGGGTGGTGGATGCAGTGCGGATGATGAAAATGGCCATGCAGCTAGTGAAATTGTGAAAAATGTTGTGGAAGACTCGCAGTGTGGTGGAAATAGTGGGGACTACAGTCGGAAGGTGGCGCGGAAGGAAAAATAAATGAAAAACCTTTGAACTCGACCTTTGACTGGAATATATAAAATGATGGGTGACAATGTGAGAAAAACACGTGGACAGATGACCTGGCGGGACGAGGTTACGACGGGACTGAGAATAAATATGGTTCGTCCGATTTCGAGAGGAGATCGACGGTGGACAACACATCGAAGGGCGACGAATGGTGGGCCAGGGGTACGGTGGCCATGGATTATCGCGTGTGTAGCTTCGTGGAGTGTTCAACGTTGGATTGCCTACCCTAGATCAGACGACGCACAACGATATTGCTCTGCGTCCATGGATGAACTTTAATGCGCGACGGGAGGGTGGTTTTCCAGCCGTATTGGTGCCACGCGTTGGATGATGTATGGGATCACTCCGAAAATGAAAATACCACTCGACCTCCAAATGCGGTGCGATGGAGACCGGCGGTTTTCGAACAGTGCTCGGGCGCGGGGACCACAGGTGGACGGGAAAATATGGACCGTCGGATCATCGCTCGAATGGACGGGGGATCTTTGATCGCGCGGTGAATGGGTTGAACGATGGCTGCTGCGGGGGCGGCGATCGCCATCCACTTTGTCCAGATCAGCGATTGAAAACGCGCCCGTTGAACATATGAGATAAGCGCTTCCTGCCCTGGCACCTGGTTATGGCACCGGGTCATGTGGAGGAAAAAGATACAGGGGACTGGGGCCGAAGGGGGCTAAGACCACAATGTGCAGAGTATGGGTTTTTTGGCCCTTTTTAATGAAATTTGAGACCGAAAATGCGTAACGATAGAGGGAAGAAGGGGAAATTTGGCTAAACAAAGGGTGTAGGAATGGTTTAAAGGGCATGGGTATGATTTAGAAAGTTCAGAGGGAAATTTTGACAAGGGGGAATAAAGGGTTAAAATGGGGTATTCTGCAGGGATACAAGGGGTAAATGCAGGCCTTCAGGAGCACAATTTTTTGCAATCAGAGATGCTTCATAATAGGAATCAACAGAGGGGATTTCATCACAGGGCAAAGGCACAGGAGACTTCAAGGATGATGTGTCTCCAGGGGAGATGCATTCATTGAATGCTCAGAAACAATTTAGCCCCTTACTTTTCTTGTCAAAAAATTTATAGGGGGCTAACAGTGGCTCCACATGGGGATGGCTTCTTCTTGAAGGAGTCAAGAATTTAGAAAATGATCTTTGGTGTGGGCCAGATGCCTCCTGCTTGAGCCACCTTTCTTCTTTGATTTTCAGTTGCCACAATTTTAAAGACATCAATTAGCAGAAACATTATCCCAACAATCTACCTACCCATCCTACAATCCTAGCATTTTTTCTTCTAGGGTGCCTTTGAGCTAGCAGACCCTTTACATACTTTATTTTTTATAAACAAGAGAATAATCCTATTCTATTTCTACCCTTATTACTCCAGGAGACCAGATTGAACTCTTGGTCTCACATGTTTCTCTACCTACTCTAATATCTGTTGGGATTAAACTGTCCAGCAGATTTCTTCTCTATATTCTACGACAGAAATTTAAAAACAATCAAACTAGGATTAGACAATCTAGTTTGTTGTGGATCCAAGGCATAAAGACAGTTGCACATGGACAGAAATTTGCAGAAAATTAGAAACAAAATCTTGAAGGCTTGAAATCTGAAGTTTTGCAGCATCCTTCTTCTCTTTGTGACTCAAGTTTTGAGCTTGTTAGAGTCACTTTCTTTTCTTCATCTCAGCTCTGATGTTGGGCTTGTTAGAGCTGATTCTTCTTTCTTCTTTGCTGATCCAGGTTTTGGGCATGTTTGAACCATCTATCTTTACCTTCTTTGGCTCAGGTTTTGATCATATTAGAGCCAATATTTGCACTGCAGAGGTTCATGTTTTGAGCATGTCTGAACCTCTCCCTTTCTCTGTTTTCTCTTCTCTCTTTTTTTTTTTTTTTTGAAAACCAACACTGCAATGGTATGTACAATGGAAAAGGAAACTGTAAATTGGAAATCAGCAGAAGTAATGTTTGAGCATCCTGCCATTGACAGGACCCCCAAATAGCTCTGTACCATCTAACTCCTGTAAAAAAAAGCCATTTGGACCCACAGTGGCCTGGATGATGTAGGGACCTTGCCACAAACTATCAAATTTGTTGTGATTTCCTTTGTCCTCTCTCCTTGAGTCCCACTTCAGAAATTTATCTCCAATTTTGAAATTAGCAGCTTTGGTTATTTTGTCAAACAGCCTCTTTATATTTTCCTGAACCTTGATAGCTCTGTTATAGACCTCTTCCCTTGTTTTTTGGAGATAAATTGTCTGGTTTATTCTCCTCACCATGCTGTCTTCTTCTGTCTGTATCTCTTGAACAAGTTTGATCACTGGTATTCCAAGGCTGGTGGGAAACACAGCTTCTGTTCCATAGACAAGCTAGTATGGTGACATGCCAATGGATTTCTTTGTTGTAAGGTTGTCAGCCCACAAAGCATGAACTAACTTGTTATGCCACGACTTTTTGTTCTCCTTTAACAGTTTCTTGATGATGGTCACCAAGCTTTTGTTTGATGATTCAGCTAATCCATTACCTTGAGGGTAATAGGCAGTTGAATGACCAAGTGCTATTTGATACCTGTGACAAAAATCAACCATTTTCTTGGATCCAAAAGCAACAGCATTATCAGTGATTCTTTTCCTTGGACAGCCAAACCGAGAGAGGATATGACCTTCTAGGAAACTAATGATGACTAAATCTGTGGAATTCCTAGTAGGTATGGCCTATATCCACTTAGTGAAGTAGTCTGTGGCTGTCAGGATCCATTTGTGTTGTGCAGAAGAAGCAAGGTGAATCTCCCCTATGAAATGTAGGCCACATTGCAGAAAGGGACCTTCAATAGTGATGGGTTGTAGAGGTAAGGGGAGGAGTTTTCTTTTGCCTTAAAAAATCTGGCATTTGTAGCAGGAAATTACCATCTTATGGATATCATTGAAGAGTGTAGGCCAATAGTAGTCAACTCTGAGTATTTTGTTTGCAGTGGCTTTCCAGTTTAGGTGACCTCCACACTCTCCTGCATGGAATTCTTGTTTAATATTTTCTACTTCAGACTCAGGCAAAAATTTAAGCAATAGGCCATTCAGATTTTTCCAGTACAAACCTTTATTCATTATGCAATAACTCCTGGATTTTAGCTTTAAGAATCTGGCCTTGGTCTTTGATAGTTCAGGAGGGTCATTGAGGTGTGTAAGCACATACAAAATGTCAGAATACCAGGGTGAGCTCTGAAACTTTTCCTCAACAGTGGGATCAGGCAATTCCTGTTGCTCATCCAAGATATTTACCATGTTAATGTCTAGGGCTTGTAGATTTGATTCATCCATTAATTGAGCTAGGCCCTGACCTTTGATCAGTTTGGTGGGTTTTATCTCAAGGTTGTATTCTAAGATCACAGCAATCCATTTGCCCCTTTTCCCATCTGGATCTTGGGACAATATATCTTTTACCACTATAATTGGCACATAGGCTATGGTGTGGGAATGCAGTATGTACACCCTAAAGTATTTCGAGGCCTTAATCAGAGCATAGGCCTATTTTTCCATAATGTTGTATTTCAAGGGTGCATCCCTGAGTGCTTTGCTGAAGAAAGAAATGGGTTGTTCCATTTGCTCTGGGTTTTTCTGCAGTAGGATTGCAGCTATTGTATGCTTGGAGGCAAATGAAAAAATTAGGAAATCTTTTGAGAAATCAAGGCTGATTAGGACAGGAGCCTGGGTGAGTGCAATTTTAACTGATTCAAAAGATTTCTTAGCTTCAGCAGTCCACTTAACTCCTACACCTTTCTTCAGCATGTTAGTCATATTTCTAAGGCGTTCAACTAAGTTGGGAATAAATCTCCTTAAGAAGTTGATTTTCCCAATGAAGGACTGTAACTCTTTGATGTTTCTTGGGTGTGTGATTCGTAGTATTCCCTCAACTCTTTGTCGGTCTATCCTAATTCCCTTCTCAGATATAATGCGGCCAAGAAGCTTACCTTCTTGCAGCCCAAATACAGTCCTTTTAGGATTCAGTGACAGACCAAACCTTCTGCATTTTTCAAACACTCTTCTCAAGTGCTCTAGGTGTTCTTCCTTAGACTTGGAGTAGACTGTTATGTCATCCAGGTAGTTGACAATGAAGTGTCCTATTTCATCTGAAAAAGCTATGTCCATTTCTCTTTGGAAGGTTGCACCAGCGTTCATCAATCCAAAAGGCATCTTTACATACATAAAAGTGCCCCATGGAGTGGTAAAGGTTGTCTTGAGTTGGTCTTCTGGGATTAATAAGACTTGGTTGTAACCTGAAAAACCATCTAGCAGGGAGATCCTTTTAGAACCTACTACCCTCTAAAAAATATGTTCCATTTTTGGCAAAGGGTAATTGTCCTTGAGTGAGGCTCGATTAAGATTCCTGAAATCAATGCACAATCTGATCTCCCCTGTTTTCTTTCTCATAGCCACTAGGTTTGATACCCAGTTAGAGAACCTCACAGGAACAATTATACCTGCTTCATACATCTTCTTAATCTCTTTTTCCACTGCAAGTAATTGTTTTGGGTTTATTATGCGAAGTTTTTTTCTGAAGGGTTTTTTATTTTCTTTCAAGGGTATCTTATCCTGTATGATGTTTGTGTCATAGGCCCTTAAGTCCTCATAACTCCAATCAAACACATCAATGAATTCCTTGAATAGGTCAATGTATTTCCTTTTCATGTTTGCAGGAATGTACTTAGCCAATGTGATAATCTTGGGTTTATCTTCAGTGCCTATGTTGCATTCCTCGACATCAGAGTCTGCATGCTCTATAGTGGGCTTTTTTGCTACATGATCGAAGTCAAAAAGGTGTTCTAAAGGTGCCAGCCCTCACGGTATGTTCTTATCTTTGGTCTGCAGCACCTCTACTTCCTTAATATATGTGTTTTCACATTCTTCATTTGGATTTCCAATCTTTTCGTTTAAAGTGTTTATTTCTATGTTACAGGTTGTCTCTTCCTAATCTGAGGACTCTTCACTTTGGTAGCTACTGTTAGATTTGGAGTCTGAATCAAAAAATTCAAACTCGTTTCTGCCCACCAGGATATCCTCAATCTGTTTATCTCCTTTAAAAATCTGCCAATATTTTTCATTGTCTGGCACTGCAGGTCTGAATTTGGTCTGAATGATGATCTGTTGGTTGCTTGGAGTCCTATGGTATGAACTAGCTAAGAAAGCTAATCCATTTGCAATGACATTTTGACTCCTAGGAACAAACACTAATTCGTATTCAACAAATGTTTTCATTAAATCCATAGTGTCATTCCTGTAAGCTCTCAATCTAGGATGTTTCATTGTGTATTCACCATTCACTTGTTTAAAAATCATCTCAGAGTCTCCATGCACAGTTATCTTACAGGCTCCTAATTTCCTCAACAGGTTTAAACCTAGGATAAGAGCATCATACTCTGCAATATTTTTTGTACATTTGAAGTGCAGGTTTCAGGCATGACTCTCTACGTAGTCACTCTTTGTGTTATGTATCCACACCCCTGCTCTAGCAGTTCTCTTGGTACATGACCCATCGAAATTCATCTCCCACAAGGGTTCATTTCTCGTTCTATCATCACTTCCTTCCCTCCGGCTGGGTTCGCCATTATGTTGTATTATAGGAGCTACACTAGGCTGTGCATTGTTTTGTTTTTCGTCATGTGTGTGGAAATCAGAGGGGTGACTACTTGGCTGATTGCATTCTGTTTCTGGTTCACTTTGAGCTTTTGTTACAGTGCACTGTTCAAATTTTTCTACATCTTCCTCCTCCAAGTCTAGAGTAGCTATTATTTTAAAGTCCATGGGCAATGTTTCCTTGTTGGTATCTTCGTTTTGGGACTTTGACCCTTCTAAGGATTCATCACTACAGAGGATGAAGGAGTTAAGGTCTGTATGTATAGAGTATAAATGTGAGTTTTTAGGCTTCTCGGGGCTACTGACCAAGAATTTAATTTTTGACTCTTTGTACAGTCTTCTAATTTGGCCAAATATTGGGATTGTGGCATAGGCCCCATCCATCTGCATTGTGCCTTGTAGCTTGGCTCCCCATGATCTTGACAATAACATGCCATACTTGGGTGGCACATTTGCCACAACGACAACCATGACCATACACTTTGTTGGAATCTGGGCAAGGCTCACACATAAATCTTTAATTAGGCCAAGACATTTTACTCTGCTAGAGTCAAATTAATATAGGTCTTTGTAGGGATGGGTTATCTCTAGGCCTAACCTTTCCATCACTACTTTAGGCATCAGGTTGTGTGACGCCCCAGAATCATGCATTGCATTATGGAGAATCTTATCATGGATATTAAGATTGATATAAAAAGGGGGCACTACCCCTTCCTGAAAATTTCCTTCTATCTTTGGACCAAACAGAAGGGCAGGTTGATCATCACTCAGATTTACAGTGTCACTGTTCTCACCTAAATTTAATGCTTTCAAAATTTGGCCTTTATATACATCCTGAGTGACCAGCTCAGAGAGTGGTACAGAGATTTTAATTTTTGCAATCTCACTCTCCAAATTGATAGTGGACTGACTCTTTGGAATTTTCAACTCTGTTTGGTTAGCCACTGCCTTAGTGGTTGAATCAGTGTGCTGATTCTCGTTATGTACAGTGTTTCTAACAGTTTTATTAGGAGCACTAACTGTAGTTCTAGTGCTGTTAGTTGGTTTACCTTGTGTATCAGTGTTTTGGTTTTATTTTTATTTGCCCTTTCCAGAACTCTCAGCTGTTGATTTGTTACTTTCAGCAGTTACTTTAGAATTTTTCTCAGGTCCTTTCTTGATGGTGACCTCAGAAGCTTTTGGTTTGGCAGTTTCTTGGCTCTTTTTGCTTCTAAGTTCATAATTTTCTCTGACCTACATCATCGAATTTTCAAATCCTAACCTATAATCCTCAGTTTCTAACCATTCCTCATTCCAATAAGAGGGTGGGGAGTGATCTTCTTCTGTGTAAAAGCTATGGAATGAATCTTCTGTTTCAAACATGTTTATTGTGGTTCCCTCAGACTCTTCTATGATTCCCTCATCTTCATCAAGAAAGTTCTCAATGGGAGAATAAATTTCTCATCTGATACTCTTTGTCTGTTGGGAGTGGCATTCTTTCTTCTAAAGTTTTGGTTCTGGTTATGGTTTTGATTTCTGTTTTGGTTACTAGCTGTGACAACCATTTTTTCCATCATTTGGTATAGCTTTTCCATGTTTTTGGACATGCGGTCATAATTTGGGTTAGACGTGGAAGCTATATTGTCATCTCTATATGTTACCCTTTTCTCAGCTCTCATTCTTGCGCTTTTCTAAATCAGATTAGCCTCTACACTCACTGCTCCCTTTTGCATGTCTTCTCGTGTGTTTTAGTCTCTCTCCCTAAGCTGGTAGGCCATGTCAGCATCAAAACCTTCAGGATATTTCGCTAGAGCCATACCTTAGGGAGGTTTCATATGTGGAGGAAGAGCATTGTAAATGTAGTTGAGCCTTGTTGTGTAATCATGGACACTCTCTCCTACGTTTTTCTTAAGGCTCATATATTCTACTAGGAGTTGGCAAGGATTGGCCTTGACTTCCCATTTGTTTATGAAAGTTTGATACAAAGCGGGAAGGTCTTGGATACTATTAGGAGGTAGGCTCTTGAACCATTTCTTCACATCACCTCCTAAGCTCTGGGAAAATATTCTCATTTTGAATGTATCATCATCTATCTCCATGTAGTCAAAAGAATCTTCCATCCTATCTACATGGTGTTGGGCTGTGGTAGACTCTTTTGTAGTGAAGTGTGGGATCTTCAACTGATAATCATTGGGTAAGGGTACTAGAGGCTGAGGTAAAACCAGAGGTGCATACCAGGCTGCCATGACGATGTTTTGATGAGGTAAAGGATTGACTTGGGCAACTGGTATATGGATGATGGGGATATTGTGACTAGCAGAAGATTGATGAGTAGATCTATGGTTACTGAGCCCCAAGTTTTGAATGAAGTATATATCAGGAGGTGTAGATGGAGGGGTCTATCTATTCCCAAGGTGCTTACCACTTTGAGGTGGTGAAACAGGAAACTCAAGGTATGGTTGGTCTAGAATACTGAATGACCTAGTTCTTGGTAAACTGTTTTGAGTGCTTAGGCCGAAAAGTGGGTCTGATAGAGCTGTAAATTTTTCTGGTGTAGAGTTAGCTCTATGGATGTGGTTGGAAATAGTTGATTTTTTAGGTGTAGGAGATCCCTTGAGGATTCTCTCAGGGTTGTCAACTATTTCAGGTGGGTCTAGGTTAGGATAAGCTCTTCTATGAATGGTTCATGAATATAGACTGTCGTTCTCCCAACCAAGCAGCTTAACCCTACCTGTTACTTCTATTTTGGTTGATGTTGTTATGAAGGCTGGTCTCCCAGTGGAGTCTAATGTGAACCAATATAATCAGCAGGCCTACCGATCACCAGTGGATTCTTTAAATCATTTAGGAATTGTGGAGTCGCCAGGTGGAAGGTTTAGGATGTTTTTGGAGGGTACACTGTCCACCACAGTGCTTATGAGATATCCCCTTTCAGGGATATCTTCCAGACACATCAAACTCTAACCAGAGACTGACTGGAAGGGCATTTACCAGATATGTCACCTCTGAAATAGTGTGAGATCTGGAGGCTACCTGGCCCTTTCCAGACTCTGTCTAAGAGTGTGGGAGAACAGAACAAATGGTATATAGGTTGATCTGTGAATAGGGACATTTAACTGCCAACCTAACCAAAGTTTCTAGGTTTTTGAGGCTCTTATGATGTATTGAGGTGAAAAATACTCAGATTCCCCAGCGGAGTCACCATTATGTTGGTGACAACGATGGGTGACAGACAAATGTTATCAGTTATAGGCTCTCAGATTTTTCCCCAGCGGAGTCGCCATTATGTTGGGGTTCCCATGTTTTGGCCAGATTGGCAAGACCAAAAGATGAGACAACATCAAACCACTTTCAGACCTTAGGATCTAGACCTCCTGGGTCCAGAGAGGGATCTCTCTATGATATGTCAAAGGTATATGACTTTGAAGCTCAGTGTTAAAATTTTAGGCTAGTTATAAGGCTCAGGGTTTGTTTGTTTGATTGTTTGGTTGCTGGTTATCGGGAAAGAAGGGTTCAATGTAAGACAAGGATGAGAAAAGAGGAATAACACAGAGGTGAAGTATTCCAGGGAGCATTCAAAACCATTGGGAAATGGAGTCAGGAAAGGATTTGCTTGCTAATCAATAGGAAGGCTTTCAATTGGGCTAGTCATCTAAAACATTGGATCTTAAAGATGATTATGTGATATGGAATGGTAGGAGAGGAGGAGACAACACAGATTCAGGACGCATAGTTAAAGACCAGCTAGTTACACAAGGATCCTAGTGGACAGGGCTAACTCTAATCCCCAGTGTTCCCAAATATTCCAGCTAATTCCCAACCAGAACATCTTAAGAACTGATTCATTTAATTCATACATCAGTGAGAAGGCAATAACATCCACTACACTGGTTAAATAAACTGAAATCAATTCTCAGATAACACATTTAGTAGAAAACATCAAAGGCAAGGAGAGCAGAAACATAGGGTAGCTAACAAGGGTAAATCCTATGCCAATATTCTGATGCAAGCCAGTAGAAACAAAATGAAATGAATTAAAACACAGAGATAGCAAAACATCACCACTGCTTTAGATCAGGATCCAAAGAAATGTGCTTGTCATATTAAACAACAATACCAGTCAAGTACAACAATGCCAATAACTGAATACTCAGTCTGAAATCATATTCCTCAGCCTATCTTACAACTTTACACAGAGACTGTGTCTCAAAAGAAAGTACTTGAAATTCTCAGATAACTAATCAACAACCTTTAAAATGAGTTTCTTCATGAATTTATAGCTCCAGTGGCGCAGAGAAGGTAGGTGAAAAACTAAATGCAGCATTAAAAACTCAGTAGAGGAAGAAGACCAAAGCCCACTCTGTATAAATTCTATGCATTAATCTGGGACACTCTTGGGTGAAAGAGTGGTCTTCGTCAGGTTTCCATTTACCCCAGGTATGTCTCTGATGTATTAGGCTGCAGTACTCTATAGTACTTCTGGTGAATTAAACAAAATAGTAGAATCAAGACGCTAAGATCTACCATACTGTGCAACAAATGCCTCTGATAGCCTAGGAATGTTGTAGGGGGGGAAAACTTCTCTTGGACAAAATGTATACTGAAACCATAATGCGTACTGTGTCCGTTCTCAGGAAGAAACATTTTTCTGATGTGAAAACCCCGATGATATGGTTTTCTGTGTGTTGTACCCTCTGTGTGATCCATGATGTCGCTAACCTGGTGCTTTGCCTCTAAGCCACTGTATTAAGGCTCAAAGATCTTCAATACTAAATGTTGAACTCGTTGATCATTAGCTGGTATTTCTCTGTCGCTTCATAAATGTCTTAATCTGCAAAATGTGGGCTTTAATGGCGCCGGATAGGTTTTCGTGTAGATTGAACTGTTCTTTAATAATATTTATAATGCCGCCACCTTTCCTGAAATTTCCCTGTAGTACCAGCTTCCAAATTCAACTTCCTCTGCAGAATGCGCCATTTACGATGACACATATGAACCATGGCAGTTTTCTGCCTTTCTGAAACCCTGCAAAATACGAAAAAAATTTAAGAAAACAATGAATGGCGGTAGTGGATGCAGTGCGGATGATGAAAATGGCCAGGCAGCTGGTGAAATGGTGAAAAATGCTGTGGAAGACTCGCAGTGTGGTGGAAATAGTGGGGACTACAGTCGAAAGGTGGTGCGGAAGGAAAAATAAATGAAAAACCTTTGAACTAGACCTTTTACTGGAATATATAAAAGGACGGGCGACAATGTGACAAAAACATGTGGACAGATGACATGGCAGGACGGGGTTACGGCGGGACTGAGAATAAATCTGGGTCGTCTGATCTTGGGAGGAGATCGATGGTGGACAACACGTCGGAGGGTGATGAATGGTGGGCCAGGGGTACGGTGGCCATTGATTATCGCGTGCACAACTTCGTGGAGTGATCGCCGTTGGATTTCCCACCCCAGATCAGACGACACACAGCGATATCACTCTGCATCCATGGATGAACTTTAATGCACGATGGGAGGGTGGTTTTCCAGCCGTACCGGTGCCACGCGTCGGATGATGTATGGGATCGCTCCGAAAATGAAAATACCACCCGACCTCCAAACGCGGTGCGATGGAGACCGGCAGTTTTCAAACAGTGCTCGGGTGCGGGGACCATAGACGTACAGGAGAATATGGACCGTCGGATCATCGCTCAAATGGACGACGAATCTTTGATCGTGTGGTGAACGGGTTGAATGATGGCTGCTGCAGGTGCGGCGATCGTCGTCCACTATGTTTAGATCAACGATTGAAAATGCACCCGATGAACATATGAGATAAGTGCTTCTTGCACTGGCGCCTGATTATAGCGCTGGGTCACGTGGAGGAAAAATATATAGGGGGCTAGGGCCGAAGGGGGCTAAGACCACAATGTGCAGAGTATGGGTTTTCTGGCCCTTTTTAATTAAATTTGAGCCCGAAAATGGGTAACGATAGAGGGAAGAAGGGGAAATTTGGCTAAAAAACGGGTGTAGGAATGGTTTAAAGGGTGTGGGTATGATTTAGAAAGGTCAGAGGGGAATTTTGACACGAGGGAATAAAGGGTTAAAATGGGGTATTCTACAGGGATACAAGGGGAAAATGCAGGCCTTCACGAGCACAATTTTTTGCAATCAGAGAGGCTTCATACTGGGAATCAGCAGAGGGGATTTCATCACAGGGCAAAGGAATAGGAGACTTCAAGGATGATGTGTCTCCAGGGGAGATGCATTCATTGAAGGCTCAGAAACAATTTAGCCCCTTACTTTGCTTGTCAAAAAATTTATAGGGGGCTAACAACTTCTTCTTGTGATTCTTCCATCCTTTCTTCAATTATGTTTTAATTCATCTTTCATGTAAAGTATCTATTTCTCTCTAATGTTTCTTTAGCAAGATTTTCCCCTACCGAAGGGAGATTGCTTCCTATTTCCACTTTTGTAACTCAGAAATTAGCAAGATTTTCTCAGAACTCCATCTCGAAATGGAACTCATCGTTCTCCTTCATTCAATATCCTCATAAAAAATGGGTGTACCAACCTCTTCTTGATGGGGTTTTTCTACCTCTTCTATTGGTTCTTGTGTAACAACAGCCTCCCTAGTGGGTTCTTGTGTGTCAGCCCCTTTGATTCCACCTAGAGTAGCCTTTGTCTCCATTGTTTTTTCTTCTACAATAGGAGTGGCCTCCACAGGTTCTTGTGGGTTGGCTTCTAGGTGAATTATTACAGGAGGATCTAATTTAACTGCTAATTCTTGTGTAATAGTAGCATCATCAGCAGATTCTTGTGTAACAACCTCTTGTTGTTTTGCTTCTGCTTCCATTGGGCTGATATTTTCTCTATAGGAATTATATCTTGTTGTTGTTAAGTCTTGAAAACATGTCATGCATACAGACACCAGCATTTCCTTCCCCTCAAATAATTACTGATTTAATTCTTAATTTAAATTTCTTAGACTTCTAATTTCTAACAACAAGGCATTAGTTTCGTCGTTACCTAATGAGGAGTGTTTCCTTTCTTCTTCTAAAAATTCTACCTCCATCTTCTTTTTGGTCGTAGGAAAAGGTTCTTCAGGCATGCTGAATTTAACTCTTTGTTTTGGTCTTCTATCCCTAATTGGTTCATCAATAGGATTTTTCCCAATCCTAACTCCAGCAAGCCGAGTCTGGATTTCCACCTCTGTCTGACTTCCTCCTGAAGTCGTGGTCTATTTCCCTTGGCTTGTCCTCGGCCTCTTTCGCTTGAATTCATCCCATTTTTTTCCTTACTGGCCTACGACATCCTGCATGATTATCTTAATGAGTCCATGATTAGTGACACATGCCTCCAGGTGTGCTGCTATTTTCATTGTTGCCTCCATTTGCTTGATGTTCCCTAACAAATAGAATGGAAGGTTCATTCTTTGCTGGTGTTGTAGGTGATTAGGAAGAGGAAAGTGATAGTTTAATACTATCATGAATATTCCCTCACAAGTGATAAATTTAATTAAGCCCATGGCAACATCTTCCCAAGGATGAGGAAGTGACAATATGTCAATTCCTCTCCCTGTATTCTCTAGTTTTTCTTCCCCTACTAGGAAGTCTTCTTTCAAGGAGGGGTCATTGATTTTTTTTTTAAACCACCTTGGCCCCTCTACTAGTAATGAAGTTACCTGGTTAATTATCTCTTCAATAACCTCTACTTGCATGCCCCTAACTCGAGTTTGATTATTGTTCAAGTTATGAGAAAATTCAATTTCCACCGCCTCGTGTGAGCCTTTAAGCTTCTGGAAAAAATCAACCCATCCAACATCTTTGAATATATGGTAGGCTCTGCAAAATTCTACAAGGCATCCATAGAATCTGGCTCATGGATGACTGTTGCTCCACCCATCTCTGTTGTTTGTTTCTAAATTTTCTTCTTGCTCTTCGACCGCATTGTAATATCACTAAGCTTATAAATTTTCTTCTTTTCCATTTAGCCCAGTTGTAACATCACTGTGTCTCTGAGTTGGTTTCTTCTCTGCATCTCCATTTATCCCAATCAACGAGTTTACAATGAGAATTCAAGGTTTCAGTAGAGGAGGTTTATGGGAGGTGACGAATTTTATGAATTTACTGAATCATACCTCACACTAATATTCATAAATGGCTCATTATGGAAAGTAATGGGATTTCATACACACACTCTTTTCCAACTGGATTTGGTCATCATTAGCAATTTTGTTATGGATTAGGTAATTGGTAATTGGAATTTTCCTGCAGCAAGGTAATTGGCTATATCTACATAGCATGGTGTGTGAGTAGAGATGGAAAAAAGATACTCATCTGGAAAAGAATCCTTAGAGGCAGTGCCGTCATTAGTTATAGTTAATCTTGAAAGGAAATCGACAACTACATTATCTTTTCTAGGTTTATCTAAAATAGTAATATCAAATTCTTGTTACAGAAATAACCATTGTGTAACTCTACCTTTAGTAACTGGCTTTTTCATTAAAATTCGAATTGTAGCATGGTCAGTGTGTACAAGTACTTGATTCCTAGTGATGTAGTGTCGGAATTTGTTGATAGCATGCACTACTACTAGGAATTCCTTCTCAGTAACAGTGTAGTTGAGTTCTGCTAGAGTCATGTTCTTACCGATGGAATAAATGGCATAAGTTTTCTTCTCCTCCAGTTACCCCAAAAAATCACCCATAGCCATGTCAGACGCATTTGTAGCAATATGAAATGGAAATTCCTAGTTTGGTCCTCATAAAATAGGTACTACTATTACACAGTTCTTTAATTTTAAAAAGGCCTGCTCACACTTCCCTTTCCACACAAATTCCGCATCTTTCATAAGTAAATAAAATAGAGGAGATGCTATCTTTGAAAAATTCTAAATAAATCTCCTATAGTATCCTGCATGTCCCAGAAAACTACGCACCTCCTTCGGAGTCTTAGGGGTTAGGATTTTCTAGATTACATAAATTTTTGCAGGATCTACCTTGATTCCATCTGCTGAAATGAAATGTCCAAGCACAATTCCCTTGGTCATCATCATGTGGCATTTCTCTGTTCTCAGAGCAACATTAGTTTGTTCACAACGCTCCAACAATTTTTCCAATTTAGTTAATGCTATATCAAAGGCATCCCCATAGTGTGTAAAATCATCCATAAATATTTTAGAGCAGTCATTCAAAATATCAGAAAAAAAATACCCAATATTGCCCTTTGAAAGGTTGTTGGTGCATTATAGAGGCCAAAGGGAAAGGACTCTATGTGCAAAACTACCCCATCGACAAGTAAAGTTGTCTTGTCTTGGTCTTTTGGGGCAATATGTATTTGATTATAGCCACTAAACCCATCTAGAAATTAAAATATTTTTTTCCTAGAAAGAGTGTCCAAGACACGATCAATGAATAGTAAAGAAAAATGGTCCTTTTGAGTAGCCTATTAAGTTATCCATAGTCAAAACAGACTCTCCATTTGCCATTCTTCTTTGGAACTATGACAAGTGGAGACATCCATTGACTGTCTGAAATGGGGTAGATGAAATTATCATTAATGAGTTTCTGCAATTATTATTTCACTATAACCTTAAGTGCGGGGTTCACTTGACGTTGACATTGTCTTACTGGTTTACAATCCTCTTTAAGGTAAATGCAGTGAGTGCAAAGGCCAGGATGGATTCCTTTCATATTAGTATAGTCCCATGTAAATTCCTTTTTGTATTTTTTGTAACAGTTGTATCAACAATCTTTTTTTGTTCAGTAGTCAGGTGAGGATTGATTTTTAAACATTTTCTAGGTTCGATTTCAATGAGGCTGATGATAGTAAGCAAAGTTGTTTTCAAATGTTAAATATTGCATCATCTTCCTCACCTTCTTCTCCCAAATCTCTAATGGAGACAAAAGGTAGTGAATTAATAATAAAATCATTAATGATATCGTCCTCTACTTCATCCTTAAAGTATTGCTCTTTTCCAAGCATGAGAAGAGAAAGGGAAAGATCAAATTCAGGTGAAAATTCATCCCACCAAGAACTACTTGAATCCATATGAGGTTTTGTTGGGGGATAAAGGTTCAGGTTCTGACTGGCCTGTTCATCTGAGATCACCATAGATATGAACCTACATTTGATTTATGCGTCTGTAGTGGCTAGCCACGATCTTCCCAAGATTAAAGGATGAACCCCTAGGTTCGATTTGGTTTGTAAAATGAGAAAGTCAGCCAGATAATTCCAAGAAGCCACAATGATAACCACATCTTCGATTACTCCTTGGGATTGACACAAGACCTATCTGTTAATTCAAGAAATGTAGGTGTAGGTCTAACTCCATGGAGTCCCTGAGAGATGAAGAGGTATTTAGTCATAACATTAATAGTTGCCACTAGATCAATCAAAGTATTGGTTATGTGGTTATTTTCAATATGGAAAGTCATTGTAGGGTTCCTTGGGTCATTATATTTAGTCAAAAAAGGTTGATAAATAATAAGATCAGACAATTTTCCCATGACATGGATAGTAGCAGGGTCTTTAGGTTTATTTCTAGGTCTTTTGACGCATAGATCCCTTACTATTTTAACATATATAGGGAATTATTTAAGGGCTAGTAACATCAGAATCCACACATACAAATTTTGCAACTCCCTAATGAATTCAGATTCAGATTGTGAGACTAGCCCAATTTCAATTAATCGTTGAGGGTGTTATCACACTAATAATTCTCAAAGTTGTGAGATTTTCTATTATAGTTTAAGGAATATCAGAGGTAACCACAAACCTACTTTTAAGCTTTAGGACGTAGCCTTCCTAATGCTCAAAGAGCGCTCTCTCTATAAGATTTAGCTTTGTTTTTATATCTGATTTTAGGCTAGTTGTATAGAGAAAATTGGTTTTGAGATTTTGATTTGATTTGGCGGGAAAATCACTTAATGATATGGATAGATATAGATATTTTTTCCGTTGGGCAGATGGAGTGTATGTATTAAGTAGACAGATCAGGATCAAGGTCTAAAGGAAAATTTTCACAGGGAAAAATAGCAGAGCCACTTCAGGTCTTCAAAGGCTGATGTTGAAATGGTTTTAATCGGGATAAAGAGAAATTAAGAATTATTTAATCCGGATAAGGAGTGAAAAGGTAGGGGTCAATCGAAATTAGGGAGAAATTAAGGGTTTCCTAGTCTGGATATTAGCAGAAAACATTTAAATGAAAATTAGTCAATAACAGAGCGCTTTTAACAAATTCTGATATAATAATTCCTGATTTCACATTAAAATTAGAACACATTCATGAATGGATTGAAAACATAAGAAAATTTACAAATAACATGATAAAATACTTCACTCAAGTGGCCCAACACATGAATCCTGAAATATGATGCTTTATTGCATGGGATCCAGTCTGCTGACTTGAACTTGATAAAAAAACCCTTTAGGCTCAGAAAATATGACTACAGAAACCTTCCGCAATTAATCCACCCTCAATACTTCAAATGATGAAGTATTTATACAAAAATTAGTACAAAATATCCTTGAATAATCTTAGGATTTTTTATTGGAAAATAAAATATCCTTTTACAAAAAGATAGGGGCAGCTGCATAACAAATTGCTAGTTGTCTTTTTATTGAAATTAAATAGCCTGCTGTTTGGATTTGGGCTGCAGCTAGATAGTTGAGGTGTCCCTCACACTAGCAGTTTGATATTTAATTAGTTTTTAACTTTATCTTTCATCTGATACTCTATAACTTGATACACTTTTTACTACTGATAAAAACTTTTTTAAAAATATGTTTACTGTGTAGTAAAAAAACAATCTCTATTTTTTCATTTTTTCTTACTGGAAACTTATTTTACAACAAATATATTAGCTTCTCCCAGAATTCTAACTCTGGTAATTTTACCTTCATTATTTTTCTGAAGATATCATCAACTTCAGTGTACCTTGCAAAGGTTGGCTTGACTACAAAAAGGTGCTTTACTTCATGTTGTAAGTAAAACAATTTTTCAATGCTTTTGTGCAAAACTTTAACTATTAGAATCCCTTGCCAATTTGATTTGTTCACCTGTTCTTTGGAAAATTCCCTTATCTTTTTATTATAATATTATTGTTTCATTAATTTATCATTGATTACTATAATATTTGGAAGGCCCTTTTGCCTCAAGTGTCAAATTTCACCATGAATCTTGTGATGGCTATATCCATATTTTGGAACTTTTCTTCCAACAGTTTCATCAAATTTTTCTTGGAAATTACTTTTCTTACCTCAAGAATGGTTTCTATATTATCTATTATTCCTATTTCATCCAATTCTTTCTTGTTTTTGGAATTGAGGAACTTGATAATTTCTAATGCTTTTTCAGGTTTAGTGCCTAGTTCCTCTTTGGTTATTTGTATTTCATCTCTAGCTACTTTGACTAAATTATTATGTTCATAAATCACTTGTATAGATGGTCAACTATCATTGAATGATTTAATGATATTAGACCATAGCTGATTTTCAATATGTGCCATGGGCTCCTTCAAGGACAATTATGTTTCTAACTTTTTGAGTTGTTCACTTAACCTTTTAGCCTTTTGCTCTCCAGTTTCAGCATTAATGTGTGCTAACTTATTGGCATCTTCAAGATTCTTGATTTGCTCCTTCAACCTTCTTATTTCATTATTTTGTATGGACATGTCCTTCATTGCCTTTATTAATTTGTTGGCCTCGTCTGATTTCTGGACTACTGTAGTAGAAGACTTAGTGGAAGAAGGGGTAGAAGAAGTTACTGGCACTGCTATTGCTAATGGAAAATTTGGAGCTAATTCTTCTGCCAAACTGGATGGAACTGTTGTTGTCACCATACGAATTACAGTAGCAAGAATTTCTTGGGTTTTGGCAGCTTCCTTCTCTTGGACTAATTTATCCATTTCTATTTCCATCTCCTTAATTTGTGCTATCATCTGTAATATGAGATTGATCATCTCATCCTTTTGATTTGCCTCATATACAATTTCCTTGGCCTGTGGATGCTTGGTTGGGGGTAATTTTAATTATTTTCTAAGTGCTGCAATATCAACATCTTTTCCTTTTACTAGTTCTTCTACAACTTTTACATTAGAAGGGTCATAACCCACGTCAATCTCTAATTCCTCTAAAGATTTGATTATGGTGTCTTTAGCATATGATGAAGCTTTTTCAACCTTGGGTTGAACTTCCACATTTTTCAAAGAATTATGGAGTTTTTGAACACTTATTGATTTTGTATTCATTGTAGAATATATCATGTCTAAACTTTGCTTGTGGAATTCAATCTGGTCCAAGGGATGAATGTCTTGGACTGGTACTTCAAAATCAACCTTTTTGTAATCAATTGTTGTTTTGGGATTTGGCACTATAGGTTGAAGTATTGTCATCAGTAATTTCTTATGTTTATAATCAAAGGCTCGAAGCAACTTGTTTTGTATGCCTGGAGTCTGTTTCAAATATTGAGAATAAATTTCATTCTTAATTTCCTCATTCTTAGCCTTGATCTCTTTATACCTTTCCTAAATATCCATATCTTTATCCTCTCACTATTTTGATGATGAAACTTCCACACTTTTTTTTTTCTGGATCAATTGTGTGTTGGAAATGGCAGGTCATTGTTCATTTACAATCACTGTGGGAGGCACATATTCTTTACCTAGAATATTTGTATCTAAAATCTCCACTGTCTCTTTTACTTTATCTGTTGGATTTGTCTTTTGTTTCTTGTTGTACCTGAGTTTAAACTTTGTTTCTGTGGTAGTTTCAGCAATATATGAGCCCTATTCATTATTTCTTTTTGTACCTTTGTCTTCCCAAGCTGGAGTCTGCAAAATGTGACTAGTATCACTCTGCTAAACAAATTCTACCAATGTATTTTTGAACCATTCAGATTCATTAGAAAATTTCACAGTTTCAAGCTTTTTCTCATGAATTTAGGGAGTTAATTTACACTTCACTCTCATTTTTCTTATTATAGCATAAGGATCATAGTGCCAAAGAAAATTTTGCTGAATTTATACTCTGACAACTGATTTTCTATCTCTATACCTACTTCCATGTTATTGCATATAAAGGGACCTACTTGGTTCTTTAATTTGAAATGATTTTTTTTTAGCAACCAAGAAATTTACTAAATCTGAATTCAAAATCTGTCTTATATATTCTCAAGAAAACAACCTCATATGTAAATACTTTGGCAAATTGTAGGGAATGAGGTTTCTCCCAGAAACTCTAATCTTAGCGTGATTTCGTTATAAATACCAATCACCTATCCTGCTTTATTCTGAAAACTGTAAAACCCTTTTAATATCATCATTGATTATAGGTTTCACACTATTTTTAAGCATATTTACCAATGAATGAATGAAACAGTCTGTAAAACCTGCTTATATAAACTTTGTTGACTCCTTTCTGATCAAGGAGGTCCAGAAAATAATAGACTATTCATTTCCTTCTACATCCATCTTTTGAAGAGCTATAGGAAACTTGTCTGACTGGAAATAGAGGAAAATATGGAAGAGAAATGAGGTATACCTAAAGACACCTTCAGTAGGTAGTTTAAAAAGTTGTTCATGCATACTATTAGAAATATACTCAACAAAATTGTAGATGACTTCAGGAGATTGACCGGGCACAAAATTGGACAGGAAACCAAGTATAGATACATCAGTATGTTCATTAGTAAAGTAACCAAGGATAAAAGTCAATATTTAGATAATGTGTCTTTCTCCTTCTAGGATTTTGGAAGAAGAATATGGAGGATTTAGTTTTGGAATTTCCACAAAGGAGGGCATAAATGTTTGGAAAATTTGGAATATTTTGGGAAAATATAATTCCAAATAGGACTTTGTCAGAGCTTTAATGGATAAAGGGACTACATTAGGTTCTCGCTGTAAATGAATCATTTGATTTATGGTTTCAGTTGTTATGGTGAACAATAATACTTTTTCAGCATTGATAATGGTCTCTGATCTGGGGAATAATGGGTTTGGCACAATCTGATGGCCTCAGGGCATTCATGGGTGTGGGGAGCAACATACTTAGGCAGATTGGATTCCTAAATAAGCACATCATCTACTTGGTCCAAGGATTTCTCTTGGCTCTAGTAGTGGAGCTCAAGAAGGTTGAATTCAGTCACTAGATCTGTGATTCTATAGTCTTCATTAGCCAATGGTGTATGTTCTACATCTACAACAAGAGGTTGTAGTGTATTGATTACAATTATGATCTTAGATGCCATTGATAGGTTTGTTTTTAACAATTTAACCCCTCTTGATCTTTGAAATTCTGTTTTTAGGTCTTTAACATACTTTGGTAAGATTAAACTGTTTACAGAATATATTTTAGTATAATAGTGGTTCTATCTTGGACTGCAACAAGTAAAATTTAGGTTCTTCTGTCTCAAATTCTCAATTGTTCTTTAAAACCAATTTCTTAACTTTTACAGACTCAGAAAAAGATATCAAGGGTTTTTCTGCAAATTTCTTTAATGAAAACAATCCTAAAATAGTCAAATTTTATGCCAAGGTGTTTATGAGCAGTGTAGAAAGGCTTTGGATAACTCAGAGGTCTTGTTTTAGGTCTGCATATGTATAATATCATTCATACTTTTCTTTAAAAAAAAACTACAACTTCAGAAACTGTGAAATTCTCAGGGTTTGCAACAAAGATGAATTCAGGAGGTGATTTGGTTGTTTCTAAGGCAAACAGTATTAAAAAGGCTTCAATCCAACAATATAGTTATTTTAATGGATGGATAGGTCTTTTTTCTGAAAATACCCGTGAATTTAGGAATTTTGACACAAAAAAGGTTTGTTGGGAGTTGAAATCTTTCAAAAGCTTGTTGTGACCTTCTAAATTCATTCTGGAGACTTTTGAGTGATCGCAACAGTGAAAATGGTTGAATTCTGTTGGTTTATGGACTGAAACAGGGAAGGTAATGTTTTTCTCTCAGTTTGGAGCAGTTTAGGAGCAGAAAGTAACATAAAACTTAAATAAATTTTGTTTAGGTATTTTTATAAAGAATTTAAGTTTAAACAGTAATCCCATTAATTACCAATCAATTGAAACCGGGAGTGGTTTGTGGGGGGGGGGGGGTGGTGTTATTTACCACTGAGTGGTTTATCGCACCTTCGAAGGATGGTATATGGTTTTTCTTGGATGGATGCGATCAAATACAACGACGACGTGTGGAGGAGAGAGGAAGGGTCTAAAATTTTTTTATCATAAATCTCATTATGTTTAAAGACCGCGCTATGATATTTGCGATGGTAGATATGCGTCGTTAGATATGGCGAGTGAAAGTGAACAACTAGAATTAAATGGTTAAGATTCAGGGTAACAATCGTGGGGACCAAGATTTGTTTTATGCGGCGAGTTTGAATTTATATGTTAAAACAAAGTTTTAACATAAAGTTTATATGTGAAGTGGGATAGGTGGATTTAATGTTTATTCAACCAATGTAATGCATATAGGTGGAATGTAAACATTGGATGGGTTATTTATATAAAGGGATATTTTAACCTATGGGGAGCGGGATAATATTCACTTGGAAAAAATACACCATCGGTTAAAAACTAAAATATGGGTTGGGATATGAAATATATAAAAGGAATTAATATACTACGGGATTGAAAGGTATGTAAAGGAGTTAATACATTATATTTGCATGATAATAATCAAATGAATGCGAGAATAAACAAATACACTAAGTAAAGTGTAATTTATGTCTTTGAGTGGGATTTTCATAGTGGTGGCCCCATATTTAACATTTCACACTTATACTTAGGATAATGGCATTTTTTTGGGTTTTGGGTTTTTTGAATGAAATGATAATTAGTTAAAGGGGTTTTTACATTTCCTAAGTAAAAATGTGTTTTAACTTAGGAAAAGGGGTTTATTAGGGAAAAACGAGTGATGCTAAGGGAAAAAGGGTTTTTATGTAGGGGAAGGGTTTCAATGAGGGGAATTTCAATACCTTGGTGCCAATAAGTCATTAAGACGTAGGTCCGGTCCCACCAAATGTTAGAGAAATGCTCCAAGTCTTTATAACTAAAGGGTATACTATTGGAACACATTGTGGGGGGGGGTGGGGGAATTAGTAATATGCTAGATGATGTTTATCCATGCCTTGCAAAACTACTTTCTTCCTACCCATCATTTATTCTACCAGTTTTTCCTTTATTTGCATGGGTGCATTTGAGCTTCCCAACCCTAATCCATTTTTATTTTGAAAATAGGAAACTATCTATTTCTAACCTTATTTCATCTAAAGGCTCAGATTAAAATGTTGACCTCCTTCTTTATTCTCTACCTAACTATTTATTTTGCAAGATTAAACTTTTTTGCAAGATCTTTATTCTCTATCTATCAGCATGAAATTTAAAGCATTGAAAATTCAAGACTAAGCTATTTAACTGATCATGGATTATGGCATTTTGAAGAAGCTGCACATAATCATTTATTTTGTAGTAAAGAGTAATTATTAGTGGAATTTTGACTTGCATCACTTGCATCTCTTATTCTTGTCTCTTTTTTGTTTGGGGTCCATTTTTTTTTCTTTTTGATATTTTTCTTTTCAAGTCCTTTGATTTTTCTTTTAGGACTTTTACCCTCTTTTCATTTTTTATTTTCTAATATGGGAAAACAAATTGCAGAAAGAAAAGTATGCACATATTACAACACTAATTAAATTCAATTCAAAATTTATTAATCCTATTATTATAGGAACCTAACAGTGGCTCCACATGGGGATGACATTTCCTGGTGAAATGTCAAGAAATTTTAGACTAGTAGCCTCTAAATTTTGACTGCGTTGGCCTTGTAAATGTTCTCTGAGCTCTGCAATTATTCATAATTATGATATTTTATCCATCAAAGCTTAGGGCCTTCTCTCCAGGCTTCAACTTTGTTAGGAAAAACATCCAATCCAATCTAAAATTTGCAATGTTATGTACAATGAATAAATCAAGAAAAGTTAACTATTGGTTATTCTGAAGAGTAGTAATGCTTCAACATTCTACCATTGACAGGTCCACCTAGTAGATCTGATCTATCCATATCTTTCAAAAATAAATCATTTTTACCTATGTATCCATAAATAACATAAGGTCCTTTCCATAGGAAATAAAATTTCCCATGTTTACCTTTCTCTTCTCTCCTTGAATCCCACTTTAGAACTTTTTCACCTATATAGAAATAATTTTCTTTACTTTTCTTCTCAAAAATATTCTTAATCTTGTCTTGGATAACTTGATACATAAGATAAACCTCTTCTCTAGTTTGTTGCAAGAGTATGGTTTGGTTAATTACTCTTTGAATATCATTGGTTTCAACTTGTATCTCTTGGATTATTTTCATTACAGGTACTCCTAAGGAATATGGAAAAACAACATCCATCCCATAAACAAGCTGGTAAGGGGATGTACCAATAGATTTTTTAGTGGTAAGTCTATCTTCCCATAATGCATTAAATAACCTCTTGTTCCAAGTTTTCTTGTTGTCTTCTAGTAATTTATTGAAGATGTTCACAAGGCTTTTATTGGAGGATTCAACAAGGCCATTTCCTTGAGGGTAATATGCAGTAGAATGGCCAAGGGTAATGTGGTATTTATGATAGAAATCAATCATATTTTTGGATTTGAATGCTACTGCATTGTCAATAGTAATATTTTGGGGGCATCCAAGTCTTGAGAGTATGTTTTTTTCTAAAAATGAGATTATGACAGTGTCAGTGGCTTGCCTGGAGGGTATGGCTTCTATCCACTTAGTGAAATAGTTAGTGGCTGTCATAATCCACTTCTGTTGGGCTGAGGATGGAGGGTGAATTTCACCAATGAAGTCAAGACCCCATTTTTGAAAAGGCATTTCTGTTGAGATGGGTTTTAAGGGAAGGGGTAGAAGCTTTTTCTTTCCTTCAAAGATTAGATACGAGGTCACATACTTTTTTACATCTGTAAACAAAGTAGGCCAGTAAAAACCAGCTCTCAATATTTTTTCTGCAGTATTCTTCCAGTAAAGATGTCCTCCACAGTCGCCATAATGAAATTCTTCCAAAACTTTGTCAGCTTCTTATTTAAGTAAATGATTCAATAAAATTCCACCATGATCTTTCCAAAAGAGTGCACTGTCTATGATACAAAATATTATTACCTTTAGCTTTAATAATATAGCTTTGGTTCTTGTTAATCCAGGAGGAGCTTGTAAATTTAGTAATATAAATATAATATTTGCGTACCATGTTGAGTCTGAAAAGGCTTCACTGATCTCTAGAGTCGCCATCTCTTCCTAATCATCTATTTGTGAAATAAAATTAATATCTAAAGCATGAGAAATTGATTTAGCCATGAGTTTAGCTAAACCTTGACCTTTTATGAGTTTGGTGGGTTTTATTTCTAGGTCATATTCCAAAATTGTTGCAATCTACTTGCCTCTTTTACCATCAGGCCCATTCTATGTTAGAATATCCTTTACAATTGCATTTGGAACATAGGCAATGATATGGGAATAAAGAATGTACACACTAAAGCCTTGGATGGCCTTTACTAAAGCTAGGGTATGTTTCTCCATTATCTTATATTTTAGAGTGGCATATCTGAGTGATTTGCTAAAGAAATGAATGGGCTTCTCATATCCCTGGTCTTTTTTCAACAGTAAAACTGCAGCAATAGTGTGTTATGAAGCAAAGGAGAAAATAATGAAATATTTTTTAAAGTCAAGACTTATAAGGATTGGTGCTTTTGTTAAGGCTTGTTTAATATATTCAAATGATTTCTTAACCTCAATAGTCCATTTAAGTACTAAGTCTTTTTCCAACATATTGTTAAGTTCTCTGATTATTTTAGCTAGATTTGAGATGAATCTTCTTAGAAAGTTAATTTTACCTAAGAAATCTTGTAATTCTTTAATGTTCCTAGGAGGACTAATGTTTAGAATGGCCTCTATTCTAGTTGGGTTTATCCTAATTCTCTCTTTAGATATAATATGTCCTAATAATTTACCTTCTTGCAATCCAAATAAAGTCTTCTTAGGATTAAGAGAGATGCCAAATTTCATGCATTTAAGAAAGACTTGTCTGAGATGATCCAAATGTTCATTATCAGTCTTTGAAAATACAGTAATGTCATCTAAATAAATCACAAGGAATTCATGAATTTCCTTTGCAAAGGCTATATCCATAGCTCTTTGAAAAGTGGCTCCTCCATTCATTAACCCAAAAGGCATTTTCACATACATGAAAGTGCCCCATGGAGAAGTAAAGGTAGTTTTAGCTTGGTTTTATAGTTGAACTAGAATATGGTTATATCCAAAGAATCCATCTAACAATGAAATTCTAGAAGAACCAACCACCCTCTATAGAATGTGATCCATCTTAGGGAGAGGATAGTTGTCTTTTAAGGACACTTTATTTAAATTTCTGAAATCAACAAACATTCTGATTTCTCATGTCTTTTTCCTAGTGGGAACTAGATTAGAAACCCAATCAGAATATCTGATTGGTGCAATTATTTGGGCATCATACATTCTCTTTACCTCTTTCTCAATTAAAGGCATCAGAACAAGATTAATCCTTCTTAAATTCTATTTAAAATATTTTTGGTCTTCTTTTATAGGTATTTTATGCTGTATTATGCTAGTTTCATAGGATTTCAAGTCCTCATAACTCTAGACAAATACATCCTAAAATTCCTTAAAAAAATCTATGCATTTTTATTTTTCTTCCTTAGGTAAGGCTTTTAAAAGTTTAATAATATTAGGTTTTAACTCTTTACTTATATTACATTCCTCAATATCAGATCTTAATGGTTCCATCTTAGGTTTTCTTGCAACATCATTAGAGTAAAATAGATCTTCTAAAGGGGCTAATCCCTTAGGTAAAAAGTTGCCTTTGAGGTTCAAAATATCATATTCGTCATTTGCTAACTCTTCAATTTTTTACTATTTCTAAATTATCTGTCTAATTGACTAAATTTACTAAGTTTGGAAAATATATCATTATTTGCATCTACATTATTTAAATCAACTTCACTATCTAAGTTCTGATCTACTGTACAATCTGTGTCTATATTACAACCCTTAAATTCTCCTTCATTGTTCATGAAATGATAAATCTGTTCATCCTGCGAGAAAATTTTCCAATATTTAAGACTGCCTGGAATTATAGGTCTCTGTTTGACTTCTGCAATGTATCTATTGTTTGTTTGAAATGGTAGATTATAGGTGCTAGCAAAATTTGCTAAGCAGTGGCCATGTATATTCTGTTTTCTTGGAATTGCAGAAAAGTCACATTCCAACAGTTCCTTAATCAAATGTAAAATAGTGTCTCTATATCAACTTAATCTTGGATTATAAACAGAATATTCTCCAGTTATCTGTTTCACAATTATCTCTGAGTCTACCATAATTGACACTCTTTTACCTCCTAAATTCCTAACAACTGTGGTCCTAAAATAAGAGCTTTATATTCAGCCATGTTGTTTGTGCATTTGAAATTTAGTCTAAAAGAATGACCTTCTGCATGATTGTTTTCCATATTATGTATCCAAACTCCTGCTCCAACTCCTAATTTATTAATCATCCATTAAAATATAGGCGCCATAATGATTCATGAAAAATGTTTTCATTGTCTGGTGCTTTGTTTTTCTCTTTTACTTCAGTACTGTTTTCAATTCCAGTTTCAAAGTTACATAAAATGAATGAATCGATGTCAGTAAGTGTAAAGTAAATAGGATAATTTCTTGGTATTTTTACACTACTAACCATATACTTCATCAATGTTTCTCTGTAAAGTTTCTTTGGTTGGCCAAAAACTGATATTGTTGCATAAGACATATCAAGTTGTAGATATCCCTGTAATTTAGCTCCCCATGAGCAAGATAGGAGCATTCCATACTTGGGAGGGATGTTAGCTACTAAAATGTCCATGACTATGCTTTTTCCAAGATATTGAACTAAATTAACACATAAATCTTTAATCAAACCTAAAGGCCTAGTGATATATAAATGAAAATAGATCTTTGTAAGGCCTAGGAATCAAATGAAAATAGATCTTTGTAAGGCCTAGTGATATCTAAATTTAGGGTTTCCAATATTTATTTTGGCATCAAATTGTGTGAAGCCCCCAAATCTAGCATTGCATTATGTGAAATATGATCATGAACAATTAACTAATGTAAAACGATGGAACTGCTCCAACTTGGTGTTTTCCATTAACATTAGGACCAAAGATTAATTATGGTTGTTCATCGCTTAAATTTACTAAAACTTCTCCATCATTCATATTTGAAGTTTCAGCGATAGGTGTTTTATATAGGTCATGTTTTACCAATATTGTTAAAGGAATTGGTATTTTTAATTTGGCAATTTCAACTTGGATATTAAATGGATGATGGGATTTTCCTAGCTCAATTATTTTTTCTTTTGTAACTGTAGTTTGGGTAGTTTTATCTTCTTTTTCTACAACTTTTTTATCATTCTTTGTTTTTGTTCCTACTGTCTTACTATTTTTTTGTTTTCTTTTTAGGAACAATTTGAGAAGCAATAGATGTTTTTGCAGATTTTGGATCAACATTAGGTGTTTTGGAGTCTAACATTGTTGTTTTAGCAGAATTATTTGTAATTATAGTAGCATATTTTGGTGAATTTGTTGATTTTTTGACAACAACATCTGTGATGTCAACAATTTTAGGACTAGTTGAAATTTTAGGACTTGAAACTTTGTCAGTCGAACTAGAATTTGGCTTGATTTCCCTAGGGAGAATTTGCAGAATTTTTGTTGTAGGAGCCTCTACTATTTTCATTTTTTGTGTGTGGACATATTTCTTAATAGAAGGCTCTATGGTTTTCTTGCTTCTAAGGTTATATTTCTTATGTACTTCATTGATAGTAAACTCATAAACTTTCTTATAAGAAAAAGACTCACCAGAATCTAATTGCAGTTGTTGTAATTAATATAACTCTTGATCTTCTTATGTAAGAAAAATAGTGTTATCTTCATTACTACCCATTATATTAATGGTGTCTTCATCATCTTCATTTTTATGAGAACTTTCAACATAGTTCCCATGGAAAGGTGGTCTTATTTTTTGGTTAGGTGTTGATTCTCTAGATTTTCCAGTGTTTGTGTTTTTCCTGAAATTGGGATTTCTAATCTGAGGTCGTTGCTATTGGTTATCTCACTGTGGCTTCCTTTCCATATTAACTAACCTATCCATCATTCTCTCTAATTTTTTTTCTAATTGATATATTCTTAAATCTAAAGTAGAAGTCTCTTCTTTTATTGTTACTCTCCTTTCATTCCTTAATCTAGATTTCTTTGCTAACATATTTGCCTCTACATTAAAAACATTACTTTGCATCTACTCTAAAGTCTCTTGATTTCTCTGTCTTAGTCGATAGGCTATATCAGTATCAAATCCATCAGGGAATTTCATGAGGACAGAGTCTAGGGTAGGTTTAAGATTAGCTCGAATTGCATTATATATATTGTTATATCTAGTACAATAATCTTGAATTGTTTCATTTGGTGCTCTTTTTATATTTTCAAATTTAGATAAGATTTGTAGTGTATTTTTCTTCTTTTCCCATATATTTAGAAATAATCTATAAAAAACAACTAAATCAGCAATAGTACTAGCATTTAAACCTTTAAACCACTTTTTTTATCTCACTAGTTAATGTTTGAGAAAAAGGTATCATTTCGACATCATCATCATCTATTTCATGAAGTTCAAAATAGTCTGTCATATTATTAACATGTTGTTGGGCAGTGTAATGAGTGGTTACATCAAATTGAGGGATTTTTCTTTGATAATCCTGGGGCATGTCATGTAACTATGCTGGTAGGACCAAGGGAGCATATCTTGCAGCCATGGCTTGGATTCTAGCTTGGCTACGAGGTAAGTTGGAAGTACTTGGTGAAGAGAAAGAAGTACCTAATGATGTAGAAGAACTTGCAGATGAGATTGGAATATAAGAATATGTACTGGAAAATGTGGTTGAGATACTAGAAGATGAAGTTGGGATATATGAAGAGGTGCTTGGGAATGAGAATGATGTATTGGAAAATGCAGAAGAAAAACTAGTGGATAGACTTGAAGTGGTGGAGGATGGGAATAATTTTCTTGGCTGAAATGGTTGTTTTGGAAAAATTGAATCTGTGGAATGAACTGTGGTGGAAATAATGGAAGAAGTGGTAGTAAATAGGGATGAACATAAATATTCTATAAGGCTAGTATCTAAATGAGGGGTAGAAGGTTTAGGGGTATAGGTTGATAAAGCATTTAATTCAGCTGAATGTTGTAAATAAGCTTCATCTATTTCTTTAATCAAAGTAGCAGTTATTCCATTAAGCTTATCATAAACTTCAAAAATATTTTCCTTAGAATATACTGAAATACTTTCCTTCTTAGTTTCAATAAATGAAATAAAATCAGGATCTATAATAGTAGTATGTAAGTCACTTTCTGATTTGGTTCTCAATAAATATTGTTCAAAATTTAAATCAAATTCTATGTCTTGTAAACTTGGTAGTTGTTTTGGTAAGGAATTTTCTTTTATTAATGAAAATTTATTACCTAAATATTCTACTCTTTTATTTTTATTTCCAATTCTGTCAGGATTATCTACTATGATAGCAGGTTGTGGATCTGGATTTGACCTGGTATAGTAGACTCTTCTAGAATCCAGAATTACATTTTTTTATGAAAATACACTCACAACTTATTAAAAAAGTCTTAAGTTGAAAAGATAATGAAAATATTTCCTTTAATATCTATTTTAAAACTAAGGATTGGTTAGTTCCCCAGTGGAGTTGCCAGTATGTTATCACTCTAATAATTCTAAAAGTTGTTATTTTTTTTACTATAGTTTAAAGAATATCAGAGGTAACCACAAACCTACTTTTAAGCTTTAGGATGTAGCATTCCTAATGCCCAGAGACGACTCTCTCTATAAGATTTAACTTTGTTTTATATCTGATTTTAGGCTAGTTGCATTGGGAAAATTGGTTTTTGGATTTTGATTTGGTTTAGTGGGAAAATCACTCATTGAGATGGATAGCTATAGATCTATTTTCCATTGGGCAGATGGAGACAATGTGTCAAGTAGACAGATCATGATCAATGTCTAAAGGCAAAATTTCATAAGGCAAGATAGGAGAGTCACTTCTGATCTTCAAAGGCTGATTTTGAAATGATTTTAATCTGGATAAAGAGAAATTAACAATTATTTAATCTAGATAAGGAGTGAAAAGGTATGGCTCAATCGAAATTAGGGAGAAATTAAGGATTCTCTAGTCTAGATATCAACAGAAAACACTTAAATGAAAATCAGTCAATAATAGAGTGATTTTAACAAATTCTGATATAACAATTCCTGATTTCACATTAAAATTAGAACACATTTATGAATGGATTGAAAACATAAGAAAAATGACAAATAAAATGAGAAAATACTTCACTCAAGTGGCAACACATGAATCCAGAAATATGATGCTTTATTGGTTGAGATCCAGTCTACTCACTTGAATTTGATACAAAACCCTTCAGGTCTAGAAAATACGACTACATAAATCTTCAGCAATTAATCCACCCTCGATAATTCAAATGATGAAGTATTTATACAAAAAATAGTACAAAATATCCTAGAAAAATCTTAGGAATTTTGCATGGAAAATAAAATATATTTTTACAAAAATATAGTGAGAGTTTCCTAACAAATTGCTAGCTGTCTTTTTATTGAAATTAAATAGCATGTTGTTTGGATTTGGGCTATAGCTGGATATTTGAGGTGCCCCTCATGCTGGCAGTTTGATCTTTAATCAATTTTTAACTTTATCTTTCATCTGATACCCTTTAACCTGAGACACTTTTGACTGCTGATAAAAACTGTTTTACTTTTTTAAAAATTTGTTTACTGTGTAATAAAAACAACAACTCTATCTTTTTCATTTTTTCTTACTGCGAACTGATTTTACAACAAATTTGTTAGCTTCTCTCAGAATTATTCCTTTGGTAATTTGATCTTCATGAGTTTCCTAAAGTTCTCATCAGCTTCAGTGTACTTTTCAAAGGTTGGCTTAACCACAAAAAGGTGCTTTACTTCATCTTGTAAGTAAAAAAGATTTTCAATGCTTTTGTGCAAAAATTTACCTGTTGGAATCCCTTGCCAATATGATTTGTTCACCTTTTATTTGGAAAATTCCCTTATCTTTTTATTATAATATTCTTGTTTCAATAATTTATCATTGCTTACTAGAAGATTTGGCAGACCCTTTTGCCTCGAAGTGTCAAATTTCACCATGAATCTTGTAATGGCTATATCCATATTTTGGCACTTTTCTTCTAGCAGTTTCATCAAAATTTTCCTGGAAATTACTTTTCTTACCTCAATAATGGTTTATTTCATGTCTGTTATTCCTATTTCATCCAATTCTTGCTTATTTTTGGAATTGAGGAACTTAATAATTTCCAATGCTTCTTCAGGTTTGGTGCCAAGTTCCTCTTTGGTTTTCTGTAATTCTTCTCTATCTGCTTTGAGTAAATCCTTCTGTTAACAAATCACTTGTATAGATGGCAAGCTATCATTGACTGATTAAATGATATTAGACCATAGTTGATTTTTAATATGTGCCATGGGCTCTTTCAAGGTCAATTCCGTTTCTAACTTTTTGAGTTTTTCACTTAACCTTTTAACCTTTTTCTCTTCAGTTTTAGCATTAATCTCTGCTATATTCTTGGCATCTTCAAGATTCTTGATTTGTGACTTAAATATGTTTATTTGATTTTTTTGTATGGACATGTCCTCCATTGCCTTTATTAATTTGTTGGCCTCATCTAATTTTTGGACTATTGTAGTAGAAAACTCAGTGGCAGAAGTTGTAGAATAAGGTACTGACACTGCTATTGCTAATGGAACTTTTGGAGCTAATTATTCTACCAAAGTGGATGGTACTACTGTTGTCACCATATAAATTATAGTAGCATGGATTTCTTTGGTTTTGGTAGCTTCTTTTTCTTGGACTAATTTATCCATTTCTATTTCCATCTCCTTAATTTGTGTTGTCATCTGTAATATGATATTCATCATCTCATCCTTTTGATTTTCCTCCTGTACAGTTTCCTTGGCATGTGGATGTTCAGTTGGGCGTATTTTCAATTGTTTTTTGAGTGCTTCAATATCAGCATTTTTTGTTTTTACTAGTTTTTCTGCAACTTTTACATTATAAGGGTCATAAGCCACTTCAATCACTAATTCCTATAAAGATTTGATTCTGGTGTCTTTAGCATATGATGAAGCTTTTTCAACCTTGAGATGATCTTTCACATTTGTCAAAGAATTCAGGAGTTTTTGAACATTCATTTCTTTTGTAGTCATTGTAGAATATATCATTTTTGAACTTTGCTTTTAGAATTCAATCTAGTCCAAGGGATTAATGTCTTGGACTGGTACTTCAAAATCAACCTTTTTGTAATCAATGGGTATTTTGGGAGTTGGCACTGTAGGTTGAAGTACTATCATCAGTAATTTCTTATCTTTATGATCGAAGGCTGAAAGGAACCTATTTTGTATGCCTTGCGTCCGTTTCAAATATTGAGAATAAATTTCATTCTTAATTTCCTCATTCTTAGCCTTGATATCTTTATACCTTTCCTTATTATCCATATCTTTATCCTCTGGTTGTTTTGATGATGAAACTTCCACACTTTGTGTTTATGGATCAATTGTGTGTTGGAAATGGAAATTTTTTGTTCATTTACAATCAATGTGGGAGGCACAGTTTCTTTATCTGGAATATATGTATCTAAAATCTCCACAGTCTCTTTTTCTTTATCTGATGGAATTTTATTTGGCTGCTTGTTGTACCTAAGTTTGGACTTTATTTCTGTGGTAGTTTCAGAAGTATATGAGATTTCTTCCCTATTTATTTTTCTACCTCTATCTTCCTGAGATGGAGTCTACAAAATGGGACTAGTATCAATCTTCTGAACAACTTCTACCAATGTATTTTCCAACCATTCATATTGGTTATAAAATTTCTCAATTTCAGGATTTTTCTCATGAATTTAGGGATATAATTTACACTTCACTCTCATTTTTCTTATTATACCATAAGGATCATAGTGCCAAAGAAAACTTTTGTTGAATTTATACTTTGATAACTTCTTTTCTTTCTCTATACCTGCTTCCCTATTATTGCATATAAAGGGACCTACTTGGTTCTTTAATTTAAACTGAGTTTTCTTTTTAGCAGCCAAGAAATTTTCTGAATCTGAATTCAAAATCAATCTTATATATTATAAATAAAACAACCTCATTGGTAAATAATTTGGCAACTTGTAGGGAATGATGTTTGTCCCATAAACTCTAATCTCAGTGTGGTTTCGGTATAAATACCAATCACCTATCCTTCTCTATTCTGAAAACTATAAAACCCTCTTAATCTCTTCACTCAGTCTAGGTTGCACACTGTTTTTAAGCAGATTTACCAAAGGATGAATGAAACAGTTCGTAAAATATGCATATGTACTTTGTTGAGTCCTTTCTGATCAAGGACGTCTAGAGAATAATAGACTCTTCATTTCCTTCTACATCCATCTTTTGAAGAGCTATAGGAAACTTGTCTGACTTGAAATAGATGAACATATGGAAGAGAAATGAGGTATAGCTAAAGACACCTTTAGTAGGCAATTTAACAAGCTATTCATGTATAATATTAGAAATATACTCAACAAAATTGTAGATGACCGCAGGAGGTTGGCCAGGCACAAAATTGGATAGGAAACCAAGTATAGATGCATGAGTATGTTCATCAGTGAAGTAACAAAGGATAAAATACAACATTGAGATGATGTGTCTTGTTCCTTCCGGGAATTTGGAAGAAGAATATCGAGGAATTAGCTTTGGAATTTCCACATAGGACGGCATAAATGTTTGGAAAATTTGGAATCTTTTGGGAAAATCTAATTCCAAATAGGACTTTGTCAAAGCTTCAATGCACAAAGGGACTGCATTAGGGTCTGGCTATAAATGACGTATTTGATTTATGGATTCGGTTGTTATGGTGAACAATACTTCTTTTTCATCATTGACAATGGCTCTCTAATATGGAGAATAATGAGTTTGGCACAATATGATGGCCTCAGGGAATTGATGGGTGTGGGGAACAACATACTTAGGAATATTGGATTCCAAAATAAGCACATCATCTACTTGGTCCAAGGATTTCTCTTGGCTTTGGCAGTGGAGCTCAAGAAGGTTGAATTTGGTCACTAGATATATGATTTTATAGTCCACATCAGCCAATGGGGTATTTTCTACATCTACAACAGGAGGTTGTAGTGGATTGATTACAATTGTGCTCTTAGATGCCATTGATAGGTTTGTTTTTAACAATTTAACCCCTCTTGATCTTTAAAATTCTGTTTTTAGGTCTTTAACACACTTTTGTAAGATTCAACTATTTACAAATGTTCTTTCAGTATAACAGAGGTTCTATCTTGGACTGCAACAGGTAAAATTTAGGTTCTTCTGACTCAAATTGTCAATTCCGCTTTTAAAACCAATTTCTTAACTTTTACGTACTCAGAAAAAAGATATCAAGGGTTTTTCTATAGATTTATTTGATGAAAACAATCCTAAAAAATCAAATTTTATTCCAAGGGGTTTCTGAGCATTGTAGAAAGGCTTTGGATAACTCAAAGGTCTTCTTTTAGGTCTACAGATGGCTAATATCAATCATATTTTTCTTAAAAAACAAATTACAATTTCAGAAACTATGAAATTCTCAGGGTTTGGAGCAAAGATGAATTCAAGAGGTAATATAGTTATTTCTAATGCAAATAGGCTTAAAAAGGCTTCAATCCAACAATATAGTTCTTTTAATGGATGGATAGGTCTTTTTTCTGAAAAATACCTGTGAATTCAGGAATTTTGATGCAAAAAAATGTTTGCTGGGAGTTGAAAGCTTTCAAAATCTTGCTATGAACTTTAAAATGCAGTCTAGAGACTTTTGAGTGATCGTAGCAATGAATTTGGTTGATTTTTGTTGGTTTATGCACTCAAAGAGGGGTGGAAACATTTTTCTCTCAGTTTGGAGCGGTTTCTAGGCAGAAAGTAACAAAAAACTTAAATGAATGCAGTTCGGTTTTTTTTATAAATAATTTAAGTTTAAACAATAATCACATTAATTACCAGTCAATTCAAATCGAGAGTGGTTTAGGCATAGGGGGATGATTTACTGTTGAGTGGTTTATCGCACCGACGAAGGATGGTATATGGTTTTTCTTCAATGGATGCTATTCAATACAATCACGATGCGTGGAGGAGAGAGGAAGGGTCTAAACAAATTTTATCGCAAATCTCATTTTGTTTAAACACCACGCTATGATATTTGTGATGGAAGATATGCGCTGTTAGATCTTGCGAGTGAAAGCGAATGACTAGGATTAAATGGTTAAGATGCGTGGTAACGAGCGTGGGGATCAAGATTTGTTTTATGCGGTGAGTTAGAATTTATATGTTAAAAAAGAGTTTTAACATAAAGTTTATGTGTAAAGTGGGATAGGTGGATTTAATGTTTATTCAACCAATGTAATGCATATAGGTGGAATTTAAACACTGGGCAGGTTATTTATATAAAGGGATACTTTTAACCTATGGAGAGTGGGATAATATTCACGTGGGGAAAATACACCATAGGTTAAAAAGTAAAATATGGGTTGGGAAATGAAATATATAAAAGGAATTAATATACTACGGGATTGAAGGGTATAGAAAGGAGTTAATACATTATATTACCATGATAATAATGAAATGAATGTGGGCATAAAAAAATACACCAAGTAAAGTGTAATTTATGTCTTTGAGTGGGATTTTCATAGTGGTGGCACCATATTTAACATTTCACACTTATACTTAGGATAATATCATTTTTGTGGGTTTTGGGGTATTTTGAATGAAATGATAATTAGTTAAAGGGGTTTTTACTTTTCCTAAGTAAAAATGTCTTTTAACTTAGGAAAATGGGTTTATTAGGGAAGAACGAGTGATGTTAAGGGAAAAAGGGTTTTTATGTAGGGGAAGGGTTTCAATGGGGGGAATTTCAATACCTTGGTGCCAATCAGTCATTAGGACATGGCTTTGGTCCCACCAAAAGTTAGAGAAATGATATGTCTTTATAACTTAAGGGTATAGTGTTGATCAACGATTGTCATTGATGTCAACCCAAGTAGCACCAGGGGCAAACCCAATATTGAATGGGAGTTTTGACCTACCAAATTAATATATTCTGGGTCAATAATGATTTTTATGGTTTCTACTTATCGAGATGTTTCTGTTGATATATGGCATGCCAGGTAATTCTTCACGGTTTGAGAGATATTCATGTTTGAAGTTTGTACCCCAGTTAGTGGGCTAAAACCCCATGGGGTTGGGGCATGGGTCGTTGAAAAGTCATAATTAATATTTTTTAAGCTTCTAAAATCCCTCCCACACTCACTTGTTGAAGCCCCTCTCAAACTTAGGCATTTATATAAATTGTGATCTTCATTTCCTCCTTATGCAAGGGATTTCGCTATCTCAAATAAGTCATCGTGGAATTTTCGATCTAACTTATTTTCTACGAAGTTTCAGAAGATGAAGTTTTTATGAGGTGAAGCTATTGAGGAAGCTGCTATAAAAATTTTAGATGAAGGTGCACAATATTTCTGGAGATATGATCTATGGAAGTCACGGTTTTTGCAGGCTCCTGGAATTCATCTCAAAGAAGTGACCTTGGTAAAATCGTCATAACTGCCACTCTGAGTATCATATTGGAATTCTGTAAAAGGTGGCAGATAGTGCACAGTCTGTAGGTTTTTTCTCTATCAATTTGAGATCCAAATGAAGAAAAAATGATATGTGGCTTGTCGTACAAGTGCACTCTACTGAAATAGTTCATAATTAGGGCATTGTGAGAAATTGGGTATAACTCTCTCTTGAGGAATCCAAATTGGGTCAGACTTATGGAATTGGAAATATGACACAGAGGAACATTATAGGACCAAAAATCAGATATTGAGGATCTGAAACAACGGAGATACAGCAAATTCAAGATCGAGCTCCTAGAAGGCAAGAAAAAGCTAGATCATGTGTTGTCAAGGGTTGCAAAGGACCAGAATTTCTATGGAAGAAAAGTAAATCAAGGTGCAACAGAGGGTAGCATGACAAGAGTAGCAACCAAGGTGCATAACAACAGCAATAAGTTCATCATATGAAGTTTTCAAGTAGGCAGCATTACATACAATCATTGTAAATACATTATTGTAAAAATTGTACTAGTGTTTATCTGCCAAGGGTTGAAGAGGCAGTGTTGGGAGGTCTAGGATCATCATTAGATGGTTGTGTCAAAGTTGGGGTTATGGTCTAGTATATCTTCTTCTTCTACATCATTCTATATCATTGTAAAGTGGACCATTTTCCCTGGTACGAGAGTCCATTCTTCTTTTATTCTTCTATGGGGTGGTAGGGTGGTGCTTGGGCGAGTTGTAGCTCATTGGGTATTGGGGCATCCATTCAGTTGACTATTGAATAATCTTGGGCATTGGAGCATCCATCCAGTGGGAGCTGGAGAAGAATGCTTTTCTAGATTCTAGGAAGTTGGAGATTTAGTTTCAATTGGAGTTGAATATTAAAGAATTATTAGAAAAGTATTAGATGGTTTTTGTCCTGGAGTGGGTTTCCACCTTAAAAAATATGTGCATTTGTGTTCCTCTTGTTTGCTTCTATTATTGTACAAAAAATGATAATAATTGAAGATTAACTAATGCTCTAATTGAAACGAATACTAATTCACCCCTCCCTCTCAGTATTTCCAAAAATTGGTATCAAAGCTTGGTTCCTTCAATAGTAGTTTAACAACTGGAAGGAGGTCATTGAACATACCAAGAGTGGTGTACCTCTATTCAATGAGAATAATTATGCACTCTGGAAAGGAAGAATGGAGGTCTATACCTTGGTGCAAGGTTACGAAGTATGGGACACTATTCAAAATGGATTTACATCAACTACGGATGAACAAGGTAAGAAGAATTTGGTAAATGATGCAAAAGAAAAGAATATTATTATCAGTGGAATTATTGAATCTGCTTATCATGAGGTTTTGGGTTGTAAAACTGCCAAAAATTTATGGGACAAGCTTGAGAATATATATGCAGGTGACTCAAATGTCAAGAAGCAAAGCTTAAAATCTATAGAGAAAAATTTGATCAACTTAGAATGAAAGAAGATTGCAACATTGCTGCATACTTCCAATACGTTGATGAAATAACCAATACTCTGGAAGGATTGGGAGAGCCAGTTGACGAGAATACTATTATATGGAAGATTCTTAGAATGTTACTCGGGAGATTCAACCCAAAGGTATCGGTCTTAGAATACAGTGAAAATCTAGACAAACTCAGCAAAGAGGAATTACATGGAGTTCTCATAGCATATGAAATGAGACTTGATGAAGAAGAGGGTACTTCGCATCTAGAAAATGCGTTCGTTGCATCTAAGAAAACTAATAAGGTTAAACAACCTTCAATTGAAAATACATGCACCTGCAAGTGTGAAGAAAAGGGAGATGATGAAGAATATCTTTTAGATGAAGAATATGCTTACTTCACGAGAAAACTAAAAATTGGTAAGGGACAATTAAAAGGTAAACTTCCATTGATATGTTTCAACTATAATGAGGTTGGGCATTTTGCAACAAAATGTCCAAACAGAAGTAATAGAAACTCAAAAGGAAAGAAAGGCTTTAAGAAATTCAACAAGCAAGGATCCAAAAGGAACTTTATCTCTAAAGAAGATAGCTCATCATTCGATGAAGACAATGACTATGAAGAAGAAGCCAATGAGAGAGTATTGTTTGTGGCCAAGCACAATAAACAAGAGGTATCAAACAACGAAGAAGAAGGATGGACCATAGAATAATTTTATGAGGAAGCATTCAAGCTTATAAAACATCTCAAGGCGGAGAGGATCCATTCTAAATCTCTTGAAGAACAAGTTCAAGGTATCAAAATTGAAGTTGAAGAACACAAATAAATTGAAGAGTCACTTCAGAAGAAGTTTTAAGAAAGCTACCAAGAAAGGGAAGAATTAGGAGCTGAAGTAGTCTCGTTGCCGGAGAAAGTGAAGAAAGGAAAAACTATCCAAAGCTATGCCAACAGCTCAAGGGCATTGGAAGAGCTCATCAATAATCAACGATCTTACAACAAAAAAAATGGCATCGGTTACAAAGAAGAAGAAGCAGGACCTTCTACAACAAAATACAACCTATAAGATCTAACATGCATGAAGGTTTCATTGGACAAGATTCATAAGAACAACCTTGGAAGACAATTCCTCGACGAAAATTTTCATCCAGGTACCAACATATTTTTTATGGCTACTATTATTCATGTGTAAAATTTGGTCATAAAGCTATAGAATTTCGCACGTACCCTAGGAACGAATACAATTCCAGGAGATCTATCAAATATGAACCTCCCAGGGCTCAGCGAAACATCAATAGATTTGAACACTTAAGAAATTTAATAATATTGAATGTTACAAATGTCAAAACATTGGACACATAGCCAAAGACTGTAGACTTGAAAAATCCTCCAGAAGAATCTTTGAAGCCATAGAACGAACGAACATGGGAGAAGAAGAACAATGATAATTGTGCTCTCGCTTTCAAGGCTCAAAAGAACAAAGTATGTTGATAGCAGTTGCTCAACCCATATGACTAGAGATAGAAATAAATTTGTATCTCTGAAAGAGAAGAAGGACGGAACTGTGTCCTTTGGAAATGATGGACCTTTGAATGTTATAGGATCAGGTACTGTCACTCTCTGAAGCAAATATGCTCTAGCCAAGAATGTTCTATTGGTTGAAAACATGAATCACAACCTGCTAAGTGTTGGACAAATGTGTGATCAAGGACACGCAATACTATTCAACTCCATGAAATGTGAAATCAGGAAAGGTGTGTATGGTGAAATTGTGGCTACAGCAAGTCGAGCTCCAAACGACATATATGTTATGGATGAAGCAACTAAATCATTTCTAATAGCTAAATAGGATGATACAATAATTGGTAGCAATGATGATCGAATAAGTAAGAAGTTTTCTACAAAGGTGCAAAGTGATTTCGAGATGTCTTTACTTGGTGAGCTGACATACTTCTTAGGGCTTCAAATATGTCAACAAGAGAAAGGAATATTTATATGTCAAGACAAGTACATCAAGAAAATTCTCAAGAAATTTAAAATGGAAGATTGCAAACCCATCCTTACTCCAATGGTATCAGGTTGCAAATTGAGCATAGATGACTCATCTAAGAATGTGGATCAAAGGTTGTATAGATCTATGATTAGCAGTCTTCTATATGTAACCGCCTCTTGACCAGATGTTATGCAAGCATTTGGACAAGTAGCAATATTCCAAGCAGCACCAAAAGAATTACATATTAAATATTCACCAGCATTGGAATATCTTCGCTAGAAGCTTGGGATTATACCAATTTCTCATTAGATTTTCCTTTTTTAGAATATAAAGGGGGATTGGAAGTAGATTACATGTCTGCAGGATGGTTGTGTGTCAGGGGGAGTGGAAGTGTGTACATGTCCACAGGACGGTTGTGTTTCAGGGGGAGAGAATGTTGTAGGAAGAGGTGTCATGATCGCAGGGGGAGTACTTGTGTTGCCATCAATGCAAAAGGGGGATATTGTTCATCAGCGGTTGTCATTGATGTCAACCCAAGTAGCACCAGGGGCTAACCCAATATTGCATGGGAATTTTGACCTACCAAATTAATATATTCAGTGTCAATAATACTTTTGATGGTTTCTACTTGTCGAGATGTTTCCGTTGATATATGGCACGCCATGTAATTCTTCACGGTTTGATACATATTCATGTTTGAAGTTTGTACCCCAGTTAGTGCACTAAAACCCCATGGGGTTGGGGCATGGGTCATTGAAAAGTCATAATTAATATTTTTTAGGCTTCTAAAATCCCTCCCACGTTCACTTTTTGAAGCCCCTCTTAGACTTAAGCATTTATATAAATTGTGATCTTCATTTCCTCCTTATGCAAGGGATTTCACTATCTGAAACAGGTCATCGTGGAATTTTCACTCTAAATTTTTTTCTACGAAGTTTCAAAAGCTAAAATTTTTATGAGGCAAAGCTAAAATCCTAAGGAAGCTGCTATAAAAATTTCAGATCAAGGTGCACAAGATTTCTAAAGATATGACCTGTGGAGGTCAAGGTTTCTGCAGGCTCCTAAAATTCATCTCAAAGAATTTACCTTGGTAAAATCGTCATAACTCTATCTTTGCGTATCAGATTGGAATTCCGTAAAAATTTGAAAATAGTGCATAGTATTTAGTTTTGTGCTCTATCAATTCCATAGTGAAACGAAGAAACAATGACATGTGGCACGTCGTACAAGTACGTTATGCTGAAACAATCCATAATTAGGGCATTGTGAGAAATTTGGTATAAATCTCTCTTCAAGAATCCAAATTGGGTCAGACCTATGGCATTGGAAAGAAGACTCAGAGGACTACTACAAGACTGAAAATCAGATATTGGGGATCTAAAATAACAGAGATACGCCAGATTCAATATCGAGTTCCTAGAAGGAAAGAAAAAGCTAGATCATGTGTTGTCAAGGGTTGCAAAGGACCAGAATTTCTATGGTAGAAAAGTAAAGCAAGGTGCAACAGAGGGTAGCACGACAGCAACCAAGGTGCATAACAGTAGTAATAAGTTCATCATATGAAGTCTTCAAGTGGGCAACACTGCATACAACCATTGTAAAGGTATATTTGTACTAAGTCATTGTAAATACTTTATTGTAAAAATTGTACTAGTTTATATCTGCCAAGGGTTGAAGAGGAAGTGTTGGGAGGTCTAGGATCATTATTAAGTGATTGTGTCAAAGTTGGGGTTATGGTCTAGTATATCTTCTTCTTCTACATCATTCTATATCATTGTAAAGTGGACCATTTTCCCTCGTATGGGAGTCCATTCTTCTTTTATTATTCTATAGGGTGGTAGGGTGGTGCTAGGGTGAGTTTTAGCTCATTGGGTGTTGGGGCATCCATTCAATTGACTATTGAATAATCTCGGGCGTTGGACCGTCCATCCAGTGGGAGCTGGAGAAGAATGGTTTTCTAGATTCTAGGAAGTTGGAGCTTTATTTTCAATTAGAGTTGAATATTAAAGAATTATTAGAAAAGCATTAGGTGGTTTTTTTCCTGGAGTGGGTTTCCACCTTAAAAACTGTGTGCATTTATGTTCCTCTTATTTGCTGCTATCATTGTACAAAAACTGATAATAATTAAAGATTAACTAATGCTCTAATTGAAAGTAATACTAATTCATCCCCCCCTCTTAGTATTTCCAACATATAGTATTGGAAAACATTGTGGGGAGGGAATTTAATAATATGCCAAATGATGTTTATCCATGCCTTGTAAAACTGCTTTCTTCCTACCCATCATTTATCCTACCATTTTTTCATTCATTTGCATGGGCGCATTTGAGCTTGCAAACCCTAATCCATTTTTATTTTTAAAGCAGGAAACTATATAATTTCAACCTTATTTCATCGAAGGGCTCAGATTAATCTGTTGAGCTCCTTATTTTTCTCTACCTAACTACTGATCTATCAAGATTAAACTGTTTGGCGAGATATTTATTCTCTATCTATCAACATGAAATTTAAATCATGAGAAAGACAATATTTTAAGCTACTTAACTCATCATGGATTATGAAATTTTGAACAAGCTGCACATAATCATTTATTTTGTAGTAAAGAGTAACTATTAGTGGCATTTTGACTTGCATCACTTTCATGTCTTATTCTTATCTCTTTTATGTTTGGGGTCCATTTTTTCTATTCTTTTTTATATTTTTATTTTCAATTCCAATGATTTTTATTTTAGGACTTTTACCCTCTTTTCATTTTTTATTTTCTAATATGGGAAAACAATTTGCAGAAAAAAAAGTATGCACATATTACAAGAGCAATTAAATTCAATTCAAAAATTATGAGTCCTATTATTATAGGACTCTAATAGAGGGTATGGGGGGTTCATAATACTAACTTCTAAGTCAACCATCACAAATGTACCAGCCTTACTCGGATTGACTGTTGTAGGAATAGTAGACCCTCCATAACTGGTTGTTACAGATGTAACAACAGGTGTGGTATCAACTGTTACATGTGTAACAACTACCTCAGAATCGTCCATATCCTTCCTGGGTGATTCACTTTGTTTGGAAATAATGGTTTTATGTTCAGATCTGATTATTTTCTCTAATCGAAACCGAACCTCATTAAGTCCGATAGGAGTAATAAGATAAGTTTGTAGGGTAATCATAGCATCCATGTTGTGGGTCGATTTATTATTTGGATTGGGGTTAGGTTGCATAGGTAATTAAGGTTGGACAGAAGGTGTAGGATTTTGAATAGAAGGCAGTTGTAACTGTTGATGTTGCATTGGTCTTTGAGGGGGTACTGGACCTTGGCCATTGCTTCTCTAGTTCTGACCCCAAGGATTGGGTTGTGATGGAGGGTATTGCATTAATGGAGGAGAAGGCCACTAGTTCCATGGTGAGGAAAATTGTGTTGAGGAAGGAGTAGGATACTACCATTGGTATTGCTGACTAATATATACATTATTCCAAGGATAAAAATATGAAAAATATGAAGGCATACCTGCAGGTCTTGGTTGGCATCGTCTCTTTGATTCAATGAAATAATAAGATTGAACATATTCACTTTATTCTTGAAGTACCACCTTTGGTATTGGAAAATCAGGACACTGATTTGTAGAGTGCGCCAACTAAAAAGTGTTGCACAAGCTAAAACTATTCAGTCCACATTCTCTTTCAAATTTTTTTTTATGCATCGGGGACACAATACTGCTAAGTCTGCTTCAACTTCTACTCATGGTTTCTTGACTTGTACCGTAGTGATCTGGGAAGAGAGAGTGCTAAGGAGGTCAGTTTTAAAATCCTCAAATAAGTTATTGATCTCTTCTCTCGTTACTCCCCCACTTGTGGACTTCTGTATCCGAAGTGAAGGATCCCGAACTAAAACTCTTCCCTTGACCAATCCTCTTGAGCTACGTAGGCAAAGCTTCATTATCTCATCAAATGTCTCTTACAATATGTCCTCTTTTCCTATTATGTTTATATGCTCAAGAAAATCATCTCTTAAACCTCTTATGAATATTGGATTTAGAATTTCAGGATCTAAATTACTAAATTTAGACCTTTATAAATTGTAGTGAAATCGCTCCAAATAGTCTTCCAGGCTTTCCTCCTCCTTCTGTGCAATTTTGAAAATATCTTCCTTCAATTCCCTGGTTCGACAATAGTCCTGATACTTAAAGAGGAAGGCCTCTCTCATGTCATTCCAGGTTCGAATCGTGCCAACACCCAATCTCATGAACCATCTTAATGTTGCTCCTTTCAGAGTAGCAGGGAATAATTTCAACTTCCGGGTATCTGAAGTGTAGTCATAACCTCTACACAACACATTGAATTCGAACATAAAGGTATGAGGATCTTCAACAACCATCCCCTGAAAGGATGGTAGGGATGATAACGGGATGTTCTTAATGGGAGCCTCATCCTGTGTTACTACTATTGGGAATTCAAAAGTAACAAAGATATTTGTCTTTAAATTCTCGCCCCCCATGGTTGATTCTTCCTAATGGATGAACTGACCTCAGAGTGTACTAGAGATTGACAAATAGAAGGATCAGGCTGCTCCAGCACCATCTGTTTAATAGCATTACCAGTGTCCAATTGATGATCAACCGAATGTTGTTCCTCATGTCCCTGATGTTCCCCACTGGTCTCTCTGTGTCCTTCAATTCTCAGATATTGATCAATGATTTTCCACTGTTGTTTTGAATCTGGAGTTTTGATATTGAGAGTGCATATGGTGTTTGAAGGATGGTGAGGTCTAGACTTTTCCAAGTTGTTATGATCCAAATACATAAAATCTAGATGTACAAAAAATTGAGCTTGGAGAAAATCTTTAATATAGATAATAGTAAGATAAGACCCTTGAGATACCTAAATACATTGATATATCAAAATCTCATGTACTCCATAATGAATACATGATCACTATATATACCTATCGACACATTGTACATGTGGTCCCTTCATTATTAGAAATACCCTATTACACATACATTTAAATATCACACATACATCTAACCCCATATATGCCCCACCTTTGGTCTTACCATATGCATTTAACACAATATAAGTCCCCCTTGGGTCATAACATAGTATCATCCCTCTCAAGGCTTTGTTGTTAATGGATTTAACATGTGATGAAACCAAATACTAAAATTTCCTTAGATTCTTATGTTATTTCTACAATTGATGATAATTCATGCATCAATTTTTTTAATTTTTTTTTTTTTCATAATCATTGATGTCTGTAGTTGCAAAGTTTTTTTTTCTTTGATTCCATGTCTTATTATTATGAATTCTCCAGTTTTTATTACTTTTTGGTCTTTCATAACATTCTAATGAATAGTGATTTGGTGATGCCTTGTTCCATGAATATTGATTAATACTCCATATTTCTCCTTAATAATGTTGATTTGGATGTTCTTGTCTTCCCTAATAATCATGATATTTATCTTCTTATCTTCCTTGAAATATTTCTTGGTAACAAGAATGTTGATATGGTTTCACAATTCATGGCTTTCCTTCACTCTGCATAATAATTTTTTTATTTTTATTCTTCTCATAGATAATGGTATCCTCTATCATCTTTTACTTGACTCTGACTTCCATAGCCTTGAAGATAATACCATCATATTTGAAAAACACATTATCTTGATGAAGTTTGACTTCTGCAAGTATCTTTTGGAGGCCTTCCTAAATCTTTTCCTCTTTCTCCTTTTAAAGTTGCATTTATCAAATTTTGACTTCCTTCTTCAATCATAAAATACATGTTTGATTTACCAGATTCATGTATAGTGATTCTTTAATGTTCTCACAAATTTCCTCATCGAGTATTTTGGTAGTCTCTTCATCTTCGTTCTTTGTATCTTTTTGAATTTGACAGTGCTTCAATTTTCCGTAAAATATATTAACATCATATAGAGAGTTTCAATTATAGTCTTGTAATATATGTGCGTGTGTGTTCATCTTCTTTTTGAATATGTCCCTTGAGTTATCATTTTTCAAGCTCCCCTTCATATTGTTTCCTTATTCTAATTGTTTGATCTCCTTAATGGGTTCCTCATTAAGGTTTTGTATCTTCAATAGCTCATCAACTTTCTTCGAGATATACCCTTTAGCTCCCTTTAATTCATCTTAAATTGTACAAAATGCAGTCATTCCTGTATATTTTATCTATTTATTGGAAAATATTTTTCTCAAATGCTTCCCATCTAATATTCCATTAGTGTTCATGATAAAACTTCACCACGAGTCATTGGATTCACCTATAAAATAATAATTTGATGATAAAGGATAATTAATAGTCTCATTTACCATCAACCATTGTGTGGGATTTATTACATCTTAGTCATTAATATGAAATTATTCCATCGGTGCAACAATTGTCCTATTGAGAAAATGAGTACCTTGATTACTCGTTAATATTTATCTTCATCTTGACTAAATTTGGGTATTGTCATTGCTTCTTAATTTTTGCCTAACCTAAACATTTATATTACAAATTCAACAGATAAACAATAATGATATAAAATAGTCATCATAATTTCTCACATATATCTATACTTTTCATCTTTAAAAAATGTTTTGAATCACCTCAATTGGGCATCCCAATCAAATTTATGGTAGTTTTAAACTAGCATACATTTTAAAACACTATTGTGAAGCTTGTCCTTTTGAATGATATTAATTCTAGTGTATCTCTACAAATGTGTCCCTTATGAGTTTGAAATATTGGGTTGTATTATTGTAATATTTCTTCTCTATAGTTCCATAGGCGAGATCAAAATCTATTGTGCCAAAACAAACTTATAGTAACTTTCCCAAAGCTTCTTGTTTTTTTGTCTCTTCCTACAACCAAATATGTATATTGTAACATGTGTCCAATTATTCAAATATAATTTTAAAATTCTCCATAAAGTACTTTTGTATGTATCCTAAGTTCCATAAATATTTGAAAATTTAAAAATTCACATAAATGAGGTTAGAAAAAAAAATATCTAGCTAACCTCTTTCAAAATGATTTCAAGATACTTCACAAATAGTAAATTCCCTAGAAATCAAAAGAGAACGAAAGTCTAAAATTTAACTAGATGTTCCCCAATATCTCTACTTACTATTTTTAATGTTGACCATCATAGTGAAAATTCCAAACTAAACTATTTGAAATTGAATTCAAGAGCATTCAAGAACCCTATCTTTCTTAGAGCATACCTCTAAAAGTATAGAAAACAAAGATCTAAAATTTGAACCAGATGATGCTTAAGATTTCTCATCAATATTATACTGGTTACAATCTCCCAAAGAGAAATTTATAGCGAACATTCCAACTGAACCTATTTGAAATTTATTTTAGGAGCATTCAAAAGGGCCTAACTTATTTAGATCATATCTTTGAAATTATAGCTAACAAAGATATTACGATTGAATCATACGTTCTCCAAGATTTCTCCTAAATATTACCCAAGTTTCACCAACTAAAACCTCCAAAACCCTAGGTTAACGTGCTCTCTCATATCAAGTGTTACAATCCAAATAAATAAAAATTAATACTATCATGTACATCAATATGACCTTAGAGCACAACTCCAATATAAATAATATACTGAAATATATTCATACATCCAAATCCCATGTCTTCCATAAAAAATATATTACCCACACATTGCACATATCATGTCTTTATTAATAAGGTAACCCTCTTCGTTATTAAAATAACCCTATTAAATTTAATTATATATATATATATATATATATATATTCTTTGTACCAAACTTCCAAGTTGTGAATTTCACTCCCCCCAACCAAACAAAAATAATCTACCCGTTTTAACCTTATTTTACACCTAGATGCTTCATTTCGAAAGATAACTAAAATTGATTTTAGAAATGACATAAAATCAATGGATGCTATAATAACTCGAGTATAACTGAGGATCAATGTACAATCACTACAGCGACGTGTTATTATTTTATGTTTTTTTGACTTTAAAATTGTTTTTAAAATATTCGCACAGTAGTAAAATTAACAAATTTTTGCGTCCACGTCTATATCATGTGGCTAACTGTGACATATGAAAGTGGAATCTCTGCCTAGTAATAGTTTTTTTTCTATGTTTCGTGTAGTGTTCATTGACTTTAAAATCATTTCTAAAATTGAGATATGGTAGTAGTAATGAAATTCCACCCGTCAAAGTCGTAACCGACAACTGGTGCAGCTGGAATCTATGTACAAAATCCACCAAGACACAGTTTGTTGTTAATTGAACATTCAACAACTGTGATTATAAGCTTTCTCACTTTGTTTCTCTTTTATATTTTATCGCTCTTTTATATGTTATTCATTATTTATTGGCACATCGATGGCTTACATGAGTGTTGAGGCTCGCATTCGTTTATTTATATGAATCTGTCTACCAAATCGATGTACACTTTTATTTATACGACTTTTTCTATCAATCTATGTACACTTCTATCCTACTTTACCATCCATGGTTGGCAATTAGCAACCCCCCGCAATAAATTTCAATGGATATTGGATGCCTATTGTGGCACTTTGTGACTGGAATCACCTCCGCCTTTATTATTATTGTCCTCCATATGTGGAGGAGGAAGACTTATTGCAGACTTCCTCCAGGACCTCCAGGATGGCCAATGGTAGGAAATCTGTTTCAGTTGGGTAACAAACCCCACGAATCTCTCTTCCACCTTGCTATCAAATATGGTCTTCGGATGTGTGTCTCTTTCGGAATGAAGACTACAGTGGTTGCATCCTCTCCTTCCATGGCAAAGCAAGTTCTCAAAACCCATGAACATGTCCTTGTAGGCCAGAGCCTCATACAGTTAGTCTAGTGCCCTTCTTACGACAAGTCCTCAATAATTTGGGCACAATATGGATCCCGCTGGGGTATTCTCAGACGGATATCCAATACAAATGTCTTCAGTGATAGCAGGTTAGAAGCAGTGCAACATTTGAGAAGAGACCAAGTATTTCGTACAATCAAGCATATTCTTCTGGAAAGTATAAATGGGAACAGTGTAAACATAGGAGATACTATGGCCTACACCTCTGTTAATCTATTAGGAAATATGGTCATTGGTAAATACATGTTCGATCCCCAATTTGTAGCCTTCCGAGAGTTCAAAGACAGTGTTCGGTAATTCGTGGTGAATGCAGGTGCTCCCACTTTGGCGGACTACATCCCTTTTATTTGGTGTTTGGATCCTCAGGCTATGGCCCATAACACAGCAACGTATCTGCGTAAGGTATTTGGTATTCTTCATAAATTCATGGAGGACCGCGTGGCCAGAAGAGGAAAAACTAGGGACATGTGTGATGCTCATGAGGATCTATTGGACTATTGGAAATTTTTAGTATTCCAAACACATAGAGGAAACAAAATTCTAATATCAACGACAGAGATGCTTTAAAAACACTATTTCATCAAGCATAAAAATATTACAAAACAAAGTTTTCTTCCTTAGAACTTTAGTTCTAGGTTTATAAAAAATAAAAATTACACTTAATTGCTACAAACACAACGTTATGTGATTTTATGTTCTGCCTTGGGGTGTTTTGACACACATTCAATGCACACTTTCTGTCTATTACAATGTTTATATATATTGTAATATTTACAATATATATTTATACATAAAACATATATATATATATATATATATATATCTTAAGTTCTAAAATGAACTTGTCACGGCGTTAAATGAAACTATATAAAAAAATAAAACCATTACATCAAGGTTCTAAAATCTTAATACGTCGCGGAGCATATAACAAAATACATTAAACACTTAACATATACTTCAAAACCTTATTTCAACGCATTTTGCGAATTCCAAAACACTTTATGCAACATGGTTATTGACCTTATCTCATCCATTTTTATGCTTGCTAACTCGACCTAAAGGCGATGCGATCGTGCTCTTATTGGTCAGTGGTCGACGCGATGGCAAATTCCAAAGTTTTATCCAAACTGATTTAAAGTCTTATCGCATCCATTTAATCACTGGATGACGTCGACATCAATCTATGCGATACGCATATGATTGGCTGACGAGTTTGGTGACTCTGCAATGGTGGGGGCAGCTTATCGCATGGGTAAAGGCAGTAGTGATGTGGGCTTAAGACCTTGCGATCAATGCATCAATGGTTGCGGCAGTTTGACGTGGAGTGATGGGCTCCACAAGTCATGACATGGTGTATTCAAATTGAAATAAAATCACGTGGGATGTGTGTGGGTTAGTGGAGGGTTTTAAAGCAAGTAGATGGGGTTTATGAATGTGGGGTTGCATGGTGTAAAACATAGTTTTACATAGTAAAACATAGTTTTACATAGTAAAACATGCTATAGCCTTTAACAAATAAAATGGATTTTCAGGTGATTTAAACCCGCATTGAATGCACAATGAAGTTCAAACTTCAACAAAAAATTTGTTGCCTTTTGTTCTTTCAATTCCCATCAGAATTAAAGTTTCATTGTCCTCCTGCTCTATTGCAGTTGGAATTAATAATTCCAACACTCACCCTTAATTTCAACTGCTGCATTCTCTTGCATACCCAAACATGTTCTCAAATAATTAAATTTTTTCTGCCCCAATGGTTTTTTCAATATATCAGCAAACTACTCCTCTGTCCTACAATGTTGTAAAACAATTTCTCCATTGCTCACTAATTCTCTGATGTAGTGATACTTGGCATCAATGTGTTTTTTTCCCTTATGAAACATTGAATTCTTGGATAAAACTATAGTTAAGCTATTATCACAATAAATTGTTGTGTCTTTTACCTGGTCATGACACATACTTCTTAACATTCTTCTCATCCATACTTCTTGACATGCTTTTGTTGTAGCTACCACACACTCTACCTCTACTGTTGATAAAGCCACAACTGGTTGTTTCTTAGAAGTCCATGAAATGGCTCATGATCCCATATGAAAAACATATCCAAAGGTGTTTCTCTTGTTATCTATGCATCCAGCCGAATCACTGTCAGTATATCCAATTAATTCAAAATTTTATGAAGTGGTGTATAAAATTCCATACCTCTTTGTTCCTTTCAGATGCCTCACAATTGTTTTTTGCTGCTTGCCAATGTGCCTCCTTTGGTCTTTCCATAAATATGTAAATTAAACTCACAACATGCACAATATTTGGCTTTAGTTGCAGTCAAATACATGAGGCTTCCAACTATGGTCTTATACAAACTTGGATCAAAATCCTTGTTGTTGTCTCCTTTGCTCAATTTCAATACTATCACTGTAGGAGTAATTTCTTCTTTGCAATCCTACATATTAAATCTCTTCAAAACTTCTTTAACATACTTTGTTTGAGAAACAAAAAAAATATTTTGATTTTGCTCTACTTCTATTCCTTAGAAGTATCTTAGCAATCCCATATCAGTCATCTCAAATTCATCCTTCATGACTGTTTTAAAATTCTCAATGAGGTAAGCATCATTAAATGTAAATATAACATCATCAATTTACAAAACAACAATGATCATCTTACCATATTTCTCCTCGATGTATAATGTGGGTTCTCCTTCACATTTCTCAAACCCATTTTCCAGTAGATAGACACCTATCCTACTTTACCATGCTCTTGGTACTTGTTTCAGCCCATATAGAGCTTTCTTTAATTTGCATACCTTGTGCTCTTGGCCTTCTTTCTCATATCCCAGAGGTTGTTCAACATATACCTCTTCCATCAATACTCCATTTAGGAATGTCGATTTCATATACATTTGGTAAAAATTTCATTTCAGTGGTCAACTATGGACAACATAGCTCTTACTATTTCCATTCTTACAACTGGTGCAAAAGTTTTCTCATAGTCTCTTACTTGTTGTTGCTTGTAGCCTTTGACAACAAGTTTGACTTTGTGTCTTTCAATATTACCTTCAGCATTGCTTTTGGTTTTATAAACCCATTTCACTCCAATAACTTCTTTACCTTTTGGGAGATCAACTAATTCTCATGTCTTATTTTTCTCTATGACATTTATCTCTTCATCCATAGCACCTATCAATTTATTATCTTTCACAACTTCTTCAAAATGAATAGGATTTTCTACATGACAATACAATTAAAATAAAGAGTTCATACCTTCTTCTTGTTCATAAATTTCATTCAAAATTCCGAATCTGGTTCCTCTTTCACTTGTTGAACTTGTGCTTGTAGAAGCACTATCATCACTTCTCAAGGGTGTTCTCATTCCAGCTTATGGAGTCCCTTGCTATGCTTGTGTTGGTGCAGGTGGTGTTGCTAATGAGGGATGTCTTTCAATGATTTCTTCCTCATATTCATCATGAGACAAACAATTTTTCCCATCCATTGTTTTCTCAATGCTTCCATCCCAAGCTTATTCCTCAATAAATTCTACATCTATGCTTATCATAAACTTCTTGGTAGATGGGTTGTACAATCTGTATGCTTTGGATTCTTCATTGTATTCAAAAGATATCTCCTTCTCCCCCTTACTATCCAACTTTTTCCTTAGCTGATTTGGAATGTGTGCATAAGCCACACAACCAAAAACTCTCATGTGGGTGACAAACTATTTTATGCCACTCCATGCTTCTTCCATAATCTTGTTCATAACACTCTTTTTTAGGCATATATTCAGCACATATGTTGCGCAATGTACAACTTCAGCCCAATATTCATTTGGAAAATATTTTGCCTTCAACATACTTCTTACCATATCCATGGTGGTTCTATTTTTCCTTTCAACAACTCCATTTTGCTGTGTTGTATATCTTGAAGTAAATTGCTTATGTATCCCATTTTCTCTACAAAAACACAAAAATTATTTGGAGATGTATTCTCCTCCTCTATCACTCCATAAGACCTTAATATGCTACCCACTTTGATTCTCTACAAGAGCTTTAAAGTGGAAGAACTTGTAAAACACTTCACTCTTCAACTTCAAAAATTCAAATCTATGTTTTTCTTGTGTAATCATCAATAAAAGTAAACATACAATGGTTGCCTTATAATAATGGTGTTTGCATTGGTCCACACAAATCAGAATGGACTATTTCTAAAGGTGTTTTTTCCATTATGCTCTTTCCTGATAGAAAGCTCTCTATGTTGTTTTCCCAAGATGCATCATTCACATAGGTTGTTTGGCTTTTGAATCAATGGTAATCCCTTTACCATTCCTTTCCTATGCAACAAATTCAGACCTCCAAAGTTGAGATGTCAAAATCTCAAGTGCCATAACCAATTTTATCTTTTGCTTTTCTTTGGAATATGTCTTGTGTCATTGCTGCCATTGCATCTCCTTTATTCAAATTTGCTCTCATGTTGAAAGGTAAAATTGTGTTTCTTGTCATCTTCACTTGTGCAATGCATTTATTGCTTGGTGGATTATCCATGATGGTGCATACATCATCTTCAAAAAATACATTATAGCCCTTTCGAATGAGTTTTCCAATGCTCAAAAGGTTATACTTCATACTAGACACATAGTATACATCTGATATGGATCTCCTTTCTCATTTATTTGTCAAAACACTTACTCTGTCTTTTCCCATGATAGAGACTTTACTGTCTGTCCCCAATTTTACTAGAGACTTACATTTTCATCTAACATGGAAAACATATAAATGTTTCCATCCATATGGTTGAAATATCGTGAATCTAGAAACCATATATCATCATTCTTTTCTTTACCATATTACATGCTAAAAACAAGTTCTCTTGACTGCGATTTTCTTTAGTAAAATTAACACTGGGTCTACTACCCATGTCACTCTGTTTCTTCCTACATATATTGGCATAATTCCAATACTTCTTACAGTAATGACATTGGACTTGGGATTTATCATAAATTTGTCCATGTGCTTGATTTTGTCCACTTTGTTAGCTACTGCCTTTGCTTTGATTATAGCTTTGATTTCTGCCCCTTCCATTAGTATTTGTAGGGTTGTTTCTTCCTCTGTTTTTTCTTCTGCCTCCTCTTTTTCCTCTTTAGTTTCCTCTGCCTTAACCTCTTACTCTTCAAAATGACATTTGGGCCTTCAAGGCATGTTCCAAAGATGAGTTTGATTTTCTGCTAAATCTTTTTTCATGTGTCATCAATGATGCATGAAGCTCATCAACAGTAAACAACAAGAGATCATTTGTCTCTTCAATGGTTGTTACTATCACACCAAAGCATGAGGGTAAGCTCCTAAACACTCTCTCCACTATTCTTCTTTCATTTATGGTCTCTCCACAAGATCTCATTTGGGTAAACAACCCAATCAACAATGTGAATAATGAGTCTATTGTATCAGACTCCTTCATGCAAATAACTTCAAAATATATTCTCATTAATTGAAGCTTTGATGTCTTTATCTTATCCATACCTTGGTAGGTTGTCTGAAGGGCATCCCATGCATCCTTGGACCTCTTGGCTACTGCAATCCTTGGAAATATACTTTCATGCACTGCCTAATAGAGATAGAAGAAGACTTTTGAGTCCTTCTTCCTATTACTCTTCAGCAAGTCTTTCTTTGCCTATGTTAAGACATGATATGCTTGTTCATTTGTTGGTTCTTGTAAACCATCTTCAAATAGATCCCATAAATCTTGAGAGGAAAACAGGGCTCGCATTGTAATTGCGCAATAGTCATAGTTCTTCCCATTGAACTGTGGGAGTTGAGTATTTCCAATACTTGTGCTTGTGCTGGCTGCTGCCATTGCTAGCTTACTAAGCTATGCTTAAAAAAAAACTTGACTGTGTTTTCAAACAAACCTTCTCACCGCTGATAGATACACTCTGTCTTTTAAAGACTTCTCTCGACTACACTCTTTAAAACAAACAGAAAACTTTGTTTCATAAATACTTGGCTTTATTGAGCCTTCACACCGCTGTAGAAAACTTAAACAAAATTCTTCTTCCTTCAGCTTCTTTAGCAAATGTAAAGAGCCTGGACTAGCTCTAATACCATGCTGGAATTTCTGAGTATTTCAAACACACATAGTAAACAAAATTCCTCAACTAAACATAGAGATTCAATAGCAAAAATTCTGGATGTAGATGCTTTAAAATCACTATTTCATTAAGCATAAAACTGTTGCAAAACGAAAATTTTCTTCCTCGGAACTTCAGTTATGGATTTACACAAAAAAAATTGCACTTCGCTGCTACAAAAAGAACATTCTATGATTTTTTATCTCTGTCTTTCTATTCTCCCTTTAGGCCTTTTCACACACAATCAGTGCAAATTGTCTGTCTATTACAATGTTTATATATATATATATATATATATATATCCTAAGTTCTAAAATGAACTTATTGTGGAGTTAAATGAAACAATAAAAAAAAAAAAAAAGCATTACATCAAGGTTCTAACACCTTAATACGTCGTGGCGCATATAAAAAAATACATTAAACCCTTAACATAAAGTTTAAAACCTTATTTCAATGCATTTCACAGATTCCAAAACACTTTATGCAACACGGTTAATGAATTTATCACATCCATTTTTATGCCTGCTGACTGGACCTCAATGCGATGCGATCATGCTCCTATTGGTTAGTGGTTGACATGGTGGCGAATTCTAAAGTTTTATCCAAACTGATTTAAAGTCTTATCACATCCATTTTGAAGTTGGATGATGTCGACATCAATCTATCCGATACGTATATTATTGTCCAACGGGTTTGGTAACTCGGCAATGGTGGGGGTGGCTTATCGCATGGGTAAAGGCAGTGGTGACATAGGCTTAAGAACTTGCGATCAATGTCTGATTGGTTGCGGGAGTTTGATGTGGAGTGATGGGCTCCACAAGTCATCACGTGGTGTATTCAAATTGAAATCAAATCATGCGACATTTGTGTTGGTTGGTGGAGGATTTTAAAGCGGGTTGATGGGGTTTATGAATGTGGGGTTGTGTGGTGTAAACCACGGTTTTACACAGCAGAACATGTTATGGCCTTTAACAAATAAAATGGATTTGCAGGTGATTTAAACCTGGATTGAATGCACAATGAAGTGCAAAATTAAACAAAAAAATTGTTGCCTTATGTCGTTCATATTCCCATCAGAATCAAACTTTCATTGTCCTCCTGCTCTGTTGCAGTTGGAATTAATATTTCCAACATGAAAGCTCTCCTATAAATGAGAAGCGATGTTTGTACTGTCATTGATATCAGAACCTGCCTAGCTATAATTATTTTCATTCTGTATTTTCAGTATCATACAACAAGGTTAATGTATTTAATGATAGATATTATTATTGCAGTTTACGAGAAGATTCATGCTGCCAATGTAATTTCATTTCTGGTTAATTACTTGATGCAGGATATATTTGGCCCAGGAACATACACCACGGCGAATATAGTGGAGTTAGCGATGGCCAAACTCATACGCAATCTGGAGAAAATGAAACCAGCCAAGGCTGAGTTGGATGAAGTGGTTGGGCGCAGCAGAAGGGTCGAAGAAAGTGACACCGACCGTCTCCTTTATCTTTGTGCTATGGTGAAAGAAGTTTTCAGGTTTCACCGAGTAGTTCCACTGCTCGCCCCACACAGAGCAGATAGTGATTGTGAGGTTGAGGGATTCTTGATACCCAAACACAACCCAAACACACCCAGGTAATCGTGAATGTGTGGGCAATCAGAAGGGACCCTGCAATCTGGAATGAGCCATCGAAATTCGTCCCAGAGAGATTTATCGATGATAAGATGAATAGTGTGGATAACAGGGGACATCACTTCGAGCTTATACCTTTTGGAGTAGGAAGGAGAATGTGTGTGGGGCTTCTGTTGGCGAGTCAAATGATTCATCCAGTATTGGCTTCTCTGCTCCATTCATTCGACTGGGCAGCTACGAAGGGCATGAGTGCAGAAGAAGTGGACACGACAGAGAAGTTTGGAATTACCATGGCGAAGGTGGTGCCACTGGAAGCTATTCCTGTGCCATGCCTGCTATGAGATATCTATTAGCGTTGTTTATATGTTCTGTGAAAAGTACTGTTTGATTATGTGCACTATTATTATACAAGTTTCTATATTTGTGATTTGTGATGGTAAGCTTTATTTCTCAGGCTATTCAGTGATAAATATCTCTGGGCATATTCAACTAACTGTAAGATTAAAAAAAATATAGCATCCAACAATGGGCAATATATACCACGACTTATATTTATTTCTCGATAGCTTGAAAAATAGTTTGTGATAAAATTTTTTGTTTTTATAAAATCAGTTATATTTAAATGACAAGTGACATGGATTACTGGGCCTGTAATTTTTATAATGCACTTCAAACTTGATTGAATTTAGGTTTTCGTGAAATTATGAGATTTTTTCCTGAAAATATAATTATGAAATGTAATATTTAATATTGATGTTGTCTATCAAATTCACAAAACAATTTAGCATGATGGAATGCTTAAACCTTTTTATGAGTGTAGAACGAGATTTAGTCTCATCAAACAATCTATAAAGTACCCAAAATCTGAAAATTTGATATCAATAATTTTTATTTTAAAAAATTTCTATTCCATTTTATCATAAACTCATCCAAATTTACATTTAATTGTATGTTATTTAAAATATGCTTTTAAAATTTGTTTATAATACGTTTGGCAGATGTTATAGAGAACATTAAATTAAAAAATAATTGTGGTTAGAGATGCAATACGGTGAGGCTTATTTCCCTGTCTATCGACCCAGAAATATGTTGAGGCAAAAAATGCCCACCGTCAAATTAACGCAGTATATCATCCGACAGTAGGCATTTCCGTCCTCATTTCTGTCTTCGACGCATTTATAGGCCAATGGACTTGGAAATATTGCTTTCCATGCGATACGCGGTTCACGAATGGAAATGTCTCTTAGCATTTAGCATGTGTGTGTCACTCACAATTGGCCGTCCAGAGTAATGGCATGCGAGTGGACATTTAAGATGGGAGGGTTCGATGTGTGGGCACTTTTTGGCTTTAAATGTTCAAGCATGAGACGTTGGTCGATGTACGTGCTTCTTTTTGGCTTTAAATGGTCAAACATGAGAGGTTGGCTGATGTACGTGCTTTGTGCTGAAGGAGACAAGTATTTATCCTTTTCCTTGCCCACCAATTATATTTTCTTTTCGATACATATTTTTATATTCTATGTCTACAACAATGGTTTTCATGGGCTTTCATTTTGAATAGACGTGGGTCCTCCGTTATATGATGGTGAGTCTCATGGATCCAAAGTTTTTTGGATGGGCTGTGCGTTATAAAAGTCTGTTATTTGACCTTTGTAATTGTTGAGTTTGTGAGTTCATGAGCCTTTTCATTAGTATTAAATGTTATTGCTCATACACTGTCAATTAAATTGTCAACGAGGCTAGATGAGCTTATTGAATTACCTATGATAAATGTATGGGAATGGTGGTCTCATTAAAAGAGCCTTACTTTTTAACTTTTAAGTTGGTTATTTTTAGCTACCTAAAATTTTTTAATGGGTAAACACAATGTGGCTTGAAAGTTATAAAGGTTGTGTTTGTTTTTTTAATTTTTAGTATGGTAATAGTTTAATTATTTTATAATCGTTTAAAAATGAAATTAATTACTATTATGTTTTAAACCAACAAAAAAATGAAAGAAATTATTGAAAAAACTCACACAAAAGTTAAACTATATTACTATAGAAAATCAATTCATGTATATTTTGGAAATGAAATTAATGCAATTACTTGAAAATACACACAATACACCTATAAGTAAAAAGATCAAATCAAAATTGTGTTGGTAAGGAAAAATAAACAAAGATCATTCAATTCACACTGTAATTATAAACAAACACTCATTATGTAGATGGAACAACTATATGAACAAAACAAAATGACTAAACAAATCAAATGAAAACGGCTAAGACACGCAATTGTTCCATCAATGAGCCCAACTCAAGGCTCAGTTTCTGCCTCTGTTTCTTAGCTACTCAGCACAAAGAAACGAGATTGAACAAGTTGTGAACCCATAATAGAGCACAAATCAACGAAATTGAACCTCCATCAATCACCCAAATAACATGATTAGTATTATATCTCAAAGATGGATTATAATAAAAACAATGATAATGCTCTGAGTTCTTTTCTCTCTATATAAGTTAAAAAAACATAATATAGGCACACCTTAGGTTCAGCCTTATTTATGCTAACTAATTCAAAACAAGAATGAAATTGGTTATAGTTATATATCAATCTTAGTCATAGCTCATTTGTCCATACTATTTTTATGATATTAGGGAAAATTTTAGGGGCTAATATTTGCAGGTGGACTAATTTTTCATACTTTTTTCAAAAAAAAGATTCGTTAGTTTCCATTGTTTCAAAAAATGATTCACTAAAATTTTATATTATAAAATTATTTTACCTTAAAAATCATCAAAAAATTATATAGAGACTATATAAAATTATTAGAAATTTGAATATTTTTTCAAAATTATCACCAAAGATTTTAGAGATTGCATATTATGGGTTAGTGAGATTCACCAAGGATTCTAAACTTTAAGATAAATTTTCATCCTTAAAATTTTCTATTGATCCTTAAGAAATACAAAGTATAAATGGCTTAATAAGCTTTCGAATCTTGTACTTGGCACTCTAAAACAACTAATTTCCCATAGCCTATAATTGATTGAGAATGAGCATCTCGACAGTAACTAAGTTTATTACCATAGGTGCAACAACCCAAAATGATCACTATATGTCAAGAACTTAACATGCTTTTTCCATTTCCCTTAGAATAGATTGGAGCTTGTGTCTCTGTGAAGTCTCATAACAGAATCGTTACCACGAAATCCCCGCAGATCAATAAAAAATATTTCTTTTAAAATTTAGTTGTTTCCTTTGCAACTTGAACACACAATTAAAGATATAAGCTTATTCATTTGGAATTTGATCATATTCATGAATGTGTCCATCTAGCAGCTAACTATAGGCAAGGCATGTGGTCTTTGTTCAAAATTAAAGTTCATTAGAGGCTTACAAGTATCATTTTGTAAATAAACATATCAGGCACAAGAGACCATGTATATTGTTGTAAACGAACACTTGCAATCGTGAACCAATAGCCTGAAAAATTTATTACAAACAACATGCATTATATGTATAATATAATGTTATTCAAACCAAACACATCCATATGCTACTTTCAATCGATATTTTTATTTCTTTAGTTCTAAACATAAAAGATAAGGTGTAAAAATAAACCCAATTATACCTTTGATAAAAGTACAGTTTGGATAAATGATCGGGTGCTCAAAATTATGCTAAAAATTAAAGTTGTCAGAATTTCATGGAACATGAATGACCAGGTAAATCTCGTCGTTCTGAATCCAATGCAAATATTTTAGCAAAAAACCAACATAATATTCTCCTAGAAATATATTCTGTCTACTTTGTCAAACAAGCAAATTTTTTGAAAAAAAAAGTGCAAGGATAGCCTAGTTTGCAATCCATACTGTTGACTAGGCATGCCTATGTAGTAGGTTGACTAGTCAATGGTATATTCTCCAACGAATGATGTGGTGCCAAGTGTCGCTTCATGATTGGTTTGAAATGGAAGGTTTTGATTGTGTTTTAGGTTGCCACCTGGTAGCCCGAGGGCCACAAAAATTTTGATCAAGGTACGAGAAGAACAAGCGAGGATCGAACCCGCGACCTACAAGAAAATAGCACAAAGCCTTTACCACCACGCCATCGCATTAGTTCTTAATATGTTATGGTTGCGACATATATTTAAATTGTAATGGTTTTAATTTTGGGGGTGGGCGCCGGGGTCTAGCCCAAGCCCCGGTCACCATGCCTGGGGGTGGGAGCATGGGTGCGAGACTAGCACCTCACCCCCCCTCATTTGTTCCATGGACCTTAACACCAAATCATCTGGTGACAATTCCATGTGTCCACAAAGCCACGAATACTGTGGTCTATTAAACTGCATCGAGTTTAAACATTGTGCGGGAGTTCTCAGGGCATTAAGGTCCTAACCCCCAGCCATATGGCCATAATGTGGCCCCCCATATGGCTATGTTTTTCAGAAACAAGGCCTTAATGGTAAAATTTGCATCCTGACAAATCCACCCGAATATTGAGCAATCTCACGCTTTGTTAGTGAATTTCATGTCAAAATTGTAGGGTGATGCCATATTTGGTGGCGTTTGTGGTGCGATTAGTGCCAAAACTTAGGGAAGCTATAACTAAGTCATTTTTGACCAAGTTTGAGGTAGGGAGAGGCTAGGCATGCATTGTTTGACATTCTAGAGCCACTGGAGTAGGTTTCAGAGTTGTTTGAGCATTGAAAATGTATGTAATCACACCTTTGAGCATAACAGAAGAGGGTCAAGCCATTGGAAGCTAGACCAAGGAGAAATAGCCCACACAAGGTGAACTCCTTCATTAGGTTCTGTTGTGTTACTATTTATGGTGATGTTCATGTCTGTTATATGTTGTGTTTATTGTTTTTTTCACGTTAATTTTCTCAATAAATTCACATAAAAACACATAAAAAAATAATTTTAACTTGTAATTTACCTCATAATCCTCAAGAACTTTGTTTATATTATGAATTCTAATTTAGCACAACAAATACTAATTTTCCCATTCAGATCAAGTTGGTATCGGAGCAATAGGTTTACTTGTGTAAGAAGGATTTAATTGTTGCAAGTGAATGTGATGCTTACAAGGTTGAAGCTCAAGAGAGGAGGAGGAAATTTTGTGGGTGGAGGATCTAAAGTGGGGAAAAGGAAAAGGAGAGTACTATTTCCACAATCTCCACCACAAGATTAAACTCATGTCGTACCTAAGGCTTTAGTAAGCATGCGTCATGAAGGAGGAAATGATAACATGATATAGGATGAGAAGGCTTTTAGGAAGGAATTATTTGACATGATAGAGATGGTAAAAGTCCTCTGTGAAGAGAGGAATACAAGGTTGCAAGCTTAAAGCTCCACACCTCCAAGAGGAGAGGGTTCTACAGGAGGAGGAGGTAAGGGAAATGGTGATAAGCCACCATCCACTCCACCATCATCCTCACCATATACTCCACCATCTTCACCATAATCTACATCCTCTTACACTACTACAACCCTTACTCATACTCATCAACATACCTCAAAGAGAATTGGTAAAACACCCATATTAAAACATGATATTAAATTTGAGCTGCATATGTATAATGGTGAATTGAATGCAAAGAAGATGGAAAATTAGTGATCTGATTATGAATGTTAGTTTTGTTGTGCTAATTCAAGCTCATATTTAAAATTTACTTGTTGATCTTATGCTTGATGTACAGGTTTCCTTCTTGCTTATGTTTATTGAGAAAAAAAATTAACTAGGTTTTTATGAGTGAATTCAAGAGCATAAAGTATTAAATTTAAATTTTCAACAACAAAAACATAAAGAAAAACAAACCATCATAATTGATCCATTTAAAAAAAGTTTGGATGAAGGAATTCACCCCTCCTGAGCTACATCTCGTTGGTTGAGCTTCAATGGTTCAGGCCTCTGTATTAGCTCAATAGCACCAAAATTTCTTTTTAGATGCATCAAATTCTCCTAAAAAATACTCTAATGAGTTCATAATGTTGAAATATACCAAGAATGACTATCCATTTACTCGATTTGGCCTTCAACTGATCTAAGCATGGCTTTCCTTCCTGGAGGTCGTGGGCTTCAAAATTATTCTAAGTGAAAAAAACACCTGTACAATTTCTCCACTACCTCTACAACCTCTTCCAATGTGTTCATAGGATGCCAATATGCTAGGAATAACTCCTTATGAGCCAAAATTGGTCGATCATTGCTCAAGATTTGGCCTATTCAATTTTTCCCTAGATTCCTTTTCAAAATCTGGAGAAGACTCCAGTTAGCTCCACCAAACTGGTGGTTCCACCGAATTTTGGTGGATTCTGCTAAAAATCTGCCAAGTATTAAGCACAATTAATTAATGGTAATCTTGGCTTAACATTGTAATAAGCACGATTTTAATTATCACTAAGTGTGTTTATGATAGGCGCAAGTCGACGATCATATGGTAGGTCATGTTGGGAAGAGGGCTAGTCCCCTCCCTTCTACCATTGGAGAACACATAATATTTAAATATATTATGGGCATGGAGGCATAACGAGCCCCGCCTTGAGATCCATTGGTAAAGCTGTAGAAATAGGAGGGAGAGGTCATAGGTTCGACCTCCCTTCCACCCATCCTATATATATGTTCTTGCCATATAAAATATGCCTCCATATATTTTTTTTTAAAACACGCATATAACATAATTTTTTAAGTTTGTTTAAAATATATTGCGCCCTCCATAATAATTGATTGCTCAAACTTTGGTTAAAATAATATATGCCACCTACTAATGATATTTGGACCTTGGATTAATAACATGGACTATGATTATACAAATAATTTGGTTTTTCATAACATATGAATGCAACCATATAATAATTAAATCCAAACCTTAGAATTGAAATTTGACCATAGCCCATTAAAGGAAATTTGAACCAAACCTTGGATAGGTGGTCCACCAGAGAGGACATGTGGTGGTCCCGGGTTGCACTATCCTCCCACATAAAAACAATTCGAATTCAACCTTAGGAGGAGACCCTTAAAAATATCTCACTTTTAAACCAAACTGGTGAATATTGTTGTGAAACTTGTCACAGTGCCACTGGGAATAAATTGAAGAATATATCTTGCATGCTGATTGGGCAACCATGTCTTCAACCTCTCACTGTTCTACAGTTTAAAAAAAGAAATTGCCTATTTTGAAGCACGGTAAGCAGACTATAACTTATTCATCTCAACTCAGTTTTTGGCGAAAGGAGTTGCATTGGATTCCTCGCGATGGGTTGGTCGTTGTCATTCAATTTCCAATAAATTTTGAGCACTTTCATTTTTGAGTTAAATACTGAGCCTCTAATCAATTAGGTGCATCAGTTGGATGTCTACTACAAGATTCAAAACTTTCAATATGATGATACAAAGATTCAGCTAGCTTCCTTGAGAGGAGAGGGTGCAACACTAGTATGGCGGGAAGCCAAGACAAAAGATTAGATAAAAAAGATGGTAAGATCCCAATATCTTGGTCTAATTTCATTACTGTAATTAAAAGACAATTTTACCCTCGAGCATATATGAAAAAATCCATCATGAATTGGAATAACTTTAAAAAACTTAAAGGTCAAAATGTGCAAGATTACACCCACGAATATAGAAGAAGAGTTGTTATGTTAGGTGTTTATTTGCAATCACAACACATGTTGTTGAAGTACATAAGGGGTTTACATAGCTACCTAAGGAATATTATCTTTATGTTCAATCCCACTAGTCTAGAAGAGGTTTGTGTGCCAGCCACTCACATTGAAGCAAGAGGGAAAAATATTCCAGAAGAGGGTAAAAAGAAGCCATTTGAGGGTGGAGAGAAAGGAAATGGTTTCAAAGGAAAAGAAAAGAAAAATGCATCTGTTAAAAAGAAAAGAGAGAAAATGACATCCAAACATTGTTCCAAAGAGTGTGACGATGAGGATCATTGTTGGAAGCTTCATCCATAGATGAGGCCCAAGAAATTCAACAACAAGGGAAACCAAAAACAACTGCAACCAATCAATAAAATTTGGGATCCGATTTAGGTGATGAAACTAAAATTATAGCCATAGGCAGGAAAGGAAAAGAATACATTTCTAACACTCATTCATCAAATTGTCACACTAGTACTCCAAATGAAGAAACAAGGATTGAATTATTTCATGTGAGGGTTATTTCAAAACATACAAAAATCGACACACTATTTTATAGTGGGTCTCAAGCCAATTTGATATGTAAAGAATTAGTCAAGAAAATTAATCTTGAAACCATTTCACATCCCAAACCATATCCATCAGGTTAGATATGAAATAACACAAATTTACAGGTTACACGAAAGAGTATTCTTCAATTTGAAATCACAAAAAACTTCATTAATGAAGTTGAATTAGATGTTGTATCTCTTGATATTTCAGTAATTGTTTGCATATTCCTTACCTCTATGATAGAAAATCCATCTTTTATAGCCATGAAAACAAGTACTAGTTCTTCAAATATGGTGTGGAGTATATTGTAAGAGCTCATCGCAAGAAACTAGACCTTTCATTAGCTAATGCATGACAAATTAAAAGACTAGTGAATTAGAGCAATTTTGTGCTTCTTATTATTAAACCAAAAAATGATTTTGATTATGAAGAATTTCAATGTTTTGATTCAAAGTTGAAATCTGATTTTATTGAAGTGGTTAATCAAAATAATTAGGTGTTTCAAGAACCAAAGGGATTACCACCCAACAGAGGAATCTGGCATAAAATACAGTTACAACAAGATTTTCCTCTTCCTAACATTAGCATGTATCAGATGTCGGTGATGGAAAGTATTGAAATTAAAAATCAAATTCGAGAGTTTTTGGACAAGGGAATCATCCGACCAAGTAATTTTCCATGAGTGTCACCTATTGTGTTGGTGCCAAAGAAGGATGGAACATGGCACGTGTGTGTAGATTCTCATGCATTGAAAAAAATTACGGTAAAGAACCGTTACCCACTTCCTAGAATTGATGATTTACTTGAACAATTGAAAGATGCAAAGTATTTTACTAAGTTGAGCTTAATGAGTGGTTGCCATCAAATTATAATAGCTGAAGGTGACTTTTGGAAGACAACATTCAAGACAAAACAAGGTTTGTTTGAATGGCTAGTTATGCCTTTGGGCTTGTGTAATGCCCTTGCTACCTTCATGCATGTCATGAATGATGTGTTGAGATCATTTATTGATGAGCTTGCTATAGTCTACTTAGATGATATATTTATATTCATTAAATCACGTGATGAACTTGTCATGCATGTAAGAAAAGTACCTGATGTCTTAAGGAAAGAACAATTGTTTTTGAAGATTTCAAAATGGAATTTGGTAAAACTTCTTTGGTGTACTTGGGCATATTGTTGGAGGAGGTGAGTTGAATATATACCCCTCTAAGGTTTAGGTCATTGTGAATTGGCCAATGCCCAAGAAAGTCACTGAGGTAAGATGTTTTTTGGGAGCAACCCAATATTAGAGGAATTTTATTGCTAACTTCTCTTCTATCGTAGCTCCATTGCATGCATTGACTAGTGTGAAAAAGGTCTTCTAGTGTGGAGGCAAGTAGAAAAACACATTTTATTCTTTGAAAGAGAACATAATTTTAGCCCTATTACTTGCACTACCAGACATGAGACAACCCTTTAAGATTCAAATTGATGCAAGCGACTATGCCATTGGTGCAATCCTTATGCAACATGGTAAGGCCATTTCATTTCATTCATAAAATTTCAATGTTGTAGTGATTATCTATCCTACTTATGACAAGGATCTTTCTGTGTTGGTTCCAATTGTGAAAAAGTGGAAACAATACTTGATGGGAAAAGAAACCATCATACACACAAACCACCAACCATTTCAATACTTGCAATCACAAACTATGCTGCAACAATCAAGGCACTTTCGATGGATGGGTTTCCTATAGCAATTCCACTTGATCATCAGGGATAAGAAAGGTATATACAACAAGGTTTTTAATATGGTTTCTATCCCTATTTTTAGTGTAGCTACTTTACTCCAGCATAATTTTGTTTTGCATGAAAGTTATGTTAAAAAATATTCATTTGATAATGAATTTAAAGATGTTTATGAAAACTTGAGTCAAGGAAAACATGTAGAGGAATTGGATTACCATGTCCATAGTAAAATTTTGTATCATTTGGGTGAGATTTGAATTCCACTAGGGGAGAGAGTTAATGCCATAAGGGAAGCACACACTTCTCTTATTTTTGTACATTTTGGTTTATGAAAAACAATGTCACATCTTCATACATATTTTTATTGGCCTCGTGTGGTTTAAAGTGTGGCACGTTTCATTAAAGGTTTTTAATTATGTGCAGTAAGTAAGCCTAGCAATAAAAAATTAGGATTGTACACACCACTTCCCATACCTTCATGTCCATGGGAGAGTGTTTCTATGGATTTTTTAGATTCAGAAGTGTCCTCAGACACATAATTTTATTGATCATGAAAAGAGATTACATAACAAATTGTAGGAGTTTACAAACGTAAACTCTCTCTATAGTGAAATTAGGAAACTAACCTATTTATAAGCTCTATGTTCTAACTTAACTTAGTTTTGGATCACTTGGAAAACTAGCAAGTGTCCATTTAAAATAAATGACCTTCTAACCATTCTACTAACTTTATTCCTATTTTAGAGCCTAGGAAACAACTCTATTCTAGAGTCATATTTTTACTAACAAAATTCTAATTCTAAGTATCTCTAATATTTATTAAATATTCTAATTTAATAGATATATTTATCCTAAATTTACATTATTCAATTTATGTATTTTTGGATTTATAATTGTCTTTATGAAAGAGGCTAACATTCCCCCCTTCAAGGATAAATAAAAAATAAGAACGAGGAACCATCTTCCAAGTTCTCAAGTTGATGTTGAAGAAATATTCAATCTGAAGAGATCATGAGTCAGCTGCATGTCTAATTCATCTCTGAATTTTTCTTGACAACTCCATCACGTGCCAAGTTGCAAAAGAATCCATCTGTCCTTTGTGTGAAATCAACATCTCTTGTCCTCTGACAAAATTTGTTGAATGCCCACTGGCTGATGATGTCAAAAAACAACTCACTGTTCCTTTTGTTGTGTTGAAAACTTTTCACTGCTTCTTTACTGTCGAATGCCCACTGGAAAATTTGTTGATGCCCACTGGCTGTTGAAGATGCCCACTGGCTTCTTTTGCTGTTTTTTTCAAGACTTTCAGTCTGACAACCACTGTCAATTTCATTGACATTTTCCCCCCTTTGTCAGCTGAAAGGAGAGACACTTCTCTGGAAAGTTTCCTGAACTCCCCCCCTTCAGGTGTAGGAGTTTTACACCGGTGTACTCCCCCGTTCAACTGCATGAGAGTACCATCATATTTTCACTATTGGTTGCACTATGTGTGATTGTATTCGGTTGTAGAACTGAGACAATATTTTGACTATGGATGACCATTTCGAAGTGTCGATGCATTCATAATGTATCTTCAATCTAGTTGTTTGTTGTTGGTTGCAACATTTTTCTGAGGAATGATTGGGCTTACCACAATGGCGACAAGGATGGAGATCAAAACACTGATCTTCCATATGACTGGTTCTTTGACAATGAGAGCATTTCGGTTTTAGTAAAACTTCAGGTTGCGTGCAATTCTGTTTGTCTGCAACTTTTGGTTCTGTGCATTGCTGGCTGTCTGCAACTTTCTCAGAACTTGGTGAGGTGAGTTGTGCAAGAAATCCTGCACTGACAAACTGAATTGGCTTGGAATAATTGGGGATATGAAATTTGGTGTCCTCATTGACATATCCTAAGCCTCGTCTATTCTTGCTATTTTGAATTTCTTCCCATGGCTTGATGACAGGCTTGGAAGAAATTGGAATTGGAACAACTTCGACACTTGAAGCTGTTTGGATGAATGACTAATCATCTAGATGGTTCAAATACTTGAAAGTATCACTCTTTTCTTGCAATTAATTCCTTTTGAAGTTGTGAATAGAGTTGAAGAAACTCAATGGTTTCTTTTGTTTGTTGTAGATTCCGGGAAAGATCAGCAAGAGTTTCTTTGCTGATTTGCACCATGTCTTCTTCACTGGAGCTAATCAAAATGTGAAGAATGTTTAACAACTGAAGATGTTGCACCATCTGAACTTGCTCACTTGAAATCAGGCTCTCTTGTCGGAGATGTCGTGCTTTGAACTGTTTCACTTGATTTTGGTACTTGAATGACAAGCTCACTTGATATGTGGCTTGAATGGCACACTAGCTTGATTTTTTTCTTATTGCGCTTGCTTGGAACACTTGCTAGAATTGTAGAATTTTCTTACTTAAACTCTGGAATTCATGCTCGCTTGATGACAATCATGTTTTCTTGAATGCTCACTTGGCTTAATTGATGACTTAACACTCACTTGAATGAATAGCCACACTCGCTTGATGTCGATCTCAACTTGCTTGATTGGTGTTAGAGTTGAACTTGTTTGGTTGCTTTGATGGTTGCTGCAATGAAATTCACGTTGGCTCGCTTGATGGTTTGATCTTTTTACTGACTTGATGCAAATTTCTTGAATGAATACTCACGCTTGCTTGTAGGAGATGTGAACTTGTTGCTTGTTTGATTTAGAGTTAAAAACTCTTGCATGAACTTGATTTTTCTTAAAGGAAGGCTTTCTAACACTATTGAAAATGCACCCAAGAAAGCTTACAATGATTTTAATGATTCACTTCAAAACAATGAATGAACTTGGCCTCTTAAAAATTCATTAACAATGAATATTTAATGATTCACTTAATGAATTTGATTACAAGTTCTTAAATGTATTTGCAATAATGTTGATGAAGACTTTGTGTTGAAACACTGGAGTTTCTAGATTCATGAACTTGATTGTATTAAGGGAATTTTCTTGTTGAGGTAGAATGTCGATGTTGAAAACTTTAATTATTTGTTGTAGTGAAGAAAATGCATGTGTTGAGCTTAATTATCCTTGCTTGCAGCTACTTCGTTACATGTGTTGTGCTTGCTGGTATTGAACTTTATGTATGTGTTAAATGAAATCATTTATGTGTCAAAACTAGACACAAATCCAAAGCAACAACATGAAGCCATCAAAAGATACGCCATCACAAACACACATGGTGTAGCTAAGATACCCTTATTCAATTTCGGGTGGATCTAGGACACAATCACCAAAAAATGATATCTTTATTAAACTTTGGAGTACATAATCGTTCAGCTTCACAACATCTTCATGGAATCAAAGTTTTGGAACTTCTTGGAAGAAAAATGTCTTCAAAAAACTGACTCAACCTCCTACAACAATGAGCTTTCTTTTGATCACTCTAAATTTACAAAAATATTTGAATCGTTATCACTCCACAAAATCACTTATTGCTCCAAGATTACAACAACAATAATTTCACCTTATTTCTCCAAGTTACAACTTATTACAATCTACACCCTTATGAAAAAAAGAAAAATCTTCTTCGATCCAATGCACTTGTCTTCCAAAAACATTGATGGCTTAGAAGTGAAGATACCCTAATCACAAGTCAAAACTTACCTTGGAACCCATTGCCTTTTTCTTTGCTTAAAATTTTTGAGCACTTACATTTGTATTCATTTCATAAAATCACCTCCAATCCCAAAACATAATTTCATGAAAATCATAAAAAAAAACATAAACACTCTTTCCACTCATTATCTCTCCACTTATTTCAAAAAAAGGTATACTACATTTCCATGACCTTTTAACTCCCTTTCGTTTAGAAAGATATCCCTTTTAACTCCCTTGTTTAAACCTTTTTAAAAATATACTTGGTGATGTCACAAAAAAACTGAATTTTACGTTCACTTAAAAAAAATGAATGAAAGCACAACGATTTCTAATATTTTGATTTCCTTTTATGGGAAAATGGCCTTCGTTGTTACCGCCTGAAATACATGCAGCTCCTCATTGGACTTCACTGTGGAAATTTAAAAATAAGAAGCATGCTTGAAATGAGAATTGGAGTTTGAATGCTGAAGATCATTACCATGTTGATTATTATAGCCAAATACGAAAATTGCAATTGCAGGCCCTAATTTTTTAGAATTCCGGTTTTAATTAACCTTCCCACGCATACACTTTAAGCCAGTCCTCCTGCATGCACAATATTTTCAACAAAGAGCACCTACCCAATAGAAGAAACCACGAGAGATATAATTTGAGGCACACGAATGAAGTGGCCAAATCCGAGAACCAAGCTAATAGTTGAGCTACACGGTTGAAAGGTAAGATAGTTGAAAGTTTGTGGATCTTCGCGGAAAGAGTTACGGAATAGACAGAATTGTATTCATGAGAATGGGATTAGTGAGGAGCAATTGGATATTGATGATGGCACTATGGCCTAAAACACTTACAAAAAAACCAGCATCTCTACAAATCACTGTGTGACCATTCCTCTGAAGGTCACATACGATGCACAAGACAAACGTGTCACCATTCAACACTTTCAAATTTCTCCAAAATTGCAGCAAACTCCAGTTTATTTTCAATCTCTGTTCATACGGCACCAGCTTGCTCGGTTCATCTGTTGCATCCTTCGATGCAGAAGGCTGAAAATGGCCACACTCGTAGACTCATTTTTGGCCGATCTTGAATATTTATCAGATAATGAAATGCCCCTAGAAGATGAAGAGAATGACAACACTGCCTCCCTTGAATGTTGGAGGTGAACATATACGACGTCACCTCTCCTCTTTACGCTGGCTTAGTCCGACACGGGCCTCCTGCTAGCTACCTCAGAAATGCATCTCACTTCAAACCTTTTCTGCAAAAATTTTTTCAGGAAAATAAAAAACTAGGATGTGGGGCCTAGCACAATACAAAGGTGCCCCAAAATAGTAATAGGCATTATATCCATGCTGCCTTCAAAGCTCGGATGGTCAGGGACAATTGAAGGTTGAAAGACCCAATTCTCTTTCTTTTAGAGAATCCCGAGGATAGCATCAAAAAGCTTCATAGTTTCGCAGAGGATACAGATAGCTAGGGATAAAAAATGGCACTAATTTCCCAAATCTATGTTCCATATAGCCTCCATGACGTGAATATTCAGTACAAGTTGCAGAGGTACGATACTGACAAACTGACTGCTAGAAGTTACAATGGCATGGGATTGAAGCTTAAAGAATTAAAAATCCAGCAACATCATGGGCAACTATTCCATGGTGGAGAAAAAAAAGAATAGTTTATGTCATAAAGGAAAGTGCAATCTTTTGGTTGTTGCTGCAGGTTCTCCAACAAAAGATTTTGGAGTAATGTCTGAAACACTAACAAAAGAGGACCTCGTTGCTTAGGGAACAACGATATTTATTACGGACTTATTCGAAGGTATTCAAATGCTAAATGGTACAACAGATGGTATTCAAATCCTAAATTCAGAATTCAAGACGTAGAAATGCCGTAATGTAGGATTTAGGACATTTGAAAAAAGGGTGCATTTTCAGATTTAAAAAAAATTAGAAATAAATCATAGTTAAATTTCTTTTCTCAAAAAAAAATTAATAGATTGCATACCAATTTATTTTCTTAAAAGTCTATAAAGTTGAAATCTCCACCTTCACCTGATCTGCATTACCGATGGCTTTGATACCACATGTAGACTCAGAAGTGTCCTCAGACACATACTTTTATTGATCATGAAAAGAGATTTCATAACAAATTGTAGGAGTTTACAAATGTAAACTCTCTCTACAATGAAATTAGGAAACTAACCTATTTATAAGTTCTATGTTCTAACTTAATTTAGTTATGGATCACATGGAAAACTAGCAAGTGTCCATTTATAATAAATGAACTTCTAACCATTCTACTAACTTTATTCCTATTTTAGAGCCTAGGAAATGACTAGATTCTAGAGTCCTATTTTTACTAACAAAATTCTAATTATAAGTATCTCTAATATTTATTAAATATTCTAATTTAATAAATATAATTTTCCTAACTTTAAATTATTTAATTTATGTATTTTTGGATTTATAATTGTCTTTAGGAAAGAGGCTCACAGATTTTGTAGAAGGTCTTCCATTGTCAAGAATAGGTCAAGATTATTTGTATGTAGTTGTGGATAGGTTCTGCAAGACCTATATATTAATGCCATCTAAAAAGAAAAAGAAAAAAAATAGCCCAACTGTTATTTCATCATGTTTGGGTTCTGATGCAGGGCTAGCCTGCAAATACCCAGGATCTCCACACTTATGCATATAAAAACATGAACCTCAAACAATTGCCCAGTTCAACTTCAATTCACCGCAATTTTCAACAAATGTGCGGAAGCTTGTAATTTCACATACATACCAAATGTAATTCCAAATCAATTTCAACCATACCATTCATTAGGCAATTCCATACTCTTTTCTCAAAGCTTCATCTGGCAATCATTTCAACCATTCCTTTTCAAGCATTAATCAAATGAAATCAAAATCAATTTAACATTCCATTACTCCCGTAACCAAAGACTTGTTCTCATTTCAATGTGTTCCATTTAACACTTGTCGATTTCGAAAACCCCAAATGCCCAATTCCAAATCTTTCATATAAAGAATTAGCAAATTCCATAATATCAATTCAATATCAACCCCTCTTACCTTATGAACATTCGACCCCTTTTCACTCTATTCCCTGTAATCAAAACTCGATAATTGAATATGCCCATTCATATCTATCCATGGTTTCAATACTTATTTTAAGATTCCATTACCATGCTCACTATTTAGCCATCGATTCAGTCATTAAATACCTGAATCGGTCTGATAAAAACTCAATCACAGCCATGCATATATTACTTACCATTCACCGTGCTTTCATTCCAGCGCTGCATCATCTGCGCTCTGCCTGTTTTTATATATGTTGGCTAGTTATCAAGACCATTCCTCATTGATTCCACCTACACTCAAGTCGAAGTTCATCTGATCTTTTGCTTCGAAACCTCTGCAATTAAACAATTAGACATACATTTGCCAAACTATTTTTAATCACCTGGATTCAACATTAATTTAAACTTTGACAAATACAGATTTGCTGCATATAATATTCCATTCACAATTTGATTCATGCACAGACTTGTACATGCGTGTTTAGTGCCAACGCTTCAGACTTATACAATTCACCATCATACTGCACATAGAACTGCACATTAACACCATTCTATTCCAATCTTCTTTCTGCAGAACAATTACACAGAAAAAAATTGAATCGATCGCTACATGGTGCCCCACATAGCATGTCAGATCATATGTATTCTATAGATAATTGCTGCCTCCAACACTCTACAGATCATGTTATTTCAACGTTGTCACTTAATTTAATACAACCCATACGAATAGAACCTTTTTAAAGAAACAAACAGAAGTTCCAACTTTTGGGAAAGGCGCAAACTTAATCACTACCAGTCGCTCTCTCCACGTCTCGTTGTACTCCGTTTGCACACATCGTCCTTTCAAACTCTTACACGTAGAACCTGTCACTCAATAACTATGAACTGATTCTATTAAATCGATACAAAAAGCGTTCCACTGCTTTTCCACGGATTCAACGCTCTTGCTCGCATGGAAATTGAGTCAGAAACCAATTACTCTGGTAAACAAAGTTTTAAACATTCCACCATGGCTTCAAGGCACTAAACAAATAGCAATTACTGCTATCGAACACACTCAGAATTTCTCAAGCCTGACAGAATTTTACCTATGGAGTTTCACACAAATCTGCAAATTCAAAATATATTAAAATACTCCTTTTATGTAGAGTGTTAACGCCTTTCATGCATAACGATTTCCACATTACTGGCACTCTTCTCTTTACAATTCTATCAATCAAACTACATGTCGAGATTCAGAGATATGTATTTAACATTGCCATATTAAATTAAACTCTTCCAACTTACACTTACAAATTTTTTCATGTTGGCATTATATTCAATCGACCGATACATCAATCCATACATATACTTTCAATCCATCAACGATTTATATATAAATCTGAAACATTGTTTTCACATAAACAAAAGGAGATCACTTACAGCCTTTTTCTTTGGCCGGATACTCAACGTTCATGGCCCTTACAATTTGCCAGAGGCTTACAGCCTTGGCTGTTCAAGCCTGCTCTCAACCACACCCCCTATTCAAGTCTACCTCTAATTTATACAAATTAAAAATCCACTAAATTTAATTCTATCCCTTTAAAATCTCAACAAATCCCTAAATCTCTCAACATCCCTAAAAGATAGATTTTTATCCCTAAAGCTTAGAAACTAATTCCAACTTAGGCTCCATCATTATTTCTAAATAATTCAGGAAACTAATTTCTCTCACATTTACAAATTCTCACAAATGATTAATTAAAATATAATTAATCACTCAAAATAATATTAATATTTACATGAAATTTAATATTTCTTCAAAACATGAAACCCCCTATCTTAGATAAAATACAATGTGTTTTTCGGAGCTGATGCTCCTGCATCAGAATCCCCATGTAAGAAAATTCATGACCACCTGGTCATAAGTCTATATAATTATTTCCTCCTGGATCCCAAATTTTATTTTGTAATCTTTCCTTGCTTGTCAATTGCTTTACTGCTGTTGTTATCTGCTGTTGTCCTCCAGGTTTCCATATTTTGTGTTGTAGTGCTCCACTTGCTCTGCTCTTGCAATCTTTTGCTGTCTTTCTCTTGTTGTCACTCCTTTTCTTTCTTATTGCCGTCTTTCTCTGGGATGTTTTTATCATTAACCTCCTTATCAACTCAATTTCTCTGTCCAATATGTCCTCTATTTGCTGATTGTTTCCAGTATCTTCAATAAAACATGTTGCTCTAGTTGTCACTATGGATGTTGCTCCACATGTTGTGGCCTCCCAAACTTCCTGTCCCTCTGCAACATTCCTTTGCTCATCATCTGAAATTTCATCTGCAACTTCTTTCTCTAATTCAAATGTCCCCAGCGAACATTTCATCATTTCATCAACATGTTGCAAATTAATTCTAGCATAACTTCTATCTTCCCCTTTGACAATCTTCAGAAATTGTCCATCACCATCTCGATTGATTCTGGCAATCCAATCAAGTTTTGCAAACAATGTAGCTTCATCCTGTACTACTGTAGCAGCTTCAAAATTTTGTCCACCAGTCTTCTCTTGGCTATACAAACAAGCCAACTCTTCCTTGTCACCCATGGTAACAAGCTTCTGCTTATGAGACCTGATTGTTTCATCTTCTACCTGCAACAATTGTTCTTTTCTCAAGACAATTCTAAGTAATGAACTGTCTTTTATATCACCTGTAAACACAATCAATTTGTCAGCATCAAAATCAGAAGACCTAACGGTCTCACTTGTAGATTCAGTCATCCGCAGCTCCAAGTCTTTTTCAGGACTCAGAAAATTTTCATGGGTTTTCTCCTCAGCTTTCTCTGGCAATACTTTAGTATACTGCTTTGAACTTTCTTCCAACTTCTCTGTCAGCACATCAGTATGCTGATTGGAATTTACCATGAGACTGCCAGCTAGTCTCACCTTGTTACCATCCTCTGCTCTAGGACTGTCATTCATGAAAACTTTCCTGCCTTGCTTCCTCAGAAAATCATCCTGCACATAAGTCCTCTGTCTCTCCAATTCTCTTCTCTGGAGATCTAGTTTCCTATACAATTCAACAATTTCATTAGGAGTAGAACTCGGAAACTTCACACAATTTTCCATACCTTCACCAGCTCTTGACCGATCATCAGCTGGTCTTTCTTTCTCTGCATCAACATTCTGATCAGACTCCTTTGTCTTCATTGCCTCCTGAGATCTTGCCATCTCATCATCGATCTGAACAGCCTTCAGATTCAACTCTTCTTGAACAAACTCTAAAGCTTGCTCATCTCCCTGTGTTGTACCTGCAAACATACACAAATCATTAGTTTTAAAACTGCAAGACTTTTCAGTCTTGACTGCTTCCTCCAATTCCATCTCTGGCTCAAGAACTCTAAGTTCCTTTTTCAACAAGGCAATCACAATTTGCCTCAATCTCCTCTGCAATTGTTGCCAAATCACTCTCTTTCCCTTCAGTGGAAATATCCATCCTCTATTCTGGTTTTCCCGCTCTTGTAGCCATTCTTCTAGTGCCTGCAATTGTACCTTCATTACTGCAATCTCTCTTTCTCGTACTTCCGCAGTCATCTCATCTCTGATCCTCCATGATCATCTTCTCCATGAGTTTCTCACTCACCATGAGTTGTACTAGCCTCTACGACATCAATCTCTTCTGCTGCCACTTACCTCACCAAGCTCTCCTCACTCAGTCTTTTGGTAAGTACTTGGTTCACTGCCTTTGGAACCTTTTGACCACTTTCCTCTACTCTCTCTCTGGGCTATCTCTTCAACTCACCTTCTTCTTCAGGACACTGCAATTGTCCTCCTTATCCAGCCTTTAGCTGAATGCCAGGTTCACTGCCATCATCTTCTCTGCAACCATAAACTTCAATCACAAATTTCAAATCAGAAAAATCATCTCACCTCTTAAGATATTGCATGATCTTTTCCTTCCTGCAATCCTGTTCACTTGTGTAGTTTGCATATCATATTTAGAAATCTGATTTTCCTTTCAATCATTCATCATATATTCAAAAATACATTTCAGTTCTTCAACAAAACCTTCTTGCATTCATTCAGAAACAAACATCTTTCATTTCAACAGAGCCAAGCTCTGATACCAAAATGATGCAGGGCTAGCCTGCAAATACCCAGGATCTCCACACTTATGCATATAAAAACATGAACCTCAAACAATTGCCCAGTTCAACTTCAATTCACCGCAATTTTCAAAAAATGTGCGGAAGCTTGTAATTTCACATACATACAAAATGTAATTCCAAATCAATTTCAACCATACCATTCATTAGGCAATTCCATACTCTTTTCTCAAAGCTTCATCTGGCAATCATTTCAACCATTCCTTTTCAAGCATTAATCAAATGAAATCAAAATCAATTTAACATTCCATTACTCCCGTAACCAAAGACTGGTTCTCATTTCAATGTGTTCCATTTAACACTTGTCGATTTCGAAAACCCCAAATGCCCAATTCCAAATCTTTCATATAAAGAATTAGCAAATTCCATAATATCAATTCAATATCAACCCCTCTTACCTTATGAACATTCGACCCCTTTTCAATCTATTCCCTGTAATCAAAACTCGATAATTGAATACGCCCATTCATATCTATCCATGGTTTCAATAATTATTTTAAGATTCCATTACCATGCTCACTATTTAGCCATCGATTCAGTCATTAAATACCTGAATCGGTCTGATAAAAACTCAATCACAGCGATGCATATATTACTTACCATTCACCATGATTTCATTCCAGCGCTGCATCATCTGCGCTCTGCCAGTTTTTATATATGTTGGCTAGTTATCAAGACCATTCCTCATCGATTCCACCTGCACTCAAGTCGAAGTTCATCTGATCTTTTGCTTCGAAACCTCTGCAATTAAACAATTAGACATACATTTGCCAAACTTTTTTTAATCACCTGGATTCAACATTCATTTAAACTTTGACAAATACAGATTTGCTGCATATAATATTCCATTCACAATTTGATTCATGCACAGACTTGTACATGCGTGTTTAGTGCCAACGCTTCAGACTTATACAATTCACCATCATACTGCACATAGAACTGCACATTAACACCATTCTATTCAAATCTTCTTTCTGCAGAACAATTACACAGAAAAACATTCAATCGATCGCTACATGGTGCCCCACATAGCATGTCAGATCATATGTATTATATAGATAATTGCTGCCTCCAACACTCTACAGATCATGTTATTTCAACGTTGTCACTTAATTTAATACAACCCGTAGGAATAGAACCTTTTTAAAGAAACAAACAGAAGTTCCGGCATTTGGGAAAGCTGCAAACTTAATCACTTCTAGTCGCTCTCTCCACGTCTCGTTGTACTCCGTTTGCACACATCGTCCTTTCAAACTCTTACACGTAGAACCTGTAACTCAATAACTATGAACTAATTCTATTAAATCGATACAAAAAGCGTTCCACTGCTTTTCCACGGATTCAACGCTCTCGCTGGCATGGACATTCAGTCAGAAACCAATTACTCTGGTAAACAAAGTTTTAAACATTCCACCGTGGCTTCAACACACTAAAAAAATAGCAATTACTGCTATCGAACACACTCAGAATTTCTCAAGCCTGACATAATTTTACCTATGGAGTTTCACACAAATCTGCAAATTCAAAATATATCAAAATACTCCTTTTATGCAGAGTGTTAACGCCTTTCATCCATAACGATTTTCACATTACTGGCACTCTTCTCTTTACAATTCTATCAATCAAACTACAGGTCGATATTCATAGATATGGATTTAACATTGCCATATTAAATTAAACTCTTCCAACTTACACTTACAAATTCTTTCATGTTGGCATTATATTCAATCGACCGATACATCAATCCATACATATACTTTCAATCCATCAACGATTTATATATAAATCTGAAACATTGTTTTCACATAAACAAAAGGAGATCACTTACAACCTTTTTCTTTGGCCGGATACTCAACATTCATGGCCCTTACAATTTGCCAGAGGCTTACAGCCTTGGCTGTTCAAGCCTGCTCTCAACCACACTCCCTATTCAAGTCTACCTCTAATTTATACAAATTAAAAATCCACTAAATTTAATTCTATCTCTTTAAAATCTCAACAAATCCCTAAATATCTCAACATCCCTAAAAGATAGATTTTTATCCCTAAAGCTTAGAAACTAATTCCAACTTAGGCTCCATCATTAATTCTAAATAATCTAGAAACTAATTTCTCTCACATTTACAAATTCTCACAAATGATTAATTAAAATATAATTAATCACTCAAAATAATATTAATATTTACATTTCTTCAAAACATGAGACCCCCTAGCTTAGATAAAATATAAGGTGTTTTTCGGAGCTAATGCTCCTGCATCAGACTCCCCATGTAAGAAAATTCGTGACCACCTGGTCATAAGTCTGGATAATTATTTCCTCCTGGATCCCAAATTTTATTTTGTAATCTTTCCTTGCTTGTCAATTGCTTTACTGCTGTTGTTATCTGTTGTTGTCCTCCAGGCTTCCATATTTTGTGCTGTAATGCTCCACTTGCTTTGCCTTCAAGATCTGCTACCGTCTTCCTCTTGTTGTCACTCCTTTTCTTTCTTATTGCCGTCTTTCTCTCGGACATTTTCATCATTAATCTCCTTATCAACTCAATTTCTCTGTCCAGTATATCCTCTGTCTGCTGATTGTTTTCAGCATCTTCAATAAAACATGTTGCTCTAGCTGTCACTATGGATGTTGCTCCACATGTTGCGGCCTCCCAAACTTCCTGTCCCTCTGCAACATTCCTTTGCTCATCATCTGTAATTTCATCTGCAACTTTTTTCTCTGGTTCAAATGTCTCCAGCAAACATTTCAGCATTTCATCAACATGCTGCAAATTAATTCCAGCATAATCTCTATCTTCCCCTTCGACAATCTTCAGAAATTGTCCATCACCATCTTGATTGATTCTGGCAATCCAATCAAGTTTTGCAAACACTGTAGCTTCATCCTGTACTACTGTAGCAGCTTCAAAATTTTGTCCACCAGTCTTCTCTTGGCTATACAAACAAGCCAACTCTTCCTTGTCACCCATGGTAACAAGCTTCTGCTTATGAGACCTGATTGTCTCATCTTCTACCTGCAACAATTGTTCTTTTCTCAAGATAATTCTAAGTAATGAAATGTATTTTATATCACCTATAAACACAATCAAATTGTCAGCATCAAAATCACAAGACCCAACGGTCTCACTTGTAGATTTAGTCATCCGCAGCTCCAAGTCTTTTTCAGGACTCAAAAAATTTTCATGGGTTTTCTCCTCAGCTTTCTCTGGCAATACTTTAGTATACTGCTTTGAACTTTCTTCCAACTTCTCTGTCAGCACATCAGTATGGTGATTGGAATTTACCATGAGACTGTCAGCTAGTCTCACCTCTTACCATCCTCTGCTCTAGGACTGTCATTCATGAAAACTTTCCTGCCTTGCTTCCTCAGCAAATCATCCTGCACATAAGTCCTTTGTCTCTCCAATTCTCTTCTATGGAGATCTAGTTTCCTATACAATTCAACAATTTCATTAGGAGTAGAACTCAGAAACTTCACACAATTTTCCATACCTTCACCAGCTCTTGACCGATCATCAGCTGGTCTTTCTTTCTCTGCATCAACATTCTGATTAGACTCCTTTGTCTTCATTGCCTCCTGAGATCTTTCCATCTCATCATCGATCTGAACAGCCTTCAGATTAAACTCTTCTTGAACAAACTCTAAAGCTTGCTCATCTTCCTGTGTTGTACCTGCAAACATACACAACTCATTAGTTTTAAAACTGCAAGACTTTTCAGTCTTGACTGCTTCCTCCAATTCCATCTCTGGCTCAAGAACTCTAAGTTCCTTTTTCAACAAGGCAATCACAATTTGCCTCAATCTCCTCTAGAATTGTCACCAAATCACTCTCTTTCCCTTCAGTGGAAATATCCATCCTCTATTCTGGTTTTCCCGCTCTTGCATCCATTCTTCTAGTACCTGCAATTGTACCTTCATTACTGCAATATCTCTTTCTTGAACTTCTGCAGTCATCTCATCTCTGTGGAATTCCTCTGAACCTCTTCTCTGATCCTCCATGATCATGTTCTCCATGAGTTTCTCACTCACCATGAGTTGTACTAGCCTCTACGACAGCAATCTCTTCTGCTGCCACTTACCTCACCAAGCTCTCCTCACTCAGTCTTTTGGTAAGTACTTGGTTCACTGCCTCTGGAACCTTTTGACCACTTTCCTCTGCTCTCTCTCTGGGCTATCTCTTCAACTCACCTTCTTCTTCAGGATACTGCAATTGTCCTCCTTATCCAGCCTTTAGCTGAATGCCAGGTTCACTGCCATCATCTTCTCTGCAACCATAAACTTCAATCACAAATTTCAAATCAGAAAAATCATCTCACCTCCTAAGATCTTGCATGATCTTTTCCTTCCTGCAATCCTGTTCACTTGTGTAGTTTGCATATCAGATTTAGAAATCTGATTTTCCTTTCAATCATTCATCATATATTCAAAAATACATTTCATTTCTTCAACAAAACCTTCTTGCATTCATTCAGAAAGAAACATCTTTCATTTCAACAGAGCCAAGCTCTGATACCAAAAATGATGCAGGGCTAGCCTGCAATAACCAGGATCTCTATTACTCATGCATGTAAAATCATGCGCCTCAAACAATTGCCCAATTCAACTACAATACACAGCAATTTTCAACAAATATGTGGAAACTTGTAATTTCACATACATACAAATGTAATTCCAAATCCAATTTCAACCATACACCATTCATTGAGCAGTTCCATACTCTTTTCTCAAAGCTTCATACGGCAGTCATTTCAACCATTCCTTTTCAAAGCATTAATCAAATGAAATCAAAATCAATTTAACATTCCATTACTCCCGTAACCAAAGACTTGTTCTCATTTCAATGTGTTCCATTTAACACTTGTCGATTTTGAAAACCCCAAATGCCCAATTCCAAATCTTTCATATAAAGAATTAGCAAATTCCATAATATCAATTCAACATCAACCCCTCTTACCTTATGAACATTCGACCCCTTTTCAATCTATTCCCTGTAATCAAAACTCGATAATTGAATACGCCCATTCATATCTATCCATGGTTTCAATACTTATTTTAAGATTCCATTACCATGCTCACTATTTAGCCATCGATTCAGTCATTAAATACCTGAATCGGTCTGATAAAAACTCAATCACAGCCATGCGTATATTACTTACCATTCACTGTGCTTTCATTCCAGCGCTCCATCATCTGCGCTATGCCAGTTTTTATATATGTTGGCTAGTTATCAAGACCATTCCTCATCGATTCCACCTGCACTCAAGTCAAAGTTCATCTGATCTTTTGCTTTGAAACCTCTGCAATTAAACAATTAGACATACATTTGCCAAACTGTTTTTAATCACCCGGACTCAACATTCATTTAAACTTTGACAAATACAGATTTGCTGCATATAATATTCCATTCACAATTTGATTCATGCACAGACTTGTACATGCGTGTTTAGTGCCAACGCTTCAGACTTATACAATTCACCATCATACTGCACATAGAACTGCACATTAACACCATTCTATTCCAATCTTCTTTCTATAGAACAATTACACAGAAAAACATTCAATCGATCGCTACATGGTGCCCCACATAGCATGTCAGATCATATGTATTCTATAGATAATTGCTGCCTCCAACACTCTACAGATCATGTTATTTCAACGCTGTCACTTAATTTAATACAACCCGTAGGAATAGAACCTTTTTAAAGAAACAAACAGAAGTTCCGGCTTTTGGGAAAGGCGCAAACTTAATCACTACCAGTAGCTCTCTCCACGTCTCGTTGTACTCCGTTTGCACACATTGTCCTTTCAAACTCTTACACGCAGAACCTGTCACTCAGTAACTATGAACTGATTCTATTAAATCGATACAAAAAGTGTTCCACTGCTTTTCCACAGATTCAACGCTCTTGCTGGAATGGACATTCAGTCAGAAACCAATTATTCTGGTAAACAAAGTTTTAAACATTCCACCGTGGCTTCAAGGCACTAAACAAATAGCAATTACTGCTATCGAACACACTCAGAATTTCTCAAGCTTGACAGAATTTTGCCTATGGAGTTTCACACAAATTTGGAAATTCAAAATATATTAAAATACTCCTTTTATGTAGAGTGTTAATGCCTTTCATGCATAACGATTTCCACATTACTGGCACTCTTATCTTTACAATTCTATCAATCAAACTACAGGTCGATATTCATAGATATGGATTTAACATTGCCATATTAAATTAAACTCTTCCAACTTACACTTACAAATTCTTTCATGTTGGCATTATATTCAATCGACCGATACATCAATTCATACATATACTTTCAATCCATCAACGATTTATATATAAATCTGAAACATTGTTTTCACATAAACAAAAGGAGATCACTTACAGCCTTTTTCTTTGGCCGGATACTCAACTTTCATGGCCCTTACAATTTGCCAGAGGCTTACAGCCTTGGCTGTTCAAGCCTGCTCTCAACCACACTCCCTATTCAAGTCTACCTCTAATTTATACAAATTAGAAATCCACTAAATTTAATTCTATCCCTTTAAAATCTCAACAAATCCCTAAATCTCTCAACATCCCTAAAAAATAAGGTTACCTCCTATAAAAACTTAAACTAATTCCAACTTAGGCTCCATCATTAATTCTAAATAATCTAGAAACTAATTTCTCTCACATTTACAAATTCTCACAGATGATTAATTAAAATATAATTAATCACTCAAAATAATATTAATATTTACATGAAATTTAATATTTCTTCAAAACATGAAACCCCCTATCTTAGATAAAATACAACGTGTTTTTCAGAGCTGATGCTCTTGCATCAGGTTCATTTTGGGTTGCACACATGCATTGCTAGTGATCAACATTCTTGATTTGGTGGGATTTTATGGTCAAATTTGTGGGACTTGATCGATACCATGTTGTGAAAGAGTAAAACCTTTCATCCACAAAAATATGGTGAAATTGAAGTGGTCAATCGAATAGTCATAGATCTTTAAGGATATTGCAACAAGCATCCTAAGTTCTGGGATGAAAAATTGCACTACATTCAACATGCCATACAATTTTGCAAAACACTCCTCTACACAAAGATCACCATCTGAGGCATGACTTGGATACTTTCCTCGATCGCCATTCGATTTAATTTTTTGGAAGGATGTTGCTATTGATGGACATAGAGACATAGAAAGAGTCAAAAAATTCATATAAAAAATCCAATTGATACATCAAACAACTCAAGATCAGCGTGAAAACAACTAAGGCAAGTACAAAGAAAAGCATGACAAGCATCTTGTAGATCACAAGTTCGAAGTTGGTGATGAATTTTTGCTTCACATTAGAAAATAGAGGCTTCAAGGGGAAGGTAAAAAATGAAAACCAATTCGTTATTGTCATTTCATAATTTTGAAAAAGATTGGTGACAATTCCTTCAAGTTATATTTTCCTTTATACATGTAAAGTTACTCTGTTGTTAATGTTGAGAACTTAAGGTTGTATGAGCCTTAGTTGATTGAAGATCAAGGAGAATTTTTTTAGATTCCATCTATTGAAGAATGTTTTCGAGAATACCTTGATGAGCTTCATCAAGACACGATTCTTGATAGAAGAACAAGGACATCAGAATGAGGGAGTATAGACTACCTTCGTGTGTGGCTCAATGGCAAAAATCCAAGAAAGGCCAAAAGGATCCAGATTGGACAAGCAAGGGAACCGTACCCTCATCTGTTGAACAACCGAAAGTTATCTTTTGGGATCAAAAAGCTTCTAGTGGTGAGGAGTGATTGGGTTCTCAAAATTATGCTAAAAAATGAAAGTTGTCGGAATGGTATGGAACCTAAACGACCACGTAGATATCGTCGTTATGAATCTCACCTAACACATTTCACAGAAAATAGATACCATATGCTCCAAGAAATTTGTTCTGTCCACTTTGTCAAACATGTAAAATTTCTGAAAAAAATGTTTAGGTAAAACCCAATCAACAATCTGCACTGCTGACTCAGCATGCCCATGTGGCAGATTGAATGGTCAATGGTATATTATTTGGCCGATGATGTGGTTCTAAGTGGCTCTTCATTATTGGTTTGAAATGGCAGGTTGTGATTGGGTTTTGGTTGGCCAATCACAAGTTGCCACATGGCATGGCAAAGGGCTGCTACGTGAAAGACCGGGGACCACTGAAACTTTGGTAAATGTACAAGCGAAGGAGGTGGGTGTCGAACTCGTGACATCCCAGAAAATATTACAGAGCCTTTACCACTGTGCCATCACATTATTTCTTAATATGTAATGGTTGTGTTATATTTAAATTGTAATGGTTTTGAGTTTGGGAGTGAGGCTAGGGTATAGCCCTAGCACTTGTCACTGCACCTGGCCGCGGGAACCTTGGCTGTAGGCCACCCACTCCAACTATTCCATGACATTTAACACCAAACTGTCCACCGATGGTGCCATGCATCCACCAAGCCACAGATACTGCTCTCTAATAAACCACATAGAGTTTAAAAATTGTGCGAGAATTTTGGGTGCAGGAGTTACAGTCTTGACCCCATGCCATATGGCCATAATGGGGTCCCCAATATGGCCATGTTTTCCAGAAACAAGGCCTTAATGGTAAAATTGGTGTGCTAACAGTTCTGCCTGGATATTGGGAAATGTAGTGCTCTGTTAGCGAATTTCAGGGAAAAATTCTAGGATGGTGCTGAATTTGGTGGAGTTTGTGGTGCGTTTAGTGACAAAAATTCTGGAAGACATAACTAAGTCATTTTTTGACAAAATTTAAGTAAGAAAGAGGTTAGGCTGAAATTTTTTGGCATTTTGGAGCCATTGGAGCATGTTTTAGAGTTGTTTGGGCATTGCCAATGTATGTAATCACACTTTTGAACATAATATAAGAGGGCCAAACCATTGGAAGCTAGACCAAGGAGATGTAGCCCAAGAGAGGTGAACTCTTTCATGATTATTTTTGTGTTACTATTTATGGTCATGTTCATGTATGTTATATGTTGTTGTTCAATTTTTTGTTTATGTTAATTTGCTCAAGAAATTCACATAAAAACACATAAAAAACTCATTGTTAATTTGCAATTTAACTCATAATACTCAAGCACTTTGTTTATATTCTAAATTGGAATTTAGTATAGAAAACACTAATTTTCCCATTCATATGAATAGATTTGGGCTGAAATATGATAAGGTTTATCGGAAAAATTGGGTAGTTCGGGAAGAAATATATCGTCTTAAGAGGAACACAACTTCTTCCCCATCTTGTCCAGTTGAATGTCCCCATGAAACCTATTTCTAATTTAGGGATGATGACAATGAGGTAATCTCATGTGTATTTTGGGTGACACAATTCCCTAATGTTGTAATACCCCAAGGTCTTGTACGTGGTCATCCAGTTTCATCGCTCATCTTGTTCATCCCAATGAGTGTGATATATATAAAAAATTATTTGACAACAGAGTAGGGGGAAGTGAAATCAGAGTCCCACCCACTTAATTCCATGCTTAGGAACCAAATATGTATGGAAGGAAGCTCAGTTCAATGCCAGAAAGAAATAGGGGTAAGCCATATGATGCTTCTCTCCAATAATTGTAGGTAAACCTTCCCAAACATCCTGAGATACCATGCATGACTCCACTTGATATTTTCTAGCCATTTCATGGTATTTAGTGACTGCCTATCTCTGATTATATATGATGGTAGAATAATCTCCGACATTCTCTATCAATATTGAAAAATCATTGATCACCAACCCTAGAAAGGGATATTATTCTCTCACAATTATACAAGTCGTTTTCCATTTGATGAGGTTGGATATATATGACTTGAATGCATGAAGTTGAACACACCCAACGAAAGGTTTAGGGTTCCACCTATAATTTTCTATCAGGATGAATTTGAACAAATAGAGTGTACATAGAAAATTCTTCTCTAAACCTTCTAAATTGTTGTATACCTCTATAAAGGTACTAGGTGAGGTAATATCTTAGGGTTTGTTATCATGTACCTTCCTAAAATAGAAATAAAACCAAATGTTGTGTAAGAAAATTGGTAGACCCTAGAGGGAACACAACATGCATAAATCTCTTCACCCATTTCACATGTTTCTTCCATCAATTTATAATCTTTCTAACAAAGGTCCTTCCACTTGTTTATTTTATTCTTCCACTTCTCCTCTTGGCTAAGATAAATTAAAAACTAGTGTTGCTTCATTTTCTCCATTACTTGGTAATGAATCTCCTTTTTAGTGATTCCTAAATCAAACAAATAAATCTTGGATTCCCATTGTGGCATGCCTAGATTTAATTCAAGAAATGCATGTGTTTGTTAATATTTCATCCATAATGACATTTATAGCCTGCTAAGCCTCTTTCGTATGTCCTTCTGCTAGGGTTTCAACTTTATTTTCAAACTTTTATTCTTATTTTATGGCCTTTAAAGAGGCCCCTAGACTACTTAATTTAGACCCTCATTTCTTCAATATAGCATTTAATTTCTCATTTTCTACAATCAATTTCTTATTTTTCCTAAAAATAACTTGATAGATAGGGCTACAAACCTAGAAAGGTTTAGGATCAACGACCTTACCTTTCTTCTACTTGCATTTCTCATATTTTTCATTGCTTTCTCCCACTTCAAAACTAATGGCGCATCCTCCACGATCCTTATTCCTTTACCTCTATGCAATTTTTTTCCACAATATTTTGTTTCAAGTTTATCATGTCAACAACATCACAATTATTTCCTTCGATTTTTTTAGCATTTTCCTTAGAGCATGTGCTAATGGATTATAGGATTTCGTAACCTGATCGAGATACTTCAAACCCCAGTATTGGTTCCTTTCCTTTATGTTTTTTCAATAATATTCAAGTAGGATATCATTATTCGATAGCTGACAAAATCCTCGACTTGGATGCTACCTTTTTAATCAATACCCGAACATCGTGTTCACTTTTGATAACTTGAAGAAAATAAACCCTTCGAATATATAACCACAGGATTTTACAACTATAAGAACCTTAATTAAACCCTAATGGTGTGGACTGTTTTCAATGTCCTTCTCCCTTTGGACCAAAGCATCTATCTTTGTTAAAATTTTAAGGAGAAAGTGAGGCATATTAAGGGACTAGTGGTTAGTGAGATGCATTAGGATCTTGATATGATAGTGGTATACGAGGGTAAATATCCCCTCACAAGTAAAAAATTTCATGACTATATATACCACATCTTCCTAGAGTGGGAGGAGAGTATCATGATTTATCCCTTTCCTCAAATATGGTACTGGAGATGGTCCTTGTAAGAATGGTACCCAACGTACTCCAATTTTAATTTTTTTCACAGGATTCTCCTTTCTGGGAGAGTCAATAAAATTCTACTATTATTTGTTGACTGACCTCAATGATAATTTTCTTCACCATGGATTTTTTCCTGTCAAAATTCTTTGCGAAATTCAAGAGAAATTCCCTTATCATTGCCCTCAAATCAGCCCAACCAGATTTTAAAAAAAAAATCAATACTTCAAGTTTGATTTAAATATCTTGGGAATTATCGAGATTCGATTTGTTCACAAATCCTCCCATGCTTATTCCCTTGATTAACCTCTAACAACTACCTTCGTTTACCTCCCCATAACTGTAATTTTGCAAATGAATTGTTAAACCACATACTAAAATAAGAAACATAAGAAATCATTGAATACTTTATTATTCACAAAAATACACATATAAATACATTTTCTAATGACCATTGGTTTTCATAGTCCAAGTTTTCATTTGGACTCCATTCTTTATTCACAATCCACCCCATAACCCTTAGTGGATTAGGTGTCTAACATTACCCCCTTCAATATGAAGGGCTATATATATATATATATATATATATATATATATATTAATTTGATAGAGCTCACATGTGTGGATATCAAAACAATGATCTTTCACATATCCAACTCAATTATAGTGTTGTTCTTTAAGAATCTGTGATTGTTGTGAATGTGGATGAGTAAGATTTGGAACGGGTGAATACTAATTGTCTTGAATAAATACAACACTCTGAAACATAATAGGCCTAGTGTCGTCTGTAATATGAAAGGACACATCCTTGTCATAACCAAGACAAATTATATTTTGGTTGTTGATAAGCTATTCCAAATGTGTTATGATGGGCTTGGGATGTGCATGCTTAATTTGTTCATCTACATGCCAATATGCTCTTGAGACGGCTCCAATGATTTGATCAATCTCAAGCCACTGATGGGAGTAAAGTTCAGACTAAAAAATGGGACCTTTTTGAATAAAAGAAATTTTAGAATGTTGTATTCTCTATTGTAACTCATCTTGTTGAACATGTGATTTGAACTGTAAAATTTCAATCTTTTCTTGGGCATTTTGAAGACACATGTGAATATTAGAAAGAGTGTCCTTGTTGAATTGTACTGTATCATGAGTGGTAGAAAATATCAAAGTTTTTTGGAACTCTAATACTTCAATAATTCTACCCATTTTCTCCATTGTCAAACTTAAACTTTAAAAATTGATCACAAATCTCAACCAATGAGATAGAGGAAATTCCAACTCTGACATTTTCACAAGTAATAAATAATTTATATAGTGGTTACTTGTAGCTACTATAAAATGGACTGTGAGTGAAACTAGTTCTTAATTTGGGCTCTTTAAATGAAACTTTCAAGGAAACATTATGCACTCCAGGAAGATTAATACTATATAAATATGCAGCTTTAGCAATAAAAATATGTCAAAATAAGTTATGAAATGGTGTTCTCTTCCTTCAGAGACAATCTTTTCAAAGTCCTTAAAACACCACGAACACCTTCAAAGGTTGTACTCTTATCCACAATTTTGAATAAATTCTTCATATCTTGTCCCCGGAAGACACATTTCAATGTGGATATATGCCTCTTAGCATGAAACAACAACCAACATATAACTCATTGCATATGTAAACCATGTTAAACTCATGAACCAAATGAACCAACACATATATTAACTCATAAACCATTGAACCAATTCATATATCAACACATATGAATGGACCATTGAATGAATGCATATATCAATGCATGAAAAATTGAACCAAGACATTCATATAAATGCATGAACCAATGAACCAAAATAATACAAAAAATAATGAAAACTCGATCCTTAATTGGTGGGTGCTTCGCCAGTTTGTTGTTAATGCACTTGTTTAAATAATTAGAGTGTTAGTCATCAATAATTTTTTCCTTCATAGATGACTAAATGATTTCCCTATATTTCTACAAACAAATTCCATGAACATTGTGAGTTCGATAAATCTCACTGCCTTCATCATCCTCAAGATACTTTTTCACTATTTCGTCTTTCCATAATGTCTAACTTTTCTTACGAGTCCCAGGAAACCCATTAGAAGATTATATCACCCTTTCTGTCTATATTCTTTCACCTTTGGCCTAAATCCTATGTTTTGTTTTGCCTAAAACACCCCCACTACTACCTAAGCCCACTAATCAAAACAACTTTGTTGTGTCTCCCAAAATACTCCTAAAAACTCTGATAGTCTCAAACTATCTCTGTAGGTTCTTTAGATAAATCAAGTACATTGGATTTTTGATATTCAATACATTAGTTTATCATAAACTCTATCTTACAATTGATGATCCCAAATTCTAGGTCTCAGTCCAAAAACCAAGTCCAAGAAAGCCTCCACTCGATCACCTAGGGTTTCACAAAGTCATAGGGTGGATTTGGTGCCCTACAAACTCTATTTTTCCTGTATGAAGAAACTACATTCAAAGAAGAAAAGGACATGTAATCTTGTCTAAACTAATCAAAAGCGTCATTCAAGGAAGGCTCTTTGGCCTAAAGCACAAACCTTGCAAGGGGACAACTGGCCTTTTCTCACATTTTTGCAAGAGGATCAAATAGCTATGAGACTAGAAATGAGTAAGGAAAAAGAGAAAATCATCATAAGAAGACCATTCACAGCAAGAAGAAAGCAACAAGCACATGTTTGATGAGAATCAATATTTATGAATATTTTGACCAAGAAATAAATCAATACTAAGGTTGCAAGAGAAAAGGTCACCTCAAGATCCATTAGTGCACTATTGAAAGTATTTAGACATGATTAATGAGTTTTGAGAAGTTTTTGAGAACTTAAAAGACAACACTAGTTACTTTTTTGTAAGAAAATATAAATCCTAGGAGTTTTGGAAAGTTGAAAATTTGGTCAACAGGTGATGAAAGAACCTCCTTCATAACAACAGAGGGTTTCATAGGGTTTCAAGCTTCCCTCTAGGGTTTGGAAAAGAGGCATTGATTCCACATCACGAAAGGTACAAAAAGGCTAAGAGTATAGGTACAAAAAGTATTAGGTTTTAAACGGTAAAATTAGAGAACTAAAAGGGATCAAAGGAGTCAAACCTAAACACCAGTACCCCACTTCACCACAGACAGAAAGGACCAAAAATATCAGCGCAAGGGTTTTCACTTCTGAAAAGAATAGTCAGAGGCATTTTCAAATGGTCCAAGGAGACAAGAATGAGGTAAAATTTCCCAAAGAGGTAGTTATGACAAGCATAGGTTCATTATTGATAAAATGAGGTGTTAAACACCAAAATAATAGTGATTCAAGGAAAAAGTTGTGTAGGCACCTGAAAAAATAGAAGTGGCTAGGAAAGACACAAAAAATGGTTAAAATAACTCACCTCCCTCACTAGACATACATCATTATAAAATTGGTCTGAGGAACAAAAATGTAGCTAGCCTAAGAGCAGTAAAGCCTCTAAAATGTTTTTCTTATCAAGAGCATATTCTGCAAAAGATAGATGAACCTTGAGTGACACATCTGCAGGATTGTCACAAAAGGTTACCTTCAGGAAAACTGGTAAGGACAAACAAACCTCATATTTATCACAATAATGGAACACATGAAGGCTAAAAGGGTTGTTGATGCTAGGGTTTTTACACCAAAAAAGAGGTTTCTCTATCTGGTTTAGAGAGAAAATATGACAGAGTGTAACTCAGAGGAAAACATGTCAAATTGATCACAAGTTTGTTGTGCATAAGTGTTAAAAATCATGAAAGGGTTTCCATTTTTCTGAATATAGATAAGAGGCACAATTTTAGCTTCTTTAGGAGTTTTTTTAGTACAAGAAGAACATAGATATGCCTCTAGCAAGGAAAAAAATGAATTTTTTTGAGACTCTACCCCCTACAGGACCAAAAAGGCCAAAAAGCACAGTGAAAAAGGTAAGAAGGAAATAAACATTAGGAAAGTGGGTTTTGGCATGAAATAATTTTTCAAAAATATTATAAGGGTCTCCTTGACCTCTTCCCCACTTCATATTTTTCATTGAAAAAAGGAAGAAAACCTTTGAAAGAAAGTTTTGAAATTTTTTTCTACAATCTAGGTCAAAAACTCAGGCGTTGCGCATCGACGGAGGCGCTATGCACCTGGCCTTCGGTGCTACACATAGACGAGGTGGTCGCAATGTAAATTTACACTGTGTTGCACACCGGGAGGGCGGCACTATGCACCTGAGTGGGCACTATGCACTGGCTCAGAATGGCCTGACCTACCCATATTTCACCCAGTGCTTTGATCCGACAGACCCAACAGGCCCATTTACCAACCCGACTTGCCCACAGAAGACCTAAGGCATTGTGCACATGCCTGCCAACCCGACCCGACTCAACGCTATGCACAGGAGGGCCCGACCTGAACAGGCATTCAGGTGACACTGTGCACAGATAGAGCTTGGCCCAATTTTCTCAAAAAGTGGTCACAATCAAGATTTTTGCCTCTAGATTCCTCCATAAGGTTAAGCAAGGTTGGTGGTCCCTTTCCCTTTAATCTCCAAATAATTTAAACCCTTCATAGTCAAAGGAGAAATTCAAAACCCTAAAAACTAGTCAAACCCTAAATCTCTATAAAGATAAAATATTTTAACTTTCTAAGGTGGGGTTTACAATTTGGAGGTTTTCCTTGGTGTAAAGACACTTAGTGCAAACCAACCTCCTCCTAAAACATTGAATTTTTCCTAGACATACTTCATTTAACCCTAATTTGCAAAAGTTTTCCCTCACATCACTCATTTTACCTCCTTATACCTAAAGTCTCTCAACAAGTTTTAAAATCTTTGTTCTTGACCAATCACCATGTCTGAAGAAGAGATCAGTACAAGCAATGATGAAGGCCAAAGGCCTATCAAGCCAAAACACAAGGGAGGAAGGGTTAATAGGTTTGAGCCCTTAGACACCATTGAAATAACTTCTTCTCCCATGATCCTTTCATGCTTTCAAGATGTTGGATGTTATCATTTTTGTGAGAGGGTTAAGAAAGTCCAAAACCATTCAGACTTGACTAAGTTATTCATTCTCAGCCTATAAAACCACCAAGTCAACCTAGCAGAAGTGAATTTTGAACTCTCATCTGAATCCATTGCTAAAGCCAAAGGAATACCAGATATTGGTGAGAGATGGTTTAAACAGAAGAAATTGGACTTGAGATATTATGATCCCTACCTTAAACCCAACTGCCAACAAGGCTTCAAGGCTATTTTCCCCTTCTCCCACCTGCTAAAGACGTATGCCCTACTAATGAGGTAGATTATCAAGTACTTCACCTGTGAGGACATGTACTCCAGGGATTATTATTATCACATAAGGATTCTAATGCACTTCACCAGGGTTAAATTTCTAAACCTACCATACTATCTGTACCAGAGCATTGACAAAATGGCTTTAGTGGTCAAGAAGAGGAGTTATGCCCACCAAATGCAGAGCATTTTTCACCACTTCCTGGTTAAGATGATTGTTTTACACCAGATGGAGGAGCAAGGAATCCCATGGGAAGTTTTTATCTCACATGATGTATTTGCTAATCCATAAGCCTTCATTCAGAAAAATTTTCCTTCCACTTCACATCCACTTGTCTCCACTCCTCCATCATCTCCACCTATACCTTCTCCACAAGGAAATTTACCTCCTACTTCTCATACGGATGCATCAAATGAAGATGGTGGCAGTAGGAATAATGAACAAGCATATTAAAGTGAAGGGGGGAAGGACAGTGAGGTAGAAATAGAGTTGGATGAAGACAAAAATGAAGAGGATAGCAGTGCTATGGAAGATGATGATGGCAGTAGCCATGAAGAAAAAACGAATAGCAGTGGAGGTAAAGAAAACAGTGAGGCAAGAGAAGAGGTTAATCAACAATATGAAAGTGATGAAAATGATAAAGGCAGTGGGGCATAAACAAGGCCTAATAATGAAGAAGAAGATCATGATGAAATGGAGGCGAGTATTGAAAATGGCAGTCAAGAAAATGAAAAGAGTGATGAATTGGAGCAAAACAGTGATAATAATGACACTAATAATCCATTCTCAAGTGCAGAAAAGGATTTTAATGATGAACAAGATCAAGACCAAGAGGATTATGAAGAAACCAATGAGGATGACAGTTAGCAAGAGAGTGCACAAGATATCCAAGAGGAAGATGTGCTTGAGCATGAAAGTGATCATAATGATAGTGAAAACAATGTTGAAATGAATGAAGACAATGGAAATCAAGAAACAGAGAGGGAGGATGAAGAAATTGAAGACCAAGAAGAGGAATATTATGAGGCTGAAACAGAGTTTGAAGATGAAGGTAGTGACCACATCGATAACAAAAATGAGAGAGTCAATGATGGGCAAGGAAATATTCATGACAGTCGTGATAGCTTTCATGACTGTCATGACTGAAATCAGTCTCTAAATGACCAAGAAACTCAAGATGACAGTGAAGAAAACAGTGAGGAAAACAATGATGATGATGAGGCTAAATATCAAGGGATCAGTGATCCAATGGAGCATGAAGTGACTCATGAAAGCCATGAAAAGTATGAAAAATCTTGTGACATCACCAAGGATCAAGGCACCCTCATCACTCCTCTCACATGCACCTACGATAAAGGCAAAAGAGACGTGTTTGCCACCTAAAAAATGCAAAGGGCCATCTCTCCTCCAGCTATCAAGCACAAAGACAAAGGAAAGGAGAATATGGACAAAGGTGAGAAATAGGTAAAGGTAAGGAGAAGCAAAATGATCAAGAAGACTTCTCAAGGGCCTCAATTCATTGATCTAGAAAATGGCAATGAGGACAAGGAGATGACCACTAGATTGCTTCTCATGGACAAAGATGCACATATAAGGGAGTGGGAAAGAGAGTTTGAGATGACACAACATGTCATCCACTATTACGAAGAGGAGAATAATAATTTCAATGAGGTAAAGAGAGGCCTTGCCCTACAAAAGAAAATGACCAAGCATTATGCAAGGAAAAACATGCTTGTTTGTGCAAAACTGAAGAAGGCCCTCATTGAGCTAGAAGACCTAAACAGAGAAAAAGTGCATGAAAGACTTGGAATTTTGGCTGATGCTTGTCAACAGGCATCCCAATCCTCTTGAGGGACCTCTCCACAAATTTTGAGTCAAATTGAACAAATTTTTGTTTTTTCCAAATTTTGACCCCTCTGTGCGCAACACCCTAGGCGCTACGCACAAAATTGGTGCATCCTCAACTCTCGAAGATTGCATTTTTTGATTTCTCACATTTCCAACAGTCAATGCACCAATATTCATATCATTTGGAGCATTCCCCCTACCCCCCCCCCCCCCCCACCACGAAAGGTCAAAACACATAAAACATTTGACCTTTATGCCTCATTTTCAGACCAGGCATTGCGCACAAAGCAATGTTGGGGAAATTTATTTCTGAAAATTAAATGTAATCCACTCAGCACAACTAAAGCAATTTTATAAATTAAACACATTAGGATTTCCAACGTGGCATCACGGAGCCAAATCCGGTGTCGACAAGGGGTCCAAAAATCCGTTGCAAGAGACCCTACTTTCTGTTGAAGTGGCACTGCGCATAGAGGCTGCCTAGTGTATTTTGGACCAAAAGTTAACAAAACACACTCATTTAATGAAAATATATATTTTTGAGTTTTTTGAGGAAAATTAACCTAGAATTAGGTGCAAATATTTATTTTGGCATTTATTTCTTAGGATATTATGTGCCTTGGGCCTTGCATGGTCTCTTGGCCATAAATGGTATTTATGACTATATTTGACGTTTTCCTACCACATTTAGGGTTTTATCTGTAAATAGAGCATGAGGCCCCTATGTATTTTGTTGGCATTTGATGAGCTTGAAGAGAAATATACATGGTTTCATGAGCTTGGAGAAGAAATTGGTTTTCTGAAGTGGATGAATGACTTGTTTGGCTTGATGATGGAGAAGCTTGTTTGCCAGGTTCCATAGCTTGGTGAATGGTGATGTCTTCCTAATTTGTCTATTGTTTCCTTTTCTATCATTATGTTTCATGTTTCTTGGCTGCTATAAAAAAGAAAAGTATAGGTTGAGACATGTTCTTTAAGGCACCTCACTCCTCTTGTTTGTTATAGCTTTGATGTTTTCTCTTTTGGCCATCTTAAGGAACTCTTGATTGCTCCTTAGGTCCACCAAAAACTTGTTTTTGTTTAATGTATGGTTAGTTACAATTATGATTCATGGCATGCCCTGCTTATTTGAAGTTTTCAAAACCCTATCTTGAATCCTTTCTGCGAAATATTGATTGTTAGGTTAAGTCAAAGAGGTCTCGCTCGATATTTCCCTCTGTCCATGCTTAAAAAATTGTTTTAGAGTTCTCAATAACTTGATATATGTTGTTTAGGAGTTTCGTCTCCATAAATTGAGTTGTTTGTATTGTCTTATGTGTTTTCCCAAAATCTAAAGGTGAATTTCTAAAGTTAGAAGCTCTTATGCTTTCTATGTTTCACTGGAATGTTTCTCTTGGATGTTTATTAGTTTAGTGTATTGTTTATTGAGCTTAATTGTTTTCCCTACCTCATTAATTGTAACTTTTAAACTATATATGTTTAAGACCTCTTAGTCTTTCCCAAACTTAATGTTCACTACACCTCATACATCACCTTAAGGATCCATTAACCTTGCTAAATCGGCCATGCAACACACTTTGTTTCATCATTTAGACACTATTGAATTTCGTTTGACTCCATAGCCCAATGGATTTGACATACTCCCACTCCACCCATTCCACTTGACCATCTTACCCAACCAAAACAATCAAGAAACCCTACACCTAATAAGTAGCCTAAAATGAAAACCTTAGAGCAAAAAGAACACATCCTTTGCACCCAATAGAGAGATCCCTCTCTGAGTCCAGTAAGGCTAGGTCCTCAGACTCTAAATACTAGTTCTATGTTACCCTATCATTTGGTCTACCAATCTTCCAAATCATGGGACCCTAACATTCTAGCAATAACGGTGGGACTTTCTGAGTATATAGTTGCCTGAATACCTCTTAAGACTCTTTAGACCCTCAAGTTTCACTTAGAAAATCCACTGAATCTGCCACCTCATCGCCACTCTAACATTTTGGCGATCACAGTGGGACCTTCTAAGTCAATGACAAACTAAGTACCCCTTAGGACTTCAGATAAACTTATCAGATCATAGAAAACTCAAACTATCAGCCAAAGAGTAGACTCTGTTTGTTTTATCATCTTAGAAAAATGATGACTCAGTTATAGTACACTCTCACAAACATTAGGAGACTCATAAAACCCAAAAAATCCCTTAGATTAGTTTCTTGTTAGCTATTGGTGGTGGACCATAAACACACATCCTTAAAACAACAAAAAATATCCACCTGGTGACTCCACTAGCATCCAGTAGGCCTATTACTTCATTAGCACTCATTTGGCTTCCTAGATTTGTTTCAAAACAACCCTAAGAAGGTTATAAACCCATTTATATACTGTAGTAAGTATCAAGCATTATGAGAGGTCAGCCTTCAGAAAAAATCCTAAACACTTTCAGCCTCTCTGAATTTTGAAAATTGAAATCTACCTTCACATAAGATCAGTACTAGATATCATCCGGACCCAAACCCTCCCAACATAGTTGATGAACCAGAGAAGATTTTGTGGCAAACTTCTAGATCTCAAGACTTAACCACTTTTATGACCATCCATAGAACAAGTTATGTACCTAAACACCTTATAGCTTTACAAGATCCCCAGTTTGACTTTCACCATACCAAGAACCTCTTCGGAAACAAGTCTCAAACTAATATTTACCAAACTAACATTGAACCCTTATAATTGCACCAAAGTTTGAGTAGAGAGCCTCTCCTTCCACACCACTTGACTTTCAGCTTCTCCATCACTTCAACTCTTTCCATACCAATTCTACCCAAAATCAGTTTGTTGGTCCAAGTACTTCCACTACACCCATCCATACCACCACTGTGCAAACCACTCCACTTCATCGTACACCCCCTTTCACAAACCCACGTCTCTTAAATCCTCCATTGGCTCCCATAATGGAAGCTTGGTATGCACCTTTGGCCTTACCTCAACGCCTAATATCTTTGCCAAATGAATATCAGTCTAAGATCCCTCATTTTATAGGGGTTGAATCCATCACTGCCGAACAACATGTAGATAGAATCAATGATGCTTTTGGTTACATGGAGAAAGAGGAAGAAACCATTAAGATGAGAATATTTGCACAAATATTAGGAGGAGAGGCAAAAAAATTGTTCAAAGCATTAACCCCTAATTCAATACATGACATCCCTTCCCTCTACCAAAATTTTATAAAAAAATGGGAAATCAAGAAAAATCCCCTCAAAATCATGTCTAAATACAACAATTTTAAAAGGAATGTATGAGAAAGTGTGCAAGACTATTGCACTAGATTTAACAGTGTGTATAATGCACTCCCCCGTCACATGAAACTCCCACAAGGCCTAGCATTGGTGAAATTCCCTGAAGGTTTTGACCTATACATGACTAATTTTCCAATTGAGAGAAAGAGAGCCCGAAACTTTAGAAGAAATGCAAAAAGTAGCATTTAGTGCAGAGGTAAACTTAATTGAAAAGAGAGCTAGGTTGAAATCAAAGAAGAAGGTAACCTATAAGGATGAAACCCTTCCCTCAACCTCCTCCTTTGATTCTAAATTAGACAGCCTAATGAGGACTGTGGAGAGAATGATTAAGAAGATCAACTTAAATGAAAGGACACCTCCTAGGGACAAGCAAGCCAACTCCCAAAACCAAAACATAACTCAAAAATTCAGAAGAGATACCCCACAAATCAAGCAAAGGGAAAATGACCAACAAATTAGACCTCCCTTTCAACAAAACTGTGTAGATGAGGAAGAAGGAGAAATTATAGAACCTAAGGAAAATCATATAAATCTAATAGGTTCTGATAATGAAGATGATATTTTTCTCACTGAAGAAGAACAAGGGTTCTTTTACTCAGATCAAACTGACACAAAATATGAGGATTCTGAATACTACTTCTTGGGATTTAAAAATTCCATCATGGAAATCCATAATAAGTATGATTTCAGGAGAAAAAAATACCTAGATTTAGCCAAAAAAGACCAAATATATGCTGTTGTTCGGAAAGTACCTGAAAACACCTCTAAGAAAAAAGCAGAAAATGTCAACACTATGGTTAAGAAAGCTGAAGAAAACAAAGGAAAAATAAGCCTGCCAAGCAAAGACCTTAGCTGTCTTAATACCTCCACCAGTGACCCTAAGAAAACCATTTTGACTAAAACTCCAAATCAGGATCAACAAATTAAGAATGTAGAAAAGATCATGGTTGATAAAGATGATGTTAATATGTCCAAAACACTACTGCCTTTTAGTTTTGAGGGAGAGGTTACCAAAATCATGATAAATATACCCCTCACTAAACTCGTTACTCAACCCATATATAGGTATCAGATGTTCAAGTTACTAAAAATAGAAAATGATGCTAACACTTTGCACTTGGCTGATGACACACCTGAGTTGTTGTTTGGACCTAAAATTGAAGGAAATTATCAGGAAGGAGCCATTCCCCCTTTTTATACCAGGTTAAACATACATGACAAAATCTTACATAATTCCATGCTGGATTTCGGTGCCTCTCACAATCTCATGCCCAGAGTTGTGATGGAGAGATTAGGCCTAGAAATAACTAAACCTTACAAAGACCCATACTCCTTCGATTCTAGTAGGGTCAAATGTTTAGGCCTTATCAAGGACGTTTGTGTCAACCTGGCATAGGTGCCTGCTAAAAATCTAGTCATGGACATAGTATGACAGATATTCCTCCCAAGTATGGCATGCTCTCATCCAGATCTTGGGGAGCCAAGCTTCAGGGGAACCTTCAAGTAGATATGTCCTATGTAGTCTTTCTGTTTTCAATTACACAAGGAGATTATATGGAGAGTCACATATGAAGTATATGGTTAACAGTCAGGATAGACTAGACATCACTCCTCTTTATTCTATTCACTCAGATCTTGATTCTTTCATATTATATAATGAGGAAGATAATGGTGATCACGTATATGAGGTTGAAATACATCAAGACAAACTGTAATAGTCAAACCATTATTTTCATCAAGAACTCAATATTCAGAAGTATAACAATCTTGAACAAACACATTTTGACAAAATCAAACTTGAGTCTCTACAAACTAACAATGAAAGCTTAAAACCAATGGTCAGTTTGACATATGAATCAGGTTGCTCAAAGGGAGGACAAACATCAGAAACACAACCCTTCCATTTTACCTATATGAAAATGCTGACATGCCCTCATAGAACAAAAATATTGGGTGGTATAAATCAAAGGAGTCTTTTTTTATTACCTTATATAAACACCTCATTATCAAAGAGTCTTGTACTCCCAGAAAATTTGTTGACTCTCACTGATGTTTCCATCAATCATAAAGGGATGTATGTTGAAAATGATATAGAGGGATACAATATAGGTAGCCTAAGAAGTCCCAAGTTGATTAACTTATCCAAATCCTTTCCATTACACAAAAAACTCAAATACTTGAGTTTATGCAAGAAATTTCAGGATGATGTTGTTTATAGAAGTAAAAGCTCAAAACCTGATGACATAGACATTGTTCGAAAGAGGACTTTTTCCAAGAAAAGCTATGAAACCTTTGAAAACATTTTGTCACTAACAAAGAAAACCAAAGGATGCAAACTATGTATGGACTTACACTTAGGCAGAACCTACATGGAGTCCAAACTCCCTTTTCCTAAGATAAATCATCCTATGCCAAGAATAGGAGTTTATAACAAGGTGAAATTTATTGGTAGTGTTTCAGGTTTTCATGAGATGATACCACTTCAAATCAATCAACACAAAGATATTTTCAAAGCTCCCTGGGATGACTACATACTTGACAAAAAATTTCATGGGACAAGGAATGTTGAAGACACCTTCCAAGAGGCCATGGCACCTATTACCAAAATTTTCAGTATGATATGAATTGATGACATTGTCATTGGTTTGGGAGCTGATGAATAATGCCTTCTTCACCTATACATTTTCTTTCATAGAAACAAGGTTTGGAAACAAAAATCAAATAAGAGATATAAAGGAGAACTTAGCATGTTTGAAAATTATTGGTAGAAATCCTATACCATGCCCTCAAAAATAGATATCCATGTTCCTTATCTACAAGAGTTGAATGCAAAATAATTAGTGGATGATCCTGTGGAAGACAGGGTAATCGAATACCATGGCCATTTAGAGTCTTAGTTGGAATTTCTCATTGATTGTACATACCACTTTTTTGATGAAAATATATTAAGAGAAAAACACAAAAAATAGAAAAAATAGAAAAGAGGGCAGATTTGAAAGGAATTAAAGTCCCATACCCCAAAAAATATAACTACTGAAAGTGGGTAAGCTTAAATACCACTACTAGTGCATAAAGAAGTCTTGTTTTAGTCATCTAGCCTAATAATGGCTGAAGCATGTTTTAAATTTATTGTTGATAAGTTAGTGAAAGATGGTGGGTCAAAATTATTCAAGCTTGACTAGTCAAAAGATAGATTAGGTAGAAATATACTGGTTCCACATGCCGAAAACAGAACCAAAGAGAAAAATAGGGATGAGTAGCAAACAATGTATCCTAGCCCTGATTTTTCTAGTCTTATTTTGTACAAAATTAAAATTTGTGTGCAACTTGTTTTTATGCCACAAACCCATGGCAAATCAGATTGTCTAATCCTGATTTAGCCATGTTTTCAATTTCATGTCTATAGCTTAGTGAATAAATCCTGTCAAATAGTTTAACGTTGACAGTTGAATAGTATAGGTAGAGAATCGAAGGAGTTCATCAGCATAATATGAGCTCTGGGAAGACATAAGGCAGAAGTAGATAGTTTATTTTTATTTCCAAAACAAGAAGATGTCAAGGTTTCTAGTCCAAATGCACCTAAAGGAGAAAAAATGTTAGGCAAGTAGGTTGGGTAGGTAGAGATGGATTTGAGCTAATCATTTCTTTTAGATTATTGATATCATAGCTTCAAGCAAGCATCAGCAAGAGAAAGAGGTAAAAATTTGCCCAATGTATGAGGCACTGGTCTCCATAAAGCCATAAATCTAAAGTTCTGGACACCTCCTAAAAAGGAGCTGCCCTCCCTAAGTGGACCCACCGTTAGTCATTAGTAATTTTTTCCTTCGTAGATGACTAAATGATTTCCCTAGATATCTAGAAAGAAAGTTCATGAACATTGAGTTCTAGAAATCTCACTGCCTTCATCATACTCAAAATCATTTTTCACTATTTCATCATTCCATAATGTCTAGCTTTGCTTACTAGTCCCAAAAAACCCATTAGTGGCTTGTATCACTCTTTCTATCTATATTCTTTCACATTTTTACCAAATCCTTTGTTTTGTTTTGCCTAAAACCCCCCCCCACTAATACCGAAGCCCTCTAATAAAAAATCTTTGTTGTGTTTCCCAAAATACTCCTAAAAACTCTGATAGTCTCAAACTATCTCTGTAGGTTCTTTAGATAAATCAAGTACATTGGATTTTGGATCTTCAATACATTAGTTTATCATAAACTCTATCTTACACTTGATGATCCCAAATTCTAGGTCTCAGTCCAAAAACCAAGTCCATGAAAACCTCTATTAGGTCACCTAGGGTTTCACAAAGTCATAGGGTGGTTTTGGTGCCCTACAAACTCTATTTTTGCTATATGAAGAAAATGCATTCAAAGAAGAAAAGGACAAATGATCTTGTTCGAACTGATCAAAAGGGTCATTCAAGGAAGGATCTTTGGCCTAAAGCACAAATATTGCAAGGGGAAAGTTTCCCTTTTCTCACATTTCTGCAAGAGGATCAAATAGCTATCAGACTAGCAATATGTAAGGAAAAAGAGAAAATCATCATAAGAAGACCATTCACAGCAAGAAGAAAGAAACAAGCACATGTTTTATGAGAATTAGGATTTATGACTGTTTTGACCAAGAAATAAATAAATAGCAAGGTCGTAAGAGAAAAGGTCACCTCAAGCTCCATTAGTGCACTATTGAAAGTCTTTAGACATGATTAATGAGTTTTGAGAAGTTTTTGAGACCTAAACACCAGTACCCCACTTCACCACAGGGAAAAAAAGGACCAAAAATATCAGTGCACGGTTTTTCACTTCTCAAAAGAATAGTCAAAGGCATTTTCAAATGGTCCAAGGAGACAAGCATCAGGTAAAATTTCCCAAAGATGTAGTTATGACAAGCATAGGTTCATTATTGATAAAATGAGGTGTTGAACTCCAAAAGAAAAGTGATTCAAGGCAGAAGTTGTGTAGGCACCTACAAAAATAGAAGTGGCTAGGAAATACATAAAAAATGGTTAAAATAACTCACCTCCCTCACTAGACATACATCATTATCAAACTGGGCTGAGGAAAAAACATGTAGCTGGCCTAAGAGTAGTAAAGCCTCCAAATTTTTTTTCTTATCAAGAGCATATTCTACAAAAGTTAGATCAACCCTGAGTGACACTTCTGCAGAACTATCACAAAAGGTTACCTACAGGAAAAATGGTGAGTACAAACAAACCTCATGTTTATCACAATAATGGCACACATGAAGGATAAAAGGGTTGTTGATGCTAGGGTTTTTACACCAAAAAGGAGGTTTTTCTCACTACTTCATGGAGAAAATATGACATAATGTAACTCAGATGAAAACATGTCAAATTGATCACAAGCTTGTTGTGCATAAGTGTTAAAAATCATGAAAGGGTTTAAATTTTTCCAAATTGAGATAAGAGGCACAGTTTTAGCTTCTTCAAGAGTTTTGTTAGTACAAGAAGAACAACAATATGCCTCCAGCAAGGCAAAAAACCATTTTTTTCGAGACTATGCCCCATACAGGATCAAAAAGGCAAAAAAGAATAGTGAAAAAGGTAAGAAGGAAATAAACATTAAAAAAGTGGGTTTTTCATGAAATAATTTTTCTAAATGATTATAAGGGTCTCCTTGACCTCTTCCCCACTTCATATTCATCATTTCAAAAAGGAAGAAAAATTTTGAAAGCAAGTTTTGAAGTTTTTTCCGCAAGTTGGGTCAAAAACTTAGGCGCTACGAACCGATGGAGGCGCTACACCCATGGTTGTCGGCGCTGCACACAGACGAGGTAGCCAAAGTGTAAATTTACACTATGTTGCACATAGGGAGGGTGGTGCTATGCACCTAAGTGGGTGTTAGGCATAGGCTTAGAATGGCCCGACCTCCCCACATTTCACCTGGCGCTGTGCTCTGACAAACCTGACAGGCCAATTTACTAGCCCGATTCACCTATAGAAGACCTCAGGCACTGCGCACAGGCATTCCAAGCCAACCTGACCCAGTGCTACGCATAGGAGGGCCCAAATTGAATGGGTAGTTGGGTGGCATTGCACATAGATAGAGCTTGGCCAAATTTTCTCAAAAAGTGGTCAAAATCAAGATTTTTACCTCCAGATTCCTCCACAAGTTTAAGCAAGGTTGGTGGTCCCTTTTCCTTTAATATCCAAATAATTTTTTCCCTTCATAGTCAAAGGAGAAGTTCAAAAACCTTAAAACTGGTCAAACCCTAAATCTCCATAAAGATCAAATATTTTACCTTTCTAAGGCAGGGTTTACAAATTGGACGTTGTCCTTAGTGTAAAGACACTCAGTGCAAACCAACCCCCTCCTAAAACTCTAAATTTTTCCTAGACATACTTCATTTAGCCCTCATTTGCAAAAAGTTTCCCTCACATCACCCATTTCCCCTACTTAGACCTAAAGGATCTCAACAAGTTTTAAAATATTTGTTCTTGACCAGTCACCATGTCTGAAAAAGAGCTCAATACAAGCAATGATGAAGGCCAAAGGCATATCAAGCCAAAACACAAGGGAGGAAGGGTTAATAGATTTGAGCCCTTAGACGCCATTCAAATCACTTCTTCTCCCATGATCCTTGCATGTTTTCAAGATGTTGGATGTTATCGGTTTTGTGAGAGGGTTAAACAAGTCCAAAGCCATTCAGACTTGGCTAGGCTGTTCATTCTCAGCCTACAAAACCACCAAGTCAACCTACCAGGAGTGAATTTTTAACACTCATCTAAATCCATTGCTAAAGCCACAGGAATACCAAATATTGGTGAGAGATGGTTTAAATATAAGAAATTGGATTTGAGCTATTACGAGCCCTACCTCAAACCTAGCTGCCAACAAGGCTGCAAGGATGTTTTCCCCTTCTCCCACCTTCTAGAGAGGTATGCCCTACTGATGAAGCAGATTATCAAGTACTTCACTTGTGAGGGGAGGTACTCCAGGGTTTATTATTATCACATAAGGCCTCTAATGCACTTCACCAGGGTTAAATTTCTAAACCTACCATACTATCTCTACCGGAGGATTGAAAAAATGGCTTTATTGGTCAAGAAGAGGAGTTATGCCCACCAAATGCAGAGCCTTTTTCACCACTCCTCAGTTAAGATGATTGTTTTACACTAGCTGGAGGAGCAAGGAATCCCTTGGGAGGTTTTTTTCTTATATGGTGTATTTTCTAATCCCCAAGACTTCATTTAGAAAAAAATTCGTTCCACTTCACATCCACTTGCCTCCACTTCTCCATCATCTCCACATATGCCTTTTCCACAAGGAAATTTACCTCCTACTTCTCCTCTTGAAGAATAAAATGAAGATGGTGGCAGTAGAAATAATGAACAAGCATATGAAAGTGAAGAGGGGAAGGACAATGAAGTAGAAATAGAGTTAGATGAAGAAAAAAATGAAGAGGATAACAATTCTAAGGAAGAAGATGATGGCAGTAGCCATGACGAACAAACCAATAGTATTAGAGGTAAAGAAAATAGTGAGGCAAGATCAAAGCTTAATCAAGAAGATGAAAGTGATGAAAATGATAAAGACAATGGGGCAGAAACATAGCCTAATAATGATGAAGAAGATGATGATGACATGGAGGAGATTATTGAAAATGGCAGTCAAGAAAAGGAAAACAATGATGAATTGGAGAAAAACAATGATAATAATGACACCACTAAATCAATCTCAAATGCAGAAAAGGGTGTTAATAATGAAAAAAATCAGGACCAAGAGGATTATGAAGAAACCATTGAGGATTACAGTTAGTAAGAGAGTGCACAATACAACCAAGAGGAAGATGTGCTTGAGCATGACAGTGAGCACAATGATAGTGAAAATAATGCTGAAATGAATGAAGACAATGAAAATGAAGAAACAGAGGGGGAGGATGAAGAAATTAAAGACCAAGAACAAGAATATTATGAGGCTGAAACAAAGTTTGAAGATTAAGGCAGCGACCACATCAATAGAAAAAATCAGATAGTCAGTGTTGAGCAAGGAAATAGTCATGACAGTCATGACAACTGTCATGACCAAAATCAGTCTCTAAATGATCAAGAAACTCAATATGGAAATGAATAAAATAGTGAGGAAAACAATGATGATGATGAGGCTAAAGATCAAGGAATCAACGACCCAATGGAGCATGAAGTGACTCATGAAATCCATGACAAATATGAAAAATCTTGTGACATCACCAACGATCAAGGCACCCTCATCACTCCTCTCACATGCACCTACCACAGAGACAAAAGAGATATGTTTGCCGCCTCAAAAGGCAAAGGGCCATCTCTCCTCCAGCTATCAAGCACAAAGACAAAGGCAAGGAAAATATGAACAAAGGTGAGCAATAGGTAAAGGTAAGGAGAAGTAAAATGATCAAGAAGATTTCTCAAGGGCCTCAATTCATTGATCTAGACAGTGACAATGAGGACAAGGAGATGACCACTAGATTGTTTCTCATGTACAAAGATGCACAGACAAGGGAGTGGGAAAGAGAGTTTGAGATGGCACAATGTGTCATCCACTATTACAAAGAGGAGCATAAGAATTTCAAGGAGGTAAAGGGGGGCCTTGTCCTACAAAATAAAATTACCCAGCATTATGCAAGGAAAAACATGATTGCTTGTGGCAAACTAAAGAAGGCCCTCATGGAGCTAGAAGACATAAAAAGATAAAAAGTGCATGACAGCCTTGGAATTTTGGCTGAGGCTTCTCAACAGGTGTCCAAGACCTCTTGAGGGATCTCTCCACAAATTTTGAGGCAAATTGAACAAATCTTTGTTTTTTTCAAATTTTCACCCCTCTGTGCACAACACCCTAGGCGCTACGCACAAAATTGGTGCATCCTTAGCTCTCAAAGTTTGCATTTTTTGATTTCTCACATCATTAGCAGTTTTCTCACGAATTTTTAGATCATTTGGAGCAATCCCCCCCGGCCCAAAAGGTCAAAACACATAAAACATTTGACCTTTCTGCCTCATATTAAGACTAGGCACTTGCGCATAGAGCAGTGTTGTGGAAATTTATTTTTGAACAGGTAAATGGCATCCAATCATCAAAAATCAAGTACTTCTATAAGGGAGACTCATCAGGATTTCCAACGAGCCATCACAGAGCCAAATGCAGTGTCAAGAATGGGTCCAAAACTTATGTGCGAGAGATCCTATTTTCTATTGAAGTGGCGCTACGCATAGAGGCTACCTAGTGTGTTTTGGACCAAAAGTCAATAAAACACACTCATTTATTGCAAATAGATATTTTTGAGTTTTTTTAGGCAAATTAAGCTATAATTAGGTGCAATAGTTATTTTGGCATTTATTTCTTAGGATATTATGTGCCTTGGGCCTTGCATGGTCTCTTGGCCATAAATGATATTTATGACTATATTTGAAATTTTCCTACCACATTTAGGGTTTTAGTCCTCATTTGTTGGCATTTGATGAGCTTGAAGAGAAATATACATGGTTTCATGAGCTTGGAGAAGATATTGGTTTTGTGAAGTGGATGAATGGCTTGTTTGGCTTGATGATGGAGAAGCTTGTTTGCAGGATTCCATGGCTTGGTGAATGGTGATGTCTTCCTAATTTGTCTATTGTTTACTTTTTTATCATTATGTTTCATGTTTCTTGATTGCTATAAAATAGAAAAGTATAGGTTGAGACATGTTCTTTGAGGCACGACATTCCTCCTGTTTGTTATAGCTTTGATGTTTTCTCTTTTGGCCATCTTAAGGAACTCTTAATTGATCCTTAGGTCCACCAAAAACTTGTTTTTATTTCATGTGTGGTTAGTATGCTAGCTTACAAGTATGATTCATGGTATTCCCTGCTTATTTGAAGTTTTCAAAACCCTATCCTGAAGCCTTTCTGTGAAATATTTATTGTTAGTTTAAGTCAAAGAGGTCTCACTCTATCTTGCCCTTTGTCCATGCTTACAAACTTGTTTCAGAGTTCCCAATAACTTGGCATATGCTGTTTAGGAGTTCCCCCTCCATAAATTGAGTTAATTGTATTGTCTTATGTGTTTTCCCAAAATCTGAAGGTGAGTTTCTAAAGTTATAAGCTCTTATGCTTTCTATGTTTCACTGGAATGTTTCTCTTGGATTTTTATTAGTTTAGAGTATTGTTTATTGAGCTTAATGGTTTTCCCTACCTCATGAATTGTAAATTTTGAACTATATATGTTTAATACCTCTTAGTCTTTCCCAAACTTAATGTTCACTACACCTCATACATCACCTTAAGGATTCATTAACCTTGCTAAATCGGCCTTGTAACCCAGTAGGTTTCATCATTTAGACACTCTTAACTTTCATTTGACTCATAGCCCAATGGCTTTGACATACTCTCACTCCACCTATTCAACTTGACCATCTTACCCAGCCAAAAAAATCAACAAACCCTACACCTAATAACTAGCCTAAAATCAAAACCCTAGAGAAAAAAGAACACATCCTTTGTGTTGAGAATTTTATATAGCTGGAGATTAATAAAAAATATCTTCTTGATAATTAATTGTGAGCTTTCTTATGTTACTTATGTCTTCTCTTAATTAATCTTTCATCAATTCAATTATCAAAATGTACAGGACACAAACTTTTAGACAGGGGTAACACTTTTATTGTAGGAATGTAAATCGTAGATTTACTTTCCATCCTTTACACTTCAGAATTCCTTTTCTATTCTGGAGCCTTTCTTATCAATTCACATCAATTTGCATTCATATTTGTAATTTTTGTATGACCGCAATACTCCTTGAGAAATATACTTATCCCAATGCTGTATGCACTCAATTATACCAACACAAAATGATCACACTTATAACTGTGGTGTCCGCAATGTATATTCATATTTCATCTCTGCTGTGGTAACTGAAAGGTCTTCAAACTATAACCAAATCCACATTGTGTGCTGTCCATCATATATGTGTTTGCACCGTCTTCTTTAAATATCCACACTTGTCTCTTTTTATCTATTGTATTGTATCCTTTATTGTCTTTACTGAGTATTTTCTTTAGGGTTGACCACATTCATTTCACATTTATACGCAACTCTGTCCTTCCTTTTCAACGCTGTTCCATCCTCATTTTATCCGCAAAACTTACTTCCTTTTCAACGTTGTTCCATCATCAGTTTATTCGCATTGTATCCTCCTTTCAATACACACTGTAAATTTTTTTTTGTTCGAACTGTAATCTCAAATATGTTTGATGGATATACTCCATAATAACTGCATATCATATATATATATATATATATATATATATATATATATATATATATATATATATATATATATATATATATATATATATATATATAGAGAGAGAGAGAGAGAATATTTGTTCAATAAAGGTAGAAATATAGATTCTGAATTGGTAAAGCTATGGTTTAATATGACTTGATAAGGTTTATCCCATTGTTGAAGAGGTGTTTTTTTCATTTGTCTTTCATTGATGTCTTGAGGGTTGATGTAGGCTTCTTCCAGAAGATCTTGAAGCATATAAAAAAACTAGATCTAACACTTAACTTAACCCTAATGGACATCAAGAAGAATTCCATCTAAAATATGCTCATGAAACCCATGAGGCAACTACAAAAACACATTTTATTATCTTTACCTCCTTCTTTTCATAATCAACATGAATATCGACCTAGTTACATTTTACAACACTCTCTCTTAACTAGGGATGTATTCATGTAGTTACATAATCACTTTTAAAATTAAAGAATCTCATAAGAAAAATCGGATTGGTAATCACATCTATATAGCATCATATCAACCAGCATTGTACAAGTGCAAGTCCTTGACTAACAGCCCCATCTCTTCAACGAGACAATGGGATTCAATGCTAGTGAGACACATGAATTATATACACCTTGGTCATTATCTCTCCATGGTACATACTCCACCCTGTTGTTCCCAAAGTATGACCTTCCTGGACTATTCTTCACTTTAATAGCTAACCCTAAAAGCATATCGGTCCCCAACTATTATTATCTTGAATGTCCGATCACATTCTCAAAGAGTATCGAATGCCACATGATTACCCAATCCTCCATTATGTCTTCCCAAGTCTAGAATGATGTTTCTATCTCTCCCTCCTAGGGAGGACCTATTCCAAAAGGGAATCTACTCATTATTATACAAAGAATGTACCTAAGCTCATCCTTAGGAATTACCAAGGTTATTTCAAGTAAGAAACTTACCATCAGGCTCCCTCTTAACCAGGGACCTCCAACAGTAATGGTGAGACACCCAAATTCTCATGAATAATTCCTTCCTCAATGTCATGGATTTAGATATCGAGGAATCTCCATCCTTTAGCTTCATAGGTCATAGATCATGTATCACTTTTCTCCTGAGTCAGGTCAATTATCAGAAACTGATCCATCAGAATTCCTTATATGGTCCACTTTTTATGCCACACTTCTTTCCTTCGAATCATCCCCAAGTATCATACATCCTTTCTTATGATTAGAAGCCTTGCACAAATTTGTCCAAATAAACATGAATTTTTAGAACAAAATTTATCTTGATGATGATCTTTCACCATGACATCTTCCTGTAGGCATCGAAATCCTTCATTCAGATTGACAGATCTCCTAATGATATGTTTTCCCAAGGGCCTTCTTCTTTACCATACTTCCGTCAGAGTCAACATATCTTCCCAGGAGATCTCCTAGTCACATCTTCTTGGCATTTGAATGATACCTATCTCAAGACATGGTTGTATTGCATGATCTCTTCCTTTCTACACATTTTCCATTTCCAGGAACTTTCAACAACCACCTCATATACCATGAGGACATATTATGTTGATTTCATATGTTTGTGCACTGAGAGATACTCTTTTACACTTCATACTTCTAAGTACATACGTTCATTACCTGCAACCATAAAACATGACATCAAAACATCCAATGTCAGCATATAAATGTATACATACCTCATACCTTTTTCCCTTGAGTCATCGTGTAGCAATTTTTAGGAATGAATAGCTTCATTCCCTTGGCTTGTTTTATCAATATTTAATCACATCCGAGAAGTATGTTTCTATGATTACCATATTTCTTGTAATGTCCATAAGTCTTCCACTCTTCCTAAACTTCTCCTTTTCTTTTTCAAATGTTTGAGTCTTTTCTCCTTCAACATTTTTTCCCTTGATTTTTTTGTTTGTTTGTTTTTTTTCATCTAGCATAGAAACCACAAGTTGAATGAGGTAATCTTCTTGTCTATTTGCTATGTTTTCCATCTTATCATATTTTCCAGATCTCACATTTGAGATCTTATGAAGATATCCGTTCATTCTTTCAGCTTATCACATATTCTCTTGATGTCTCCATTCCTTCATAAAAATAGGGATGTAAGGACTTTGACTGATTCCATAAGTATCATTTGAGCCTTTCTATCTCTTGTTCCTGTATTCAGATAAATATTGACCTTTCAAGATTTTTCATCTTTAATTTCTTTGAGGACTGTGACTATCCTCCTCCTGGAAGGAATCTTGGTAACCTAACTAGCTTATAGATCTCCCTACAAAAAAACAAAGTCCTATTACGAAAGCTAATCATAGAATAAAAAATACTTACTTGAAAAGTGAAGAGTCTTCAGCTTGATTTCTTTGATGGATGGTGGAGAAAATATGTGTTAGTGCTTTCTTTTTAAAAGATATTCTTCAAGGGTAAGGATTAGATCTTTGTTGTAATGAGGATAAAGCCTTCTTTTCTGCACTCTTCTGCACTAGTCCTAGGAAAGCTGGGTTCCTAGTCTTTAGAAAATATGCTTCCTTGACCAAGTTTAACATCCTTTATAGTGTTGATGTTCTTCAAGCAATAGAATTATATTCCTTCCTTTTCCATTGTAGATCATCCTCTAGACTTTTCACTTCTTCTCCAGATTTGATCCCTTCTTCTCATGCTTTGTAGCCTCTTTCTTTGCTGTCCATCACACTGCTTCTTTGCAACAATTATAGACTTTTCTTTTATTAAGACAACCCTCGACTTGCCTAAAACATGCGTGGTAGAGTAGACCAAAATTAGAGGTATGTATGCCTCTCTTCCTTTCATAGATAAGCCTTGTATCTTCGCACCAAAAGAGACCCTTTATCTCACACCTTTTATTAGAGGTCTTGATCCGAACCGTCATCTCTGCAATAACACCCAACTTCTTCTTTGTAAAAGAATCAAACTTCTTCACTCTGAATTTGATCCTAGATAGTAACTTTTTTCTAACTCCAAAATCTTCTTGCCTATAAGGTGATCATCTTTCTCAATAGCTCTGATACCATGTTGAGAATTTTATATAGCTGGAGATTAATACAAATTATCTTCTTGATCATTACTTGTGTGCTTTCGTAGGTTACTTATGTCTTCTCTTAATTAATCTTTCATCAAGTCAATTATCAAAATGTACATTACAAAAAATTTTAGACAGGGGTAACACTTTTATTGTAGGAAGGTAAATCACAGATTTGCTTTCTTTCCTTTACACTTTAGAATTCCTTTTCTATTCTGGAGCCTTTCTTACTAATTCGCATCAATTTGTATTTGTATTTGTAATTTTTGTATGACTCCAATCCTCCTTGAGAAATATACTTATCCCAACGCTCTATGCACTCAATTATACCAATGCAAAATGATCGCACTTCTTACTATGGTGTCTGCAATGTATATTCATATTTCATCTCTGTTGTGGTAACCGCAAGGTCTTCAAACTATAACCGAATCCGCAATGTCTACTGTCCATCTTATATGTGTTTGCACAGTCTTCTTTAAATATCCGCACTTGTCTCTTTTTATATATCATACTGTGTCCTTTACTGTCTTTGCCAAGTATTTGCTTTAGGGTTGACCGCATTCATTTCACATTTATCTGCAAATCTATTCTTCCTTTTCAATGCTATGTCATACTTAGTATATCATCAATTCTTACTTCCTTTTCAACGTTTTTCCATCCTCATTTTATCCGCACCATATCCTCCTTTCAATAGGCACTGTAAAATTGTTTTTGTCCAAACTGTAATCTAAGAGATGTTCGATGGATATACTCCATAATAATTTCATATCATAACTATAAATATAGAGAATATTTATTCAATTTAAGCTGACCATACAATTGTGAACTAGACCGACTAGTTTAGGCCAATTTGATAATGTTTATCCCATCATTGAAGAGATGTTTTCTTCATTTGTATTTCATTGATGTCTTAAGGGTTGATGTAGGCTTCTTCCAAAAGATCTTGAAGCATATAAAAAAACCAGATCTGACACTTAACTCAAACCTAATGGACATCAAGAAGAATTCCATCGAAAATATGCTCATGAAACCCATGAGGCAACTACAAAAACACAATTTAGAACACTTTGCACCCAATAGAGAGATCCCTGTCTGAGTCTAGGAAGGCTAGGTCCTCCGACTATAAATACTGGTTCCATGTTACCCTATCATTTGGTCTACAAATCTTCCAAATCACAGGACCATAACATGGAGCATCACTTTGTACACAAAACATGAAATAGGGAACATGTTGTGTTGGCCTAGATTGAATGCCCAAAAACTCTACATCACAAAGTGAGCAGTCTCACCCAAAATTGTAAGGGAATTTTTTTTACAAGGTGTAGCCACTCCACTAATGTTATGATAGCTTTCTTTTATTTAAATCTTTATTCCAGCCAACTTTTATCCCACTCACTTATATTTCCCCAGAATCTTACATCAACATAGGCTTAGTAAAAGGCTTATTGCTTGAAATTCAAACCTAGATTACATTCCTCTCCTTAGATAATTTAAGCTTCTTACTGCCATGAGAACTTATCAGATGTTAGGTTGCTTCAATGCAAAAGGATATAATATGGATGGATGTGGATGCACAAAATTAAACAGAGTCTAACCAACACACGAAGTCAAAGAACAACATTCAACATAACGTGTTGTTTACAAAATGCACCAATTGATTGAAACTTCACACAATAATCAAAACATGAAGACACTTTAATATAGATACAGACCTCATAACACCATTATTCAAATTTCATCACACGATGAATGCGGAAGGAATATCCAAAATTTCATAACCAATGCAAAGAGCTTGGAGAAGCAAACATGACCCTCAAGAAAATTCAAAGATAATAGATTTACCTTTAATGGTTATTCAACTCAACAATGGAATTTTGGGAAATAAAGAATTTTTTTGGAATAATGAATGGTGATTCAATGCAGGTGAAATTTAAAAACATTGACAACCCTGGTCACCATGCCTGGTGGTAGGCTAGCACCGCACACCCTCCAAATATTCCATGATCATTAACACCAAACTGTCTACTGATGGCACCATATGTCCACCAAGGTGCGAAGAATGCACTCTAATAAATAACATATAGCTTAAACATTTTGCGAGAGTTTTGGGGGCGGGATTTAAGATCCTAGCCCCTAGCTATATGTCCATAATGTTCCCCCCCATATGGCCGTGTTTTTCATAAACAATGCTTTAATGGTAAAATTGGCGTGCCGAGAAATCTGCTCGAATATTGGAAAATATGGAGTTCTGTTAGTGAATTTCGGGGAAAAATTGTAGGATGGTGCCATATTTGGTGAATTTTGTGGCGTGTTTCGTGCCAAAACTTGGGGAAGCCACAACTAAGTCAATTTTTAACCAAATTTGAGGCAGAAAGAGGCTATATAGGAATTTTTTGGGATTTATGGAGCCATTGGAGCAGGTTTCAGAGTTTTTTGAGCATTGCAAATGTATGTAATCATACTTTTGACCATAATAGAAGAGGGCCAAGCCATTGGAATCTAGACCAAGGAGACATAGCCCAGGCGGGGTGAAATAATTCATCATGTGTTTTTGTGTTACTCTTTATGGCGATGTTCATGATTGTTATATGTTTTTGTTAAATTTTTTGTTTACGTTAATTTTCTAAAGGAATTCACATAAAAACACATAAAAAACTCATTGTTAACTTTCAGTTTACCTCATAATCCTCAAGAACTTTGTTTATATTTTGAACTGAAATTTAGCACAAAAAACACTAATTTTCCCACTGAGATGAACATATTTGGATTGAAAGATGATAATTCTTATACGAAAATTTGGGTAGTTCAAGAAGAAATATATTGTCATAGGAGGAACACAACATCTTCTCCATCTTTTCTGGTTTCATGTCCCCATGTACCCTCATTCTAATTTAGGGATGATGACATGGAGGTCACATCATGTGTACGTTAGGTGAAAAAAATCCCCAATGTTGTAATACCCCAAGGTCTTGTGCATGGTCATCCAATTTCAGCGCTCCTCTTCTTCATCCCAATCAGAGGGAGATTTATAAAACCTTATTCGGCACCAAAGTAGGGGGAAGTGAAACCAAAGTCCCACCCACTTAATTTGATGTTTAATATCTGAATATTTATGGAAGGAAGCTCATTTCAATGCCAAACATATATAGGGGTAAGCCATCGGATGCTTCTCTCCAAGATCTATAGGTAAACCTCCCCAAACATCTTGAGCTACCACGAGTGCCTCCACTTGATGGGTTCTACACATTTCATGGTATTCAGTGACTGAATATCTCTGATTATGTTTGATGGTGGAAGAGTCTCCAACATTATCCCTCAATATTGATAAATCATTGATCACCAACCCTAGAAAGGGATATTCTTTTCTCACCATTAAACAAGCCTTTTCCATTGTTTTACCATATGATTTTGAATCCTCTTTCCATTTGATGAGGTTTTTTACATAGGACATGAATGCACGAAGTTAAATGTACCGAACAAAAGATTTAAGTTTTCACCAATAATTGTCTATTAGGATGAAGTTGAACAAATACAACTTACATAGCAAATTATGGTCTAAAGCTTATGAATTATTATAGACCTTTATAAAGGTATTAGGTAAGGTAATATGATAGGGTTTATTATCCTATATCTTCCTTGAATAGAAATAAAACCAAAGGTTGTGTAAGAAAATGTTTAGAACCTAAAGAGAACACAACATGCATAAATATGTTCCCCCATTTCACATGTTTCTTCCTTCAATTTCTACTCTTTATGATAGAGGTCCTTCTACTTGTTTATTTGATTCTTCCACTGCTCCTCTTGGCTAAGAGAAATTAAAAACCAATGTTTCTTCATTTTTCCATTACTTGGAAATGAATCTCCTTTATAATGATTCCTAAATCCAACAAATAATCCTTGGATTCCCATTGTGGCATGTCTAGCTTCAATTCAAGAAACTCATACGTGTTTGTTAATAAATGATCCAGAATGAAATTTATAGTCTGTTGAGCCTCTTTGGTATCTCATTTTGCTAGGGCTTCAACTTTATTTTAAAGAATTTCTTCTTATTTTATGGCCTATAAAAAGGCCCCTAGACTACTTAATTTAGGTCCTCATTTCTTCAACATAGCCTTCAATTTCTTGTTTTCTACAATAATTTTACTATTTTTCCTAGGAGTAGCTTGATAGATGGGGCTACAAACCTTGAAGGGTTTAGGATCAATGATCTTACCTTTCTTCTACTTGTGTTTCTCAAATTTGGTACTACTTTCTCTGACCTTAAATCATTAGGGGAATTTTGAGGTCTAAAATGGGCCTCCTAAGGAAATTATAAAATAATAGTGGAAAAAATCAAATAAGATTTGATGACATCATCAAATTTTAGAGGGAAAAATGAAAAAACTACTTTTTCAACTCATATTTTCAACTTATCTCCCAAATTTTTTATTCAAATTTCGAGCAGGAGTACTCGTTGGATACGAAATTTAATTTCTCATCCAAGGAGTACCCATGTTGCATACTTTCAATGGGTCCTACTACACGAAAAATGAGAAATACATAAAAAAACGTGATTACAATCCGTTTTTATGTATTTCTGCATTTTCGTGTAGTAGAGTTCATCGAAAGTATGCAGCATGGGTACTCCTTGGATGAGAAATTAATTTTTTCGTCCGACAGTGTCCTCAAATTACAGGGTAAAAGTACGAGATAAAGTTGAAATATGAAATTAGAAGAATCAGATTTTGTATTTTATTATTTTTAATATTTTTACCTTTTTATTTAAAAAATGGTGAATCATCCCCCATGGTTGACATCATCATCTTGAATCCTATTGGTTGTTATAAAGTTTATTTTTGTTGTACATTTTTCATAGGACGCCGATTTTAGACCTCAAAATTCCCCTAATGAATAATGGCACATCCTCCATGGTCCTTTCTTCCATAATTTTTTCCTCCATAATATTTGTTTCCATAAAATTTTCTAATATGAAATTTTGTTTCAGACATTTTCTTCCAAGTCTATAATGTCAACATCCTCATAGTTATTTCCTTTGGTTTTTTTAGCAGTTTCCTTAGAGAATGTGTTCATGGATTCTAGGGTTTCATCATCTGAACGAGAGAATTGATACACAAATATTGGTTTCTTTCTCTTTTGAGTTTTCAACAAGAGTAGGGTAGGATATAATCATTCGATAACCAACAAAATTGCCAAATTGGATGCTCCCTTTTTAATCGATACCCTAGCAAAGGGTTTCATTTGGATCCGCAGAAGAAAATACACCCGTGGAATATCTAACCAGTAGAGTTTACAACTATAAGAACCTTAATTAAACCCTGATGGTGTGAGTTGCGCTCAAGGTCCTTCTTCCATTGGACTAAAGCAGTTATCTTTGTTAAAATTTTAAGTAAGTTGTGAGGCATATTAAGAGACCTATGCTTAGTGAGATGCATTAGGATATTGATATGATATTCTTATATGAGGGTAAAAATCCCCTCACAAGTAACAAGTTTCATGACTATGTATACCACATCCTCCTAGATTGGGAGCATAGCATCCCGATTTATCCATTTCCTCAAATCTGGTAGTGGAGATGGTTCCTATAAGAATGGTACCCAGCTTACTCCACCGATTTTAAATTTTTTTTACTAGGATTCTCCTTTCGGGGGGAGTCGAGAAACTTTTACTATCAAATTTTAACTGAATTCAATGATAAGTTGTTTCACCATGGAATTTTTCGTGTTCAAAGTCCTTGCGAATTCAAGAGAAATGCCCTTACCATTTCCATAAAACCGGCCCAAGAATTTTGCACAACCCGAGTTCTAAAAAAAATCCATACTTCAAGCTTAATTTAAATATCATGGGCATTACCGGGTTTCAACTTGTTCACAAATCCTCCCATGCTTCTTCCCTTGATTAAACTCTAACAACTACCTTTGTTTACCTCCCTGTAACTGTAATTTTGCAAATAAATTGTTAAACCACATACTAAAATACACAAAAGAAGAAATCATTCAACACTTTACTATTCACAAAGATACACATATAAATACATTTTCTATTGACCATTGGTTTTCATATTCCAAGTGTTCCTTTGGACTCCATTCACTACTCAAAGTCCACACCACAACCCTTGGTGGATTAGGTGTCCCTTTAATCTAAAGGGGTATATATATATATATATATATATATATATATATGATAGGGCTAACATGTGTGGATATCAAAACAATGATCCTTCACATGTCCAACTCAATTACTGTTGTTCTTTAAGAATCTATGATTGTTGTGAATGGGGATGAGTTGGATCTAGAACAAACTTTTCTTGAAGAAATACAACACTCTGAAACATAATAGGTTTAGTGTAGTGTGGAATTTGAAAGTACACATCCTTGTAATAATCAAGACCAATTATATTTTGGTTGTTGATTTTCTCTTCCCAGGGAGTTATGAAGGGCTTGGGAAGTGCAGGCTTAATTTTTTCATCTGCATGAAAATATGCTCTTGAGATGGGCTCATTGATCTGATCAATTTATAGTTGTTGATGGGAGTCAACTTCAGACTAAAAAATTGAATTTTTGTAAAAAAAACAAGTTCAAGATGTTGTATTCTCTATTGTAACTCATCTTGTTTAATTTGTGATTTGGGCTGCAAAAATTCAATCTTTTATTGGAAATTTTGAAGACAAGTTTAAATATTATAAAGATTGACCTTGCCTATTTTTACTGTAGTAGAAAAATATCAAAATTTTTAGGAACTCTAATACTTCACCAATTCTACACATTTTCTCCATTTTCAAGCTTACACTTCAAAAATTGATCACAACTTTGAACCAATGAGAAAGAAGAAATTCCAAATTTAATGTTTTCATAAGAAATGCATAATTTATATAGCAATTACTTGTAGCTACTATAAAATGAGCCGTGAGTGAAAATTCTTCTTAATTTGGGCTCTTTAAATGAAACTTTCAAAGAAAATTTATGCACTTCAACCAAATTAATACTATATAAATATGCAACTTAAACAATGAAAATTTGTCAATATAAGTTAGCAAATGGTGTAGACAATATTTACAATGTCCTTCAAACATCATGAACACCTTCAAAGGCTCTACTCTTATCATCAATTTTCAATAAATGCTTCACAGCTTGTCCTGAGGAGATGAATTTCAATGCCGATAGATTATTCAACAACCAACATATAACTCATTCCATATATAAATGATGTTAAACTCATGAACCAATGCATGAACTAAATGAACCAACACATATATCAACTCATGAACCATTGAAAAAATTCATATCTCAACGAATATCAGTGGACCAATGCACCAATGTATATATCAACGCATGAACCATTGAACCAGCACATGCATATAAATTCATGAAACAACGAACCAAAATACTAACAAAAATAATCAAAACTCAATCCTTAATTTGTGGGTGCTTCGCTACTTTGTTGCTAATTCCCTTGTTCAAATATGTGGAGCATCACTCTATACACGAAACATGAGATATGTAATAGGTTGTGTTTGCCTAGATCGAATTCCCAAAATCTCTACGTCACAAAGTGAGTAGTCTCACCCAACATTCTGGGAAAAAAAACTTTACAGGGTATAAGTCTTCCACTGACGTTATGATAAACTTCTCCTATTTGAATCTTTATTGCAACCAACTGTTATCGCACTCACTTATATTTTTCCAACATCTTACATCAACATGGGCTTAATAAAAGGCACATTTTTTGAAGTTCAAACCTAGATTACTTACCTCTCCTCAGAACATTTAAGCTTCTTACCACTATGAGCACTTATCAGATGTTAGGTTGCTTCAATGCATAAATAATATGATATGAATGGATGTAGATGCACAAAATTCAATAGAGTTCAACCAACACACCATCTCAAAGAACACCATTCACCATAATTTTTTGTTTACCAAAGACACCAATTGATCGAAACTACGCACAAGCATAAAAACATGAAGATATTTTGACATAGATATAGACCTCCCAAAACCTTATTCCAATTTCATCATAGGGTGAATGAGGAAGGAATATAGCAAATTTCAGAACCAACACAAAGAGCTTGGAGAAGCAAACATGACCATCAAGAAAATTCAAAGATAATATATAAACCTTTAATGGTTATTCAAATCAGGAATGAATGTTTTGGGAATAATGAATGGTGATTCAATGGAGGTGAAGTTTAGAAACATTGACATCAGATAGGTAGATAGGAGAGATGCAAGGAATTTTTGAGGGTCAAAAAATTAATGGAGCATTTGAATCCCTATGGACTAACACGTGGTAAGAAAACTCAAGTTCTAGAAAATAGGATAGAGCAAAACCGCTAGCGAGCATAATGCGTCAGACATTAAGAAATTAAATCTAATGGATATCAGGTCATCGCTTATAAATAAAATAACTAGGGTGGACCAAAGATGGGATACACAACAAGACTCATACGAATGGCAAAAAAACTAGTGGATCAAACTCAAGGATCAAAGGAATTCACCGACTCTTACCATGCTAAACCACATACTAAAATAGAAAATAAAATAAATAATTGAATAATTTATTATTCATAAAGATATGTATAAATAATTTTCCTAATAAATTTTTTCTTTCATATTCATTATTGCGCCGAGAGGCGCATCTACAGCTCAATATGACCCCGATGTTAGGTGGGTCACGTCCTCATACAAAATGTCGGCTTAAGTTTTAAATTTAAAAATAAAAATAAAAAATCGCATTGTGCTAAAACATATATCAATTTCTAATATAATTATGTATTATTTATATAATTTGAATGGATAGTAAATTATATACATGAATTTGAATGGATCATAAACTTACCTTTAACAAAAAAAATTACCACATTGAATTTCCAAATTAAGTAAAATTTTAAACATCTTTACTCTTTACTAAAGTCAATAAAATTTCCTAAATCAAAGGTAAAGAGTTAATTCAACACAAACAATCAAAATCCAAAATCTTTTAACATTTTTTTTAATTAAATATTTATAAAATGAATTTATACTTACTCCAGAGCTATGGTAAATAAATAAAAAAATATATAAACTAGATGTATGGTAAATAAATAAAAATTATTTGTATATTTATTCCATAAACCTTTTTATATTTAAAAAAACTTTTAAAAGAGGTTTTATTTAGATGAAGCCTATGGGATGAATACCATGGGACAAATTAATATTGATACCATGGGCCAAATACCATGGGTAAATAAATAAATATAAAAGAGGTATAAACAAGTATGATCAATAAATAAATAAATATAAAATAGATATAAAGAGGTATGGTAAATAAATAAATATAAAAGAGGCATAAAGAGGTAAGGTAAATAAATAACAATATATCAAATAGGATTATAAATAAAAATCTAATTATATAACAAGCCTATGGGCCAAATACCATAATAAAGAAAAGGGGTATGGAAAATAAATAAAAATATAAATAAACTAGAGGTATGGTAAGTAAATAAAACCTCTTTTCATATTTACTCCATAATCTGTTTATATTTAAGAATATTTATGTTCATTAGTTTACATAACTAAGAAGAAATAGAGAGAGAGAGAGTAATAAGGGAGAGATGGAGAGAGAGTGTGTATGTTAAGGGGTGAGATAAAGAGACAAAGTAAGATGTATGGAAAGAAGGGGGGAGAGAATAAGTGAGAAGGAGAGAGGGAGGGATATAGTAATGTAGTTGGAGAGAGAGAGGGGTGGAAAGAGAGAGAGAAAGAAAGGGATGGGGGAAGAGAGGATTAGAGAGAGAGAGAGATATGGGGGAAGAGAGAGGATTGGAGGGAAGAGAGAGAGAGATATGGGGGAAGAGAGAAGATTGGAGGGAAGAGAGAGAGAGAGAGAGAGGTGGGAAAGAAAGGGAGAGAGAGGAAGGATGAGAGAGAGGAGGAGAGTGATGGGGGAAGAGAGAGTATTGGAGAGAGAGATAGAGAGATATCAGGGAAGAGAGAGGGATTTAGGGGAGAGAGAGAGAGAGAGAGGAAGGACGAGAGAGAGAGAGGAGGAGAGAGGGATCGATAAGAGAGATGGAGTTGGAGGGGGAGAGATGTAGGAAATAAGAAATATATAGAGTGAGAAGTGGAGAGAGAGAAGGAGTGACAAGGGAGAGACAGAGAGAGAGCGTGTATGTTTTGGGCTGAGATAAAGAGACAAATAAGGAGAGATGGAGATAAGGGGGGAAGAAGGAGATATAAGGAGAGAGGGATGGATATAGTAACATAGTTGGTGGGTGAATAGAGAGAGAGAGAGGGAGAGAGAGATGGGAGAGGAAGGAAGAGTGAGGATGTGAGAGAGTGGAGAGAGGGAGGGAAACATAGATGGACTTGGAGGGGGAGGGGGAGAGAGGTAAGAAGAAAGAAATAGAGAGAGAAAGGTGGAGAGAGAGAGAGTGAGTGAGTGATAAGGAACATGGAGAGAGAGGGAGAGAGGGGGAAGATAGAGATATAGATGGAAGGTGAAGAGAGGGAAGAAGAGTGAGATGGGGAGAGGAGGGGATTGACAAAGAGATTGATGTATATGGATTGTGAGAGTGTGTGTGTTTAGGGGGGTGAGATAGAGAGACATAAAAGAAGAGATGGAGGGGGATATAGATATGGATGGAGGGTGTTGAGAAGGAAGAATATTTCTCACACTAGATGGATTAATATAAGTGGAGATGGTGATTTATAATCCTATTTGATTATTTTCACTATATGAATCGATTTTAGTGTAGATATTTATTTATAATGGTATTTGATTACTTGCACTAGATGCATTGATTTCAGTGTAGGTGGTGATTTCTAATACAATTTGATTGCTTGCACTTAATTTGTTGATTTCAATTTAGATGTTGATTTATAATTATATTTGATTACTTGCACTAGATGAATTGGTTTCAATGTAGATGATTTCTAATCCTATTTGATTGTTTGCACTAAATGCATTGATTTCAGTGTAGATGGCGATTTCTAATCCTATTTGATTTATTTGAGTAAATTCATTGATTTCAGTGTAGATGTTGGTTTCTAGAGAGAGAGAGAGAGAGAGTGATAAGGAAGATGGAGAGAGAGGGAGAGAGGACAAAAGGAGGAAAGAGAGATATTAATGGGGGAGAGGAAGAGAAGGGGAAGATAGAGATATAGATGGAAGGTGAAGAGAGGGAAGAAGAGAGAGATGGGGAGAGGGGGTGATTGAAAAAGAGATTGATATATATGGAGTATGAGAGCGTGTGTTTTTAGGGGGGTGAGATAGAGAGACAAAAAAGAATAGATGGAGGGGGATATAGATATGGATGGAGGGTGGAGAGAGGGAGGAATATTTCTCGCACTAGATGGATTGATATAAGTGGACATGGTGATTTCTAATCCTATTTGATTATTTGCACTAGATGCATCGATTTTAGTGTAGATATTTATTTCTAATGATATTTGATTACTTGCACTAGATGCATTGATTTCAGAGTAGGTGGTGATTTCTAATACAATTTGATTGCTTGCACTGAATGTGTTGATTTCAATTTAGATGTCGATTTATAATTATATTTGATTACTTGCACTAGATGACTTAATTTTAATGTAGATGATTTCTAATCCTATTTGATTGTTTGCACTAAATGCATTGAATTCAGTGTAGATGGCGATTTCTAAACCTATTTGATTTCTTTGAGTAAATGCATTGATTTCAGTGTAGATGTTGGTTCCTAGAGAGAGAGAGAGAGAGAGTCAGTCATAAGGAATATGGAGAGAGAGAGAGAGAGGACAAAAGGAGGAAAGAGAGATATTAGCGGGGGAGAGGGAGAGAAGGGGAAGAGAGGGAAGAAGAGAGAGATGGGGAGAGAGGGCGATCGACAAAGAGAATGATATATATGAAGTGCGAGAGCGTGTGTGTTTAGGGGGGTGAGATAGAGACAAAAAAAAAGAGATGGATGGGGATATAGATATGGATGGAGGGTGGAGAGAGGGAAGAATATTTCTTGCACTATATGGATTGATTTAAGTGGAGATGGTGATTTATAATTCTATTTGATTATTTGCACTAGATGCATCAATTTTAGTGTAGATATTTATTTCTAATGATATATTATTACTTGCACTAGATGCATTGATTTCAGTGTAGGTGATGATTCCTAATACTATTTGATTTCTTGCACTGGATGTGTTGATTTCAATTTAGACGTCGATTTATAATTATATTTGATTGCTTGCACTAGATGCATTGATTTCAATGTAGATTATTCCTAATACTATTTTATTGTTTGCGCTAAATGCATTGATTTCAGTGTAGATGGCAATTTCTAATCCTATTTGATTGCTTTGAGTAAATGCATTGATTTCAGTGTAGATGTTGGTTACTAATCTTATTTGATTGTTTGCATTAGGTGCATTGATTTCAATGTAGAAGTTATTTTCTAATCTTATTTGATTGCTTGCATTAAATGCATTGATTTCAATGTATATGTTGATTTATGATTTGATGTAATTGGATATATGACGGTACATTAATATTAAAGTGATTGGATTAACAATATGCATTCATTTCAGTGTAGGCACACAAATTTATTGACAATGTAGATTGATTTTTGTGTTATAGTAATTTAAGCTATTAATATTGGAGAGCAAGAGAGACAAGGTATCATGTTTACTACAACAGATCGAGCTAAAGATTTAAATGGTTTACGATTTAAATTTTCTTTTTCATATAATCGATATGAAAAGATAACAAAAATAACAAGGGAGGAAATAAGAATAGTAGAAGAAAATAGTCACTTTGTATTTAAAAAAAAATATTTCACTTTGCATCTAAAAAAAATTATTTCATCATTTTTCATCATTATAGTTATTAACAATAACTATCATCTCAACGAACTGAGGTAACTAAGAAAATTTAAAATTAAAATGACCAAGTTCATCTCAGAAATATTTAGCATATTTTAAATGATTATATTAATATTTGATATATTTACATATTACTGATAAAATTAATCATATGTTTGATAGATTTTCCTTGGCAGCACACGACTGAAACCAGCCTAGATCCATCTTACATCTCAAAAATATACAAAAATTTTAATAATCTGAAAAATGTGACGTTGATGCCTCTGACTGGAGCCAGCCTAGATCCATCTAACTCTGGATCTATCATGCGCCGAGAGGGATCAAATATCTCGAGGTGCAAACCTTTCCTCAAGTTTTTGACTCAAAAAATAGGTTTGCACCTCGAGAGATTTGATCCCTCTCGGCGCATGATAGATCCATAGTTAGATGGATCTAGGTTGGTTCATATTCCACACCATAATCCTCGGTAAATTAAGTGTCCAACATGAATGACGCACTGAATCCCTAAAAATATCTATAGCTAGAGAACCAAAACTTCACATGCTACAATATTATATAAACTAATTGAATCACTCTCTCGTATGATGTAGGCTGCCACCCTAACCAATAACGAGTGATATTGGTTGAGTTAGGCTGCCACCCTAACCAATAACGAGTGATATTTGCTGAGTGACTCAATGATGAGTCACTCCAATAGCTTGAATATTCAAATAATCCCTCATAATGGTGGCTTATAATACATGGTTTATATTTTGATAATATAAGCCACGAGGAATTCTATATATATGTTTATATCAAAAAATATATAAAATGGCTCATGGGTATAGGTAAGAGTTGGGTTTTAAATATAGGGTGGTCGAAATTTATTTTTGGTTTTTTTTTTTTTTTCAAGGTATATACTGTAAGGGGTGGATAATTTAAAGGGAGGAAAACATGTTTTATATGTATAGGGATTGTAGATGATGATCTAAAATAAATTGGGGTTAATCATAAGAATATGAGACCCATATATTTCGATAGTTTGTTTTCAATGAGGGAAGAGAAATGGGATAGAAAGGCTTCAAATCTTAGGTGAGTATGGTAAAATGTTTAGATATCTCAGGTTGCCTACTATATTTACAAATATCCTTAAAATATTTTCTTAAAAATAAAAACCAAAATATTGGGAAAGAGAACACTTGGTGGTAGGAAAAATTTCAATAAAATTGTCTTTGCAAAAATGTATTATTCTTATACTAATGAATGTAATATTGTAATTCAACCTAAAAAGAAAGTTAGTGTTCATATCATCAGACGTCTTCTACAAAAATAGCCATGAATAACCAAATAATATTTATTTCTTCTTATTATTTTTTGTTTTCTTTTTCTTCTCTTTTTATTAGACTCACGAGGGCGTCTAAGGAGGTTTTCACAACAAAAAGTATCTCTTCTTGTAGTGGCCTGGCCAAAACTAGTTTTCTAATGTGACGAGGTGGCAGAGGTGCTCGAGATAATGTTTTCACCACCAAATATTTTTCTCTTTTTTTCTTCTTTTTACTCTTTTTTTTTCTTTTTATTTTTTCATGCTAAGACTGAAAGTTACATACTCATACAAGAGTGTGGATTGAACATCCTTTATACGAATTCTAAATTAGTTTTCTTATTCAATTATTTGAAAAATAATTCCTTAGATATAGGTTTCTGATATATTCTCAATTGATGTTCGTTAGTCATCAATGGAATCATGGACCGTTAATTTTATGTAGTCTCATTGATCCATTCTCAAACATAGTATCGATCTGATAAGGTCCTAAACACTGTTGGTAAAATTTTCCTTTAAAATCCTGATGCATTGAATAAAAAAAGGCATAATCCCCCTCTCTAAACTGTTTTTTTTTTTTTTTTAAACCTTTCATCCCATTTTTCCCACTGTTGTTGAATGGTAGTCATTTTTTGGATGGATTCTTGGTGCATTTCATCAAGCTCATTCAATTGGTCAAACCAATTCTTCTAAGCTTCAAAGAGGCCCGTCTAATTTTGAAGGAAATCATTAATGTTTTCCGTTCAAATTCAATAGTAAGTACACCTTGTTTACCATATATTAGCTCATATGGTGTAAAATTAGTGGCATTTTTGCAAGTAAATCTATAGGGCTAGAAGGCTTATGGAATCTTCTTGGCCCAATATTTAGGATAATTTTTCATTGTATTTTTCACGATATCTTCCAAAACATTTTTAGTAACTTCGAGTTATCGATTATATTGAGGATGGTACGGATTGGACATCTAGTTTTTTTTATTGAATTTATCGATGATGGAATGAAATAGTTTGGAGGTGAATTGAGTTCCTTTATTAGTAACAATATCTCGAGGTAAACCAAACCAAAAAAAAAATTATTCATATATAAATTCAACCATTTCTTTTTATGTTCATTTTGGTAGGGCTTTATCCTCAACCCACTTAGTTACATGTTCAATACATAATAAGATGTATGATTTCTATATTGTTGGTGGGGGTAATATGCCCTACAATGTAAAGAGACCACTTTTTGAAAGGTTTTATCATGACTTAGAGCTATAGTGGCATATCATCCATTTGTGTTGGTTTTCCCATCCTTTGACACTTCTCGTGACTTTTAGCATAGCTCTTAGCATCCAAAAATATTGTGGGCCAAAAAAATCCTTGTATAACTTTATATGTAGTTATTATTTCTACAAAATGACCCCTACAAGTTTCATCATGACATTCCTTCAGAATTTCATAAATTTAATCTTAAACACATCATTGAATCAAATGACGGGGTCTTGTTTTGGATAAATATCCTTGTATCCAAGAGTACATAGAATTATTTTTTATGAAACTTTTCACTCTGTAGGTGAAAAATGTTGTGGAAGTTTTCATACATCCAAGTAATTAGCAATATCTATAAATATTGAGCTGTATTAGTAGATAATGCACAAAATATTTCATCAGGGAAATCATCTTATACCAGGAAAAACTAATTAGCATGACGAAATTGAGATAGGAAATTGGAAACAACATTCCCCTTCCTAGGTTTATTAATTATAGTATTATCAAATTTCTGTAGGAGGAGAAGACATATAGCAACGTTTCCATGTGTAATTGTGTAACGCCATCCTCCCATATCTACCCTAGTAACCTTCCATCTGGGGTAAACATGCAATGACAAGATATTATGATCTTATTCAAACTCCTAGGTGACCTAAAGGAATTAGAATTGACGTAAACATATTACACATACCTTACACATCAACAAACAAACTCCCAAGAGACATAACAACCACTCAAGTAGCCAGCCCTTGGGCTCCTCTGGATTTTTAGACCTTTAAACCACTATACGCTCCATTGATATGGTAAAGGGTGCGCCTGCGAGGCTCTCAAAGCTCCCAAAACATGGGAATGTAGGCTTCTATGGGAATTTTACCATAGAGTTGTGCCAACATCCACGAGATTTGTGCCACTTTTTAAGCCCATAATCCTGGTTACTACGCAAAAATTAATGACAAGTTAAGAAATGAATGTACAAAACAAAAAAATGATACATTTTCAAAAACATTAACAAGGTCTGAGTTGCACCCCTACTAGCCATGACAGGCATTGCATAAAACGTGTCGAAAATATGTAATATATGGGTTTAAATAACATATATGAACATAAAAATCTCATACTTATATAAGAATCACTAAGAAACATTGTTCTGTTACACCATTAGATGTAATATCATCTACTAGGTCATAGATACGTTGTTTATTCATTTACAAATAAAAACACGAGGAGAGCCATACATCATCACTATCATAATACATGCTCATAGACATTATAATAACAACAGAAATATCAAGGATACATCAACTATAGAATCCACACATAGACCATTAAATTTACACATAAAATTTCATGAAAATGAACTTCTTATTAATTAATTCAAAAACCAATTGGGGATGGGATTACCACCTTCCACTCGACCATATATTGGATGAGACAAATATCTCTTCTACCAATCATGATCAGATTTGAATCAAGGACCTATGATAGCTTAAATTTCAAATTTTTTGAAATAGTGTCAGACATGAGCGACCAGATAGATCTCGTCTTCCTAATTCTCATCCCATAAATAGTTTGAAAAACCAACACCATATGAAGAAGTTATCGCGATTTGAAAAGTCCTATAAACTGCAATTTTCGACCTTTGACCAGATTTGACTGGGCATTCGAATATTCAAAAAAATAATATTCTAGGGAATATTCCTAGAATATTCCATAGAATATTCCCTAGTATATTCCTTCTAAGCCAATCAAAACATGACAAGTGTTGTAGTTTAAATGGGTGTAAGGTTTCGGCCAATCAGAGGCTGCCACGTGGCAAGCTTGGAAGCCGCCACATGGCTTAGGATTAATGGTGCAAAATTATTATGGAATGGACCAGAGTCCACCCCAAGGCCTCCAAGTGTGCACGCAAATGTCTTACCTCTTGGGATACTTTTTGGTTGTTAACCTATGGGACTGTGGCTTTTATTTAAATATTGGTGGTTGTGCGTATGTGGGTATAAGATGGGCCAGCCCCTTCCCATGTGGCCATAGCTCAACTCCAGGCACAATACATAAACTAAAACACAAAGATAACCACCAAAATTAAATCTTTGTCACACGTGGCATGACGGTTTGCAACATCCGCCAACAGTTTTGCTCGACCGTTAATGAAGACCATGGGGTTTGGGGCATGTGCTCAACTCCCAATCACAACATTAATTGCCAATGGTTATCGTGGAGGTTTTTTGGCCCACATGCCTTTAATGTAATTTTTCCTATTTTAACTTGAGTTTAACTTAAGTCCTCCACTTTTGGTGGAGCTGATTTAGGGGTCACTCGACAAAATTTGCTTAGGCTCTATCTTGAGCTATATTCGACCATTCAGAGAGTGTGAATAGTCAATTTCGACTATCTCAAAAATTCCAGACTCATTGGTGAAATTTTTAGAGCCATCAGAGGACTTATGACTAATTTTTAGCTTTAGATAAGTTATAGGAGCCACGAGGGCCACCAAGGGCAACAACATCATTAATCCTAACCAGGGCAGCTAGAGGTCTTATTTAGGAATACAAGAGTCAATTATGGATTTTTCAGACATTATTGAACTAATGGTGATGTTTTTAGAGATAGTAGAGGAATTTTTAAGGCCGATATACTTCAAAGAAGTTCCAAGGTCCACTAGAGCCACCAGGTGTCAACAGGAGAATGAGGCCTATCTAGAGGAACCAGTATCCATTGTCAGCAAACCAGTAGTATATTATGAATATTTTGATCCTTATGAATCTAATGGAGGCATTTTCAGAATCTTTTGAACACTTTTAAAGGTCAAGATGCTTCAGGAAAATTTTCAGTGAAGCTAGAGCTAGGGGGTGCCACCACGATTTGGAGGCGTAACTGGAGAAGTCAGAGGCCAATTTGAGTAAATGACTAGTATATTATAACTATTTTTGACATTATAAAACAAATGGATGGAGTTTTAGAGTCTTTGGGAGACTTCTGAACATCAATAAGACACAGGGAAGTTTCAGGAAACCTCGGGCCAACAGTGGATGGAGGACTAGATTGGGAAGCTAGAGCTCATTTTGTGAAAATGATCAGTATATTTTGGAGGTATGATAAATGTGGAAGATAATATATGAGGTTTCAAGGACAGAAAAGGACTTCTAGGGAGTTTATGCCAAAGAAGAAGCTTAGGGAAGCTTAAGGGTACTAACAAATGAGGTCAAGCCAAAGGAATCCTAGTTATATTTTTAGTGAGATAACAACCATTCTAGGGGCATGATGATATTTTAAACCCAATGGGACAACCCAAATAACCATTGGAGTTGAGTTATTTACTTGTAAAATAATTTATACATCATAATCCCAAAGAGCCAAGTGAGTTGACATAAGCTCAAGGAGACGTAGCTCACAATATTCTGGTGAACTCCTTTATTAAATTTGTTGTTATGTGTTGATTTTTATGTTCTACACTTTATGTTTGTGGTACATGCTTAATATCAGAAAGAAAAAAATGTTCTTAAAAAACTTAAAAAGTTAAAACAAATACCCCTATTTCAAGTATAAACTTTCGCACAGTCATGTATAAGAAATATATTTTATTTGTTTAACTAAGTGGGAGGTTCTTGTGCATAAGAATTTCTTGTTATCCACCTATATTAAGATTATAGTTTCATTATAGCACTAGGTTGCTTGCTTGACAGACCACAAGGTTTCTAGCTTGCTTTTTATTTGACTTAAAAAGTGTTAAGCAATGCAAATGATTTTACTGTGTGAAAATTGACTGTTGCTTACAAGTTTGAGTTTGCTAGAGGTGAAGGGAAAGATATTTTTAGTTAAGTCCAGAAGAGAACAAGAATGAAGAATTCTGAAAGGAATTTCCTTATCCAAAGGACCTCAAGGAAACCCTTCAAGCAAAAGAGGGTTTGTTTGCAAAAGGATACTTAAAGAAGAGCTGTCTCTATAGCCATTTTGTTAGAAGCTCTGTAAATTGTTTTTAAATATTTGTGATTTTTTTTTTTGAAGTAATTTAGTTGATTTTTATAAGATGAAAACTTCTTCAAGTTAGGTTTCAAAATCCTCCTCCTTCACAAGATTCTTCGTTGAAGAAATGAAACGAGACTTCTACATCATGAAGCTTGTTTGATGATAGAAAGGAAAGCACTAGAATTCATGAGAAATTAGTTGCTATAAAGCAAGAGAAAGGAGGAATTCTCCAAAGAAAGCATGAGATGGAGATGCAACTCCATCAAGCCCAAGAGGACTTAACCAAGAACATGCATGAAGCGAAGGTAAAACACTCAAATTTGTCTTCAAAATCATCTTCAGAAAGACGTGTAGGTTCATTTCAAAATAACACTAGAGATATAGGGTCCAAGTTGATGTTACAAATGGGCTATGAGGGAAAGGATTTGGGAAAACATTCACAAGGCATGATTGATCCTATTTTGGTTGAGGAAAGACCTAAAAATTTTGGTCTAGGCTATGTTCAATCTTATGGCAAAAACTCTACAGCCATGAAACCATTCGAGACAACTTCAAAAAGAGCTTTTTTTCCAAGTTCTAAACCACAAACTTGTCAAGTGTGTTTTCAAGTTGATTTCGATTGTTTAAAGCATATGTTGCAGCAAGATGTTTGTAAACATGCAACTTATGGCGAGCATGAGATTTCAGACAACTATTGAGACATGAACATTGATGTTAGTCTTCAAAAGAAAGCTTGAACCTCTAATAGTTCATCTCCTAAAGAAGGTAAAAAATATGGATATGCAAAGAAACATTTGAGGTATAATTCTTCCCATAGTCAAGTTGATTATGTTTCTGTAAAGCGTGAAAAATATAAATTCTTGAATGGAAGAAAGATTTGATGTTCCTATTGTGGTCTGTGTAACCATGAAGTTTGAAAATGTTGGAAGAGGATGAAGGCATGTAGGAAATAGTTGAGGCGAAGGAAACTTGCTCAAAAGGTGAAAAATACTTGCACACATTTCCAGAAGAGGGGAAATTTTGTTGCCCAATGTTGGAAATTGCATCCAATTAATCATCCCAAGTAGTTGAAGAAAGAGGATAAAAACAGTGGTGAAATTGGAACCAAATATTCCATCATTGATGTGAGAAAAAATGTTTCACATGAAGAAGTTTTCACCATAAAAAGTTTCCATGGAAGTCGCTTGGTAAGAATTGGTTTGACTTCTTAACTCAGTAAGACATACATTCATTTGTACATATGCAAATTTCAGCTATGTATGCATATCTGTTGAGAAATTATGTTTGTTTGAGCCACCTTGGATCGATGATCAAGGACATGATGTTCATCTACCTTCTATAAATTTCTCGCCAGAAATTTCTGGATGAGCAAGGAAGACAGTTCTTGACAGGAAGACAAGAGCATCTAAGAAGGGAAGTGTTGACTACCTTCGAGTTTGGGCTCAAAGGCATTAATCCATGCAAGGAATGTGTATTGAGGCTAGAGAAGTGAGGATGTTGTACTATCATCTACTGAACAAATAAGGTAATCAGTATTTTTGTGTTCAAAAGAGTCCCAATGGGGAGGTGTGATTAGATTTGGATCAAGGACCTAAGCGATAGATCAAATTTCAAAGTGTTCAAAATAGTTTCAAATGTGAGTGACCTAATAGATCTTGTCTTTATGATTCCGGCGTCGTGAACGGTTTGAGAAACTGACACCATGTGATGAAGTTATTGCGATTTGAAAAGTCTAATAAACTACAATTTTCGACCTTTGACCAGGTTTGAATGGGCATTTGAATATTCAACAAAATATATATTCCAAGGAATATTCCCCAGACTATTCCTCCTGGGCCAATTAGAACATGACAAGTGTCGCATTTTAAATGGGCATAAGGTTTCAACCAATCAGAAGCTGCTAGCAGCCCAAGATTGATGGTGTAAAATTATTATGAAGCGGACTAGAATCAAACCCGAGACCTCTGAGTGAGCATGCCAACATCTTACCACTCGGTCTACTTTTGGGTTCTTAACCTATGGGTTTGCGGCTTTTACTTAAATATTGGTGGTTGCACGTATGGGGGGCCAGGAAGGGCCAGCCTTGAGGGACATCCCCTCCCCATGTGGCCATGGATCAAGTCCAGGTGCAATACATAAACCATGGCACAAACATCACTACCAACATTAAAGCTTTGTCACATGCGGCATGACAGTTTGCAACATCCGTCGACGGTTTCACTCCACTCTTAATGAGGGCCACGACGTTTGGGTCATGTGCCCAACCCCCAATCGCAAAATTAATCGCTAATGGTTTTCTTGGCAGATTTTTGGGCAGCACGCGTTTAATCGCTGTTTTCCTATTTTAACTTGAGTTTAACTTAATTCCTCCACTTTTGGTGGAGCTGATTTAGGGGTTACTAAAAAAAAATTGTTTAGGCTCTATCTTCAGCTAGATTTGACCATTCAGAGAGTGTCAATAGTCAATTTCGACTATCTCAGACATTCCAGAATCATTGGTGAGGGTTGCAGAGCCATCATAGGACTTCTTAGTGAGGGTTTTTCTTGAAATACTCAGAGCGGGGGGGGGGGGGGTGAATCAATATTCCTTTCAATTAGAGCATTAGTTAGTCTTCAATTATTATCAGTGTTTGTACAATGATATCAGCAAACAAGAGGAACACAAATGCACATAGTTTTTAAGGTGGAAACCCACTCTGGGACAAAAACCACCTAATGATTTTCTAATAATTCTTTAATATTAAACTCCAGTTGAAAATAAAGCTCCAACTTCCTAGAATATAGAAAATAATTATTCTCCAGCTCCCACTAGATGGATTCTTCAATGCCTGAGATTCTCCATTAGTCACCTGAACAGATGCCCCAACACCCAATGAGCTACAACTCACCCTAGCACCACCCTACCAACCTATAGAAGAATAAAAGAAGAATGGACTCTCGTACCAGGGAAAATGGTCCTCTTTACAATGATATAGAATGATTTAGAAGAGGAAGACACACTAGAACATAACCCCAACTGTGACACAACCACCTCATTATGATCCTAGACCACCCAACATTGCCTCTTCAACTCTTCGCAGATAGACACTAGTACAATTTGTACAATAATGTATTTACAGTGACTTAGTAGAATGATAACTTTACAATGATTGTATCATGAAATTCTTGCTCTTGTTATGTACCTTGGTTGCTACTCTTATCATGCTACCCTTTGCTGCACCTTACTTTGCTTTTCTTCCCTGCAAAGTCTGGTCCTTTGCAGCCCTTGACAACACATGATGTAGCTTTTTCTTTTCCTTCTAGGAGCTCGATATTGAATCTGGTGTATTTCTATTATTTCAGATCCGCAATATCTGATTTTCAATACTATAGTAGTCCTTTGAGTCGTCTTTCCAATGCCACAAGTCTGACCCAATTTGGATTCTTCAAGAGAGAGTTATACCCAATCTCTCAGAATGCCCTAATTATGGACTGTTTTAGTAGAGTGAACTTTTCTGGCATGCCACGTGTCACTGTTTCTTCATTTTTCTCTAAAATTGATAGAGAGAAAACTAAATACTATGCACTATCTGCAAATTTTTACGGAATTCCAATCCGATACTCAAAGAGAGATTTATGAATATTTTTCCAAGGTCACTTCTTTGAGCTGAATTTCAGAAGCCTGCAAGAACTATGACTTCCACAGATCATATCTTCGAAAATGTTGCGCACCGTGGTCTGAAATTTTCACAGCCGCTTCCTTCGGATTTCGTCTTTGGCTCATAAAAATTTCAGCTTTTGAACCTTTGTATAAAAAACATTAGAGCAAAAATTCCACGATGATCTGTTTAAGATAACGAAATCCTTTTTACATGAGGAAGATATGAGGATCAAAATTTATATAAATGCTTAGGTTGATAGGGGCTTCAACAAGTGAATGTGGGAGGGATTTTAGGAGCTTAAAAAATATTAATTATGACTTTTCAATGACCCATGCCACAACCCCATGGTGTTTTAGCCCACTAACTGGGGGTACAAACTTCAAACATGAATATCTCTCAAATTGTAAAGAATTACATGGCATGCCATATATCAATGGAAACATCTCAACAAGTAGAAACTACAAAAATCATTATTGACCTAGAATATATAAATTTTTTAGGTCAAAATTCCCATGCAATATTAGGTTATCACTTGGTGCTGCTTGGGTTGACATCAATGACAACGTCTGATCAACAATCTCCCCCTTTGGCATTGATGGAAACACAAGTACTCCCCCCGCGATCATGACACCTCTTCCTATAACATTATCTCCCCCTTTGACATCAGCGGAAAAGGGTAAGTCCCCCTGAAGCACAACCATCCTGCGGGCCTATACACACTTCCACTCCCCCTGACACAACCATCCTGTGCACCTGTACACACTTCCACTCCCCCTTTATATTCTGAATAAGGAAAATATAATAAGAACTTGGGAGAATCCCAAGCTTCTGGTGAAGATATTCCAATGCTTCACTAGTACGCTCACGATCATCAACACTTCTTGCCCAATCTGCATCTGTAAAGGAATGAATAATATGATTGTTACCCTTGGGATACCACAAGCCATATTCTGTTGTTCCCTTTATATATTGAAGAATTCTTTTGATGGCAATAGTATGTGATTCTTTTGGTGCTGCTTGGAATCTTGCTACTTTTCCAACTGCTTTCATAACATCTAGCTGGGAGGCTATTAGATATAGAAGATTACCAATCATATATCTGTACAACCTTTGATCCACATCCTTAGATGAGTCGTCTATGCTCAATTTGCAACCTGTTACCATTGGAGTAAGGATGGATTTGCAATCTTCCATTTTAATTTTCTTGAGCATTTCCTTGATGTAATTTTCTTGACATAAATATTCCTTTCTTTTACTGAGATATTTGAAGCCCTAAGAAGTATGTGAGCTCCCCAAGGAAAGACATCTAAAAATCACTTTGCACCTTTGTAGCAAACTTGTTACTTAGTCGATCATCATTGCTACCAAATATTATATCATCCTCTTTAGCTATTAGACATGCTTTAGTTGCTTCATCCAGAGCATATATGTCCTTTGGAGCTTGACTTGGTGTAGTGACAATTTCACCATACATGCCTTTCCCGATATCACATTTTGTGGAATTGAATAGTATTGTGTGTCCTTGATCACACATTTGTCCAACACTGAGCAGATTGTGATTCACGTTTTCAACCAATAGAACATTCTTGGCTAGAGAATATTTTCTTCTGAGAGTGATAGTACCTGATCCTATAAAATTTGAAGATCCATCATTTCCAAAGGACATGGTTCCATCCTTCTTCTCTTTCAGAGATAAAAATTTATTTATATCTCCAGTCATATGCGTTGAGAAACTGCTATGAACATACCACACATATTTGTTGTTTTGAGCCTTGAAAGCGAGAGAACAATTATCATTCTTCTTCTTCTTCCACATTTGTTTTGTGGCTTCGAAGATTCTTCTGGAGGATTTTCAAGTCTACAGTATTTGGTTATGTGTCCAAAGTTTCGACATTTGTATCATTCAATATTATTTCTTAAATGTTCAAATCTATTGATGTTTTGCTGAGCCCTGTTAGGTTCATACTTGACAGATCTCCTGGAATTGTATTTGTTCCTAGGGTACGTACAAAATTCTATCGCTTTATGACCAAATTTTCCACATGAATAATAGTAGCCATAAAAAATATGTTGGTACTTGGATGGAAATTTTCGTTGACGAATTGTCTTCCAATGCTGTTCTTGTGAATCTTGTCCAATGAAGTCTACATGCATGTTATATCTCGTAGGTTCATTGTATTTTGTTGTAGAATGTCATGCTTCTTATTCTTTGTAACTGATGCCAGTTCTGTCGTTGTAAGATCATTGATTGTTGATGAGTTCTTCCAATTCCCTTGAGTTGTTGGCATAGTTTTGGATATTTTTTCCTTTCTTCACTTCCTCACGCAGCGAGACTACTTAGGCTTCTAATTCTTCCCTTTCTTGGTTTCTTTCTTCCAACTTCTTTTGAAGTGACTCTTCAATGCATTTGTGTTCTTCAAATTCAATTTTGAGACCTTGAACTTGTTCTTCAAGAGTATTGGAACGGATCCTCTCTTCCTTGAGATCTTTTATAAGCTTGATTGCTTCCTTATAAAATTCTTTTTTGGTCAATCCTTCTTGTTTGTTGTTTGATACCTCTTGTTTATTGTGCTTGGGTTTATTGTGCTTGGCCATAAACAATACTCTCTCATTGGATTCTTCTTCGCTGTAATTGTCTTCATCGGAGGATGAGCTATCTTCTTTAGAGAGAAAGTTCTGTTTGGATCCTTTCTTGTTGATTTTCTTAAAGACTTTATTTCCTTTTGAGTTGTCATCACTTCTATTTGAACATTTTGTTGCGAAATAACCAACCTCATCACAGCTAAAACATATCAATGGAAGTTTACCTTTGAATTTTCCCTTACCAATTTTTAGTTTTCTAGTGAAGTAAGCATATTCTTCATCTGAAAGACCTTCGTCATCATCTCCCTTTTCTTCACACTTGGAGGTGCATGTCTTTTCAATTGAAGGTTGTTTATCCTTATTTTTTTTCTTAGATGCAACGAACGCAATTTCTAGATCCGAAGTACCCTCTTCTTCATCAAGTGTCATATCATATGCTATGAGAACTCCATGTAATTCCACTTTGCTGAGTTTATCCATATTTTCACTGTATTCTAAGACCGATACCTTTGGGTTGAATCTTCCTGGAAAATTTCTAAGAATCTTTCGTATAATAGTCTTCTCATCAAATGGCTCTCCGAATCCTTCCAGAGTATTGGTCATTTCATCAACGTATTGGAAGTATGTAGCAATGTTGCAATCTTCTTTCATTCTGAGTTGATCAAATTTTGCACCATAGATTTGAAGCTTTTCTTCTTTGACATTTGAGTCACCTGCATATATATTCTCAAGCTTGTCCCATACACTTTTGGAAGTTTTACAACCCAACACTTTATGAGAAGTAGATTTAATAAGTCCACTGATAATAATATTCTTTGCTTTTGCATCGTTTACCAAATTCTTTTTACCTTGTTCATCCGTGGTTGATGTAAATCCATTTTGAACAGTGTCCCATACTTTGTAACCTTGCACCAAGAGATAGACCTCCATTCTTCCTTTCGAGAGTACATAATTATTTTCATTGAACAAAGTTACACCATTCTTGGTATGCTCCATGAACTCCTTCCATCTGTTAAACTACTACTGAAGGAACCAAACTCTGATACCAATTGTTGGAAATATTGGGGGGGGGGGTGAATCAATATTCCTTTCAATTAGAGCATTAGTTAATATTCAATTATTATCAGTGTTTATACAATGATAGCAATAAACAAGAGGAAAACAAATGCACATAGTTTTTAAGGTGGAAACCCACTCTGGGACAAAAACCACCTAATGATTTTCTAATAATTCTTTAATATTAAACTCCAATTGAAAATAAAGCTCCAACTTCCTAGAATCTAGAAAATCATTCTTCTCTAACTCCCACTGGATGGATGCTCCAACGCCTGAGATTCTTTAGTAGTCAATAGAATGGATGCCCCAACACCCAGTGAGCTACAACTCACCATAGCACCACCCTACCACCCTTAAGAAGAATAAAAGACGAATGGAATCCTGTAGCAGGGAAAATGGTCCACTTTACAATGATATAGAATGATGTAGAAGAAGAAGACACAGTAGAACATAACCCCGACTATGACACAACCACCTATGATGATCCTAGACCACCCAACACTACCTCTTCAAATCTTGGCAGATAGACACAAGTACAATTTGTATAGTAATGTATTTATAATGACTTAGGATAAAGATACCTTTATAATGATTGTATGTAGTGCTGCCCACTTGAAGACTTCATGTGACAAACTTCTTGCTGTTGTTATGTACCTTGGCTACTGCTATTGTCATGCTACCCTCTGTTGCACCTTGCTTTGCTTTTCTTCCCTAGAAATTCTGATCCTTTTCAGCCCTTGACAACACATGATCTAGATTTTTATTTGCCTTCTAGGAGCTCGATATTGAATATGGTGTATCTATATTATTTCAATTCCCCAATTTCTGATTTTTAGTGCTGTAGTAGTCCTCTGAGTCATATTTCCAATGCCATAGGTCTAACTCAATTTGGATTCTTCAAGCGATAGTTATACCTAATCCCTCACAATGCCCTAATTATGGACTGTTTCAGTAGGGCAAACTTGTACGCCGTGCCACGTGTCACTGTTTCTTCATTTGGCTCTGAAATTGATAGAGTGAAAACTACAGACTGTGCATTGTCTGCCACATTTTATGGAATTTCAATCCGAAACTCAGAGAGAGTTATGGAAATTTTTCCAAGGTCACTTCTTTCAGATGAATTTCAAGAGCCTGTAAAGACACTGACTTCCACAAAACATATCTCCGAAAACATAGCACACCTTGATCTGACCTTTTCACAGCCGCTTCCTCAGGATTTATTCTTTACTTCATAAAAATTTCATCTTCTGAAACTTCGTAGAAAAAATATTAGAGAAAAAATTCGACGATGACCTGTTTCAGATAACAAAATCATTTTCACATGAGGAATATATGAGGATCACAATTTATATAAACGCTTAGGTTGAGAGGGGCTTCAACAGGTGAATGTAGTAGGGATTTTAGGATCTTAAAAAATATTAATTATGACTTTTCAATGACCCATGCCACAAACCCATGGGGTTTTATCCCACTAACTGGGGGTGCAAACTTCAAACATGAATATCTCTCAAAACGTGAAAAATTACATGTTGTGCCATATATCAACGGAAACATCTCGACAAGTAGAAATCATAAAAAGTCTTATTGACCTACAATATATTAATTTGGTAAGTAAAAAATCCCATGCGATATTGGGTTAGCCCCTGGCGTTGTTTGGGTTGACATCAATGACAACCTCTGATCAATATTTTTTCTTCAGCATAGTTCTGGGGGCCCCTAGGGCAACAAGGGGCCAAGAACAATATGACACCTACTTAGGGCAGTTAGAGGCCTTATCTAGGAATATAGTAGTCAATGTTGGGTGTTTCAAATATTCTGGAACTAATCGTGAGGTTTTTAGAGCAAATAGAGGATTTCTGATGGCCGATATTCTTCAGAGAAGTTCCCAGGGCCATCAAGGCCACCAAGTGCGAGCAATAGAATGAGGCCTATCAAGAGCAACCAGTATCCATTATTAGCAAACCGGTATTCTATTCTGACTATTTTGAGCCGTATGAATCCAATGGAGGGATTTGAGGAAGCCTTTGAATACTTCTTAAGGTAAACATTCTTCAGGGAAGTTTTGAGTGAACTGAGAGCCAAGGGGTGTCACCAGGTGTTAGAGGTGAAACCGGAGCAACTGGAGGCCAATTTTAGTAAATTAATAGTCTATTCTGACTATTTTTGACATCCTAAAACCAATGGAAGTATTTTCAGAGTCTTTGGGAGACTTCTAAATGTCTAGAATCCATAGGGAAGTTTCAGGCAGCCCAGGGCCAATAGTGGATGGAGGGCTAGATTGGGAAGCCATAGCTCTTTTTGAGAAAGTGATCAATATATTTTGGAGTTATGATATATGCTAAAGATAGTATATGAGGTTTAAAGGACATAAAAGGACTTATAGGGATTTTATGCCCAAGAATAAGCTCAAGGAAGCTTAAGGGCATTGACAGATGAGGTCATTTCAAAGGAAGCCTAGCTCTACTTTCAACGAGATAGCAACCATTCCAGAGGTATGATGATATTATAAACCCAATGGTACTACCCAAATAACCATTGGAATTGATTTATTTACTTGTAAATGAATTTATGCATCATAATCCCAAAGAGCCAAGTCAGTTGACATAAGCTCAAGGAGACGTAGCCCACGATACTCAGGTGAAACCCTTTATTAAATTTAATGTTATGTGTTGATGCTTATTTGCTACACTTTATTTTTGTGTTACATGCCTATTATTAGCAAAAATAAATGTTATTAAAGTACTTGAATAGTTAAAAAACATACACCTGTTTCAAGTATAAAATTCCACACAGTCATGTATAAGAAATATATTTTATTTGTTTAACTAAGTGGGAGGTGCTTGCGCGTAAGAATTTCAAGTTATCAACCCATCTTAAGATCAAATCACCCTCGTGCCATACTCCAAGCATGAATGTGGGTCTCATGACCAACCAAAAAAGGAAGCAACACACATGGATGGTACTTCAGTTTTCCACCTACATTGTGAGGAATTTTACTGTATCCTAGTCTCTAACGCCTTTCCATTATCCATAGTCTGATCCAGGAAACATTAGGACCTACATGGAGACCCACTCTCCCAGATTAACCATTCATCCCATACCATGAATGCTAGGTCTAAGAGAGAGAAACCACCTCTTCCATTTAGCATATATCATGCCATTCACAAGAAAGGATTCTTAGGCTCACCCAGGTACACAATCATAGATTTACCAAAACCCATAGTCTGGTTCAGGGGTAACTAGGATAGTGGCTTTATTGTAAGCCACATTCTGGGTAAAGGATCACTAGGCCATGTGTTTTTCCTTTCATAAATCCACCTCACTCAACTTCGAATCCATCTGGAAATATAACTCAACCAAATCATGAGAACCCAACACATCAAGCCTATTTGGAAATGATAAGGCTAGGTTGAAAACACTATCACACCTGGGAAATCCCATGCCATGAAAACAAAAAAACCACATGAAATACCATGAATTCCAAATCCATTAAGGAAATCACACATGAAAATAGATACCTGCAATGAATCCTATTGTAGCTGCTTGATCCTTCTCTTCCTTGCTTGATCATTCCTTCCTCTTGCCTCCTTTTCCTTTCTTGATCCAATGCCAAAGTGCTCCAAGAAAAATCTAAGTTTCCAAGAGTGAGAGACACAGAGAATAACGAGAGAGCGCAAAAACTGAACTAATAAAAGGTAACAACAGATCCTCATAATCCTTTTTTATAAATTAGGCCTCTATTTTATTCATTTTCCATTATTTTCCTTCATTTTCCTCCTCACATACAACCTCTAACATTTCACGTCCCTTTTCTCCTAATTTCCATTATTTTAATAATTAATGTTCTAAAATTCTGATTTTCCTTTCCAAGTCCTTTTCCTTTTCCTTTTACAATTTCCTTAGCCATAATAAACCAAATGAACACCCACTAGGATGTTTTTTCCCAACATTCAACTTGGAACTAGTGTCCCATCAACTGTGGTTATTATTTTTCCTTTATTAGCTTTTATTAAATGTAATTTTCATTGGGGCTATTATAGAACCCTCTCCCTTGGGGGACACTTTAATCAGTGTTAAGTCACACATATACCTTAGAAAAACCACTAGAAAGAAAACATACTTCCCATGGAGCTTTATAACATAGCTCGATGTAGTATTTACAATGATCACCCTGCTGAAATGAACACTAACATGATAACATAATAACATGAAAGCTATAATGATATGACACCCATACTGCTTATTGGAGCTTTATAACACAACTCATGGTGTTATTTACATGAATCTACATATGTACATATATTGAAACAACAAACCCAAAAATATGCCAAAACATATCCCAAACATCATACCAAAACTGGTTTGCCTCAACTGGAAAACATTGAAGGATACATAGCCCACATGTGATCCACCATCTCCCATGTAGCTTCATTAGGCCCAAAGTGAATCAATTTCACTTTAACATGCTCTGTTGCTCCATTCTATATTATGAACACCTTTCTCTTCAATATACATATTTAACATACTTCTAAAGAAATGAGAGATGAAAAATATCATGGAATTTCGCTATGGAACGTAGTGCAAGTTGATAGGCTACCGGTACGATCCTCTCAACAATCTTGAAAGGTAAAAAAAACTATGGTGATATCTTGACACATGATCCAATCCGCAAGGATCTCTTCTTCAGGTTGATGCGCAAGTATACCTATTCCCCAACCTGAAACTCCTTAAACAACCTATTCCGATCTACATAGCTCTTCTAGCTATCCTATTCTCCCTTCAAATTCTTCTTGACTACCTACATTTTCTATTCCATCTCTCACAATATGACTAGTCCAATCAACAACCTGTTAGCCATCTCACTCCAACTGATGGGTGCATTGCAACTATCCCCATACAATTCCTCAAATAGACTCATATTCAAGGATTATTTATACTCATTGTTATAGGAGAAATATACTAGTGGAAGATACTCTTCCGACTTTTGATGCTGCTGCATCACATACATACTCATCATTCCCTCCAATCACTATTGACCCTCTCATTATTTCCATTTTCTTGCGGATGATAAATTGTGTTGAAGGCCAAATCAGTGCCGAAACCTACAAACAATGCCTTCCAAAACTAGGAAGTGAACTTCACATCCATGTATGACACAACCTTCTTTGGAACACCATGTAATATTATCACATCTCTAATGAACACCTTTTCCACATTTCTATATAAATATGTTGTATTCACTCGAAGGAAGTGTGCAAAATTTGTCAACATGTCCACAAAAAACATAATATAATCATGTTGTCTAGATGTCCTCGGAAAACCTGTGATGAAATCCATGGAAATTACATCAAATTTAAACCATGAAATCATAATCAGCTATAGAATTCCACCTAGATGCCTAAAATCTGCCTTTACCTATTGGCATTCCAAACATCTAGCCACAAACTCTAACACATTATTCCTTAGATTCGACCAATAAGAGAACCTCTTGACTGAAGTCAATGTCTTATGATAGCGTGTGTGACTTGAATATGGTTTCATATGAAACATCCTCAATATAACCTTCCTGAGCTCACTGTTGTGTCACACGTATATCATGTCCCTAAAACTGACCAAGCCATCTATTGTGAGATAGTAATATCCATCATATACACCTGCACCTATACCGATGCCTATACGACCACATGTCCATGTACCTCTACATGTACTCTGCTACAACTTATTCACAATTTCCATATACCTGTCATCCTACCGACCTACCTACAAGATTCTATCATGTAAATTTTTTCCATAGGAACTCATAACTGCTATGTAATTTACCTATATCTGCCTGCTAAAAAAATATGCGGCCCTGTTCTCCTTTACTTTTATGTACTTTATCTCAATGTAAAACTCACTAATCATGGCAAACAATCTATGTTGTCGTGTGTTCAGATTCAGATGGTCAAACAAGTATCTCAACCCATTGTGATCAGTCATTAGTACAAACGTCCTGCCAAGAAGATAGTTCCTCCACATATTCAGTGCATTGATGATCACTACTAACTAAAGATCATGCATCGGGTTTTCATGGTCGTTCTCATTCAGTTTCTATGACTCATAGCATAACACCTATCCCTCCTACATAAGGGCTCCACCAAGTGCTCCCTTGGATGCATATGTACATACTATAAGCTCCCTTTCTAGTTATGAAATATTTAATAGTGGAGCATGTGTCAACAATTCCTTAAGCTACTAAAAACTGGCCTCACACTCCTCTCTCCATTCAAACTTCCTACCTTTTCTCTCCAATGATGTAATAGGACAAGAAATAAATTAGAAGTTCACGATGAACCTCTTGTAATAACCTCCAAACCCCATGAATAATCTCACCTCATCTACATTTCTAGGGGCTTCACACTCCAGTATAGCTCTTATCTTTTTTGGATCTACTATGATTCCTTCATTGGAAAAAACATGTCGCAATTAATGTACCTCAGTGTGAAAAAAGCTTCATTTGTTAAGCTTAGCATAAAACTGATTCTTTCTCGTAATCTCATTACTCCTGCCAAATTCTCGACATGATATTCCTAATTATTAGAATACAACAGTATATCATTAATGAATACAATAGAAAAATTGTCCAGATAAGGAAAAAACACAATATTCACAAAGCACATAAATTTAGTTGGGGCATTAGTCAAACCAAATGGAACTACAACAAACTCGTAATTCCCATACCTCATCCTGAATGTGGTCTTGTAGATTTCCTCTTCTTTGATGTGTACCTGATGGTATCGTGATCTCAAGTTGATCTTAGAGAACAATACTTCTCCCTTTAGTGGATAAAACAAGTCATCAATCCTGGACAATGGAACAAGTCATCAATCCTCGACAATGGATACTTGTTCTTGATGGTCACTTTGTCCAACTATCTATAGTCAATGCACGATATGAGAGTACCATTATTCTTCTTCACAAACAATAATGGTGCGCCCTATGGTGATACACTTGGCCTAATGTATCCTTAGTCAAGCATCTCTTTAATCTGCAACTTTAATTCTGCCAACTCAGGTGTGCTCATCCTATAAGGTGCTTTTGATGTTGGAGCTACCCATGGCACCAACTCAATAGATAAGTACACTTCCCTGTGAGGTGGAAACTCTAAAATATCTACAGGAAATACATCTTGAATCCACTCTATAACTGGGTACCTACTCAAAGCATCTGCATCCTAAACCTCCTTACCTTTGTCACTAGAAATATGTATTGTTAATTACACACACCCTTTCTTGCGATTCCACTTGGCCTGCATAGTTTTTACCATCCTAACTGATGTTGATTTCTTCTTTCCCCATAATACTCTTGGCTCCCCATTGTCATCCAAGCACTCTACTAATTTTTCATGACAATCCACCTTGGTCCTATGAAGGTATAGCCTGTCCATACCAATAGCATGCTATATGATCCCAATGGAAATATGTAGTGCGCTGCTATGGACATGCCATTCAACTCAAATTCATAAGCTCTTATCCAATGGTGAACTCTTTTCTTTGTTACCTATAGGAAACTGCACTAACAAATATTCTGCATTAATTTCTTTACTCAAACCACACTTATTTACTAGGTCAGGACAAACATAACTATAATTATATTTAGGTTCAATCAAAGTAGAAATAAATTGATCAAAAATCTTAGCATCCATATAAATGATGAGTTCATGATGGGTTGCCTACATGCTTTCCATGACAGCATAAATATGAGGAATGCTCTACCCAACATCCCAAACAGATGTAATAGTTATTTGAGGCCAATCACCTTGATTTTGTGGACAATCTCTCTGGAGGTGTTTATCAGCACATGTCCAACTCTCGAACCGTACAATAATGTTACCTCTATGATGTGACTGTGATCCATGTCCTTGTCTAGATGGATTAAAATTATTTTGTGGTGCCACATTTTATTTCTACTATATATTTTGAGGCCTTTCTCTTTTTGACTGCCATTTACCTTTAGATTTATATTCCCCTTTCCATCCTTGTTGTGATTCATTCTTACGATTTAAATGTTCAGCGAAATGCTTCAATTTTCCAAAGACTTCCTCAAGTGACCGAGGGTCATCATACGCAATTTGATCTCTAAATTCTAATGGAAAACCACTAAATTTTTTTTGAGCTTTATCCTTATCCTATTTAAGTTACGATACATACCTCAATAGCTCTAGGAACTTAGTCATGTACTCTTCATATGTCATTGAACCCATATTTAGCTCATAAAATTCTTTGGGCTTACTATCCTAGTACCTTTCTGACAAGTACTTCTTCCTGACAAGCCTCTTGAACTCATGCCAACTCAAGTCCTCTATCCTCATGTCCCTAACCCAGTTCACATATTCCCACCAAATGTATGCTTTACCTCTCAGGTTGAAAATAGCAATTTTAGGATTCATATTATTTGTGTACTCATGCAATGCAAAGTAATTGTTCAGCCCAAGTATCCAATCCCCTAGATGTTTTGGTTTCTTCAAATCTCCATCAAAAGTAGGCAGTTATTTTGTCTTAAATTAGTTTGAAAAGTATAAGGATGATAACGATGACAACCATATTGTTTATCTGAACCAGAACTATAATAGTACCTTTTTCCATCACCCCTCCTATCTAGAGTATCCAAAAACCTACCATATCTCATTGTGTCAACTCTATGTGACTTGTGTCTACCAGGATACCTACTTCCATATTTTCCATTAGTTTTTTCCTCCTTCCCATGGCTAATCCAAAGTGGCCCTTGTTGTTGCAATTTTGATAAAATCTGAAGACATCTTTCATTAACGTCTACTTTTTTCTCTTGTGCTTATATGATTCTATCATTGTCTTCCTTACAACTCCTTATTTATTCCTTCAACCTTATCAATGTGTTTCGAAATCGGGAGAGTGGCCACCACGTTGCTCATCTGATTCATAAGGAGAGTCTTTATAGTCTACCATCGGTCCCTTTATTTTGATCTCTTTACCCTAAGGAATATTATGTTAGAAAAACAAGATCATGATAAACCAACATAGCTTAGTATAATTTGGGGAGTATACCTCGTCTGCAAGGTCATCCAAATCAATACATGTACAAACATAATCATGACAACCTATAGACATATAACAAATAAGTGTATCAACACATAAACATCAATATAAATACAGTCCAGTCATCACTACATGACCATATCACTATATGACCTCATGCATGACAAAATCAACCATACCAATCTATATCGATAATACACAAGCATAAACATGGAAAATTCACAAGTGTAAACATGGATCGTACACAAGCATAACACATAAAAACACATTCATAAAAACATGTAAGAAATAATAAATGAACAATACCTCTGATAACATATAAAAACATGTAACCAAGCATACAAGGACAATACATGTAACAACATAAAACAACATATAACCAAGAATACAATCATGACGACACATTTCCCATAAAAAACGTCCTCTTTCACATGGCGACATCATTAAAACCATGATCGACACCATACATATGCAACCAGCACATATACAACTAGCATGATTAACACACATGCAACCAACATCAATGAATAACCAACACACACCGCCCATCTAGTCCAAGGGGTGAACCATGCTCTAATACTAATTTGTAACACCCTCCGCCCATATCTACACAGGTAACCGAACATTAGGGGTAAACATGTGATGAGAGGCTACTATGATCTGATTCAGCCTCCTAGGTGACCTTAATGAAGTGGAATAAATGGAAACACATCACATAAACCTTCCACATCAGCAAAAAAACTCCCATGAGCCATCCCAGCCACTCAAGTAGCCATCCCTTGGGTCCCACTAGGCGTTTAGTCCTTTAAACCCCTAGACGCTCCCTTGATATGGGCAAGGGTGTGTTTCGGAGGTTCACGAGCACATTTACACATAAAATTAGAAGAAAATGAACTTCTTATTAATGAATGTAACTGAGACTCATTACCAACCAAAAAATGAACCAACAAGCATGTATTTTATCTGATTTCTCCACCTACACCGTGAGGAATTATACTTCCTCATAGTATTTAAGGATTTACCATAATCCATAGTCCTATCCAGGGATCATGAGGGGTGACATCGAGAACCAAATTCACGGATTTACCCTACATCACATCCTGGGACTACTGGGCCTAACATAGAGAAACCACCTCTCGGCATTAAAGTTTATCCCGCCATTCACTAGCACAGATTCCTAGTCCCATCGAGGCACACAATCCTGAATTTAATGAGATGCATAGTCCAGTGTAGGGGTCAATAGGATAGTGGATTTACTGTAATGCATGGTCTATTTCATGGATCACTAGGCCATCTGTTTTTCCTTTCAGATATCCACCTCACTCAACTTCGAATCCATCCAAAAATCCAGCTCAACCAAAACATGACAACCCTTCACATCAAGGCTATCTCAAAATGGAAAGGCTAGGTTGAAAACACTCTCACACCTAGAAAAACCCATGACATGATAGGAAAGGACCACATGAAATACCATGTATGAAAAATATAGCAAGGAAATCACGCATCCAAACAAATACCTGCAAAGACTCCTGTTGTAACTTATGGATTCTACTCTTCCTTTCTTGCTCATTTTCCTTTATTGATCCAATGAAAAAATTCTCTAGGAAAAATCTAAGTGTCCAAGAGTGAGAGAGAGAAAATAATGAGAGAGCTTCAAAAATAAACTGAAAAAAGGTACGAATTGATCGTCATAAGCCTTTTGATCAATTAGGTCTCTATTTCATTTAAGTTCCATTATTTTCCTTCATTTTCCTCCTCACATGAAACATGTGGCCTTTCACCTCCATTTTCTCCTAATTTCCATTATTATCATAAATAAATGTGCTAAAATTTACATTTTTCCTTTCCAAATCATTTTTCCTTTGCCTTTTCTAATTTCCTTAACCATAATAAACCAAATGAACACTAACTAGGATTTTTTTCCCAACATTCAGCTTTGAATAAGTGGCCCATAAACGATGGTTATTATTTTTCCTTTATTAACTTTTGTTACGTAGAATTTTAACCAGTAATGTTACAAACTAGTTTATTAATAAGATAATGGATGGTACAGTGATCAATATGTACAAAAATAAAGTATATTGTAATTTAATGATGAAATTTGTCTATATTAGGGACCATAGTGAGAAATTATTTTTAGTTACCATAAAATTTAATTATATTGGAGTTACATGTTTACATAATAAATAGAATAAGGATTTTTCCTTTTGACCCAGGACAACCCCAATGGTTGTATCAAAGGCATAAATACGTATGTGAAAAGGTAAGGACCAGTTAGGACCTCAAATAATAGGGGAAAAATATATTTTTTCTTTGATAGTGTGAAATGTTAATTGATAGTGATCATCCCATTGAACTTCAAGAAATTTTTTCAAGAGGTGAAACAATGGGGAAACCACCATTGTGAAGTTTTCTATACATATTTTGTAATATCCTACATATCCCAATAATATAATTACATACTTTTGGATAGAGAGGGAGGATAATTTAGGGATTACCTCAATTTTAAAAGGGTCCACTCAAACCCCTCAAATGAAATATGTTGTACTAATACAATTCCCTATGAAGAAAGACTTTAACATTTTTCATGACTAAGGGAAAGGTTTGTCTTTTGGCATCAAATAAATACCTTTTCATAATTCTTTAGGGATTTTCAAAGGTTTCCCATTACACTATGAGGTCATCCATATATATTTCAACAAAATCATTTCTTGAATCAAAGAAGATTCCAAGAGAAAATTATTGAAATGTTGCTTGAGCATTACACAATCCAAATGGAAATAATCGGTAAGAAAAAGTCCCCCATGTATAGTTAAAGGTTGTTTTCTCTTGTTTAGGGGCTGCTTATTTTTGGTTATAGAAACTAAACCCATCAATATAAGAGAATATTTTTTTCCATTGAAAGGTGTCAAGGACTTGGTTGATAAAGGGAAGAAGGGAATAGTCTTTTAAGGTAGCTTTGTTTAATTCCTGATTATTGAAACATACTCGCCATTTTACATTTTTCTTTGGGAAAATTACCAGGGGAGAATACTATTTATTTTCATAAATAAGGTAAATAAAACCCACACTTAATAGTGGTTTTAGTTCTTCTTCAAATCTATCTTGAAGTGTTGGTTGCTAAGAGGGTTCCAATCCAACATTAACATTCAAGGCCTTCCCATTATAGATTTCAATAGTTTTTCTTTTATATTTTAGGGGATATGAAAAAAATATTGGTTCCATTTGTTTGGTTAACGCAATGTGTGAACATATTTCTCAGGATTTGTTCCTTAGAATCATATTTATTGATGATTTTTTGTTGATGTTTTCATGTGTTAGAAAAGTCCAAATTGGTTCATCCTCATTATGTTATTTAAAAATTGGGACTTAATCAATGGTCAAAAGATATCGAGCATATTATTCATCACTATGTTTGAGCCACAAAAGAAAGATTTTGTACAAAAGAGGTTTTGCTAGAGGGTAGAGAGAAAGTCTCTTGCTAGAATTTCCATGGTAAATTTTCACTTCCCCAAACCTTTAGCTAATGTAAGAATTTTTTGTGGCTAACAAGGGCCTCACAAGAACTAAGGGGTATCCCCCAAGGCTTACCTTGTGTAGGAGGATCGTGAGAACGACTAGGTAGTACCATGAATCTATTGAGACAACAATATCCTATAACGCCCACTCTGGTTTTACAGTAAACCTGTTAGCCATTTGGAGAATAATTGGTGTAGGCCAAAGATGGGGTAGCCCTAGTTTACTGATGTTTTCATTCATCATAACATTAGAAGTTGCCCTCAAATATATTAAGGTTTTAGATATGGGGATTTTATTTATAAATATGGTGATGACATGAGTTCCTAGATCACCATAGTTTGCAGCAAAAACCTTACCCATCATTAGATCAACTAGTTTCCCAACTACTTGTACTATTTTGGGATCTCTTCTCTTTCTTCCTGGATTTTTCAAAAAAAATTCCCAAGAAACCTTTGCATGAATAGCAACATCCTCAATAGGTGAAATAATGGAGTCTTTACATAGACATTTATTAATTCCCTATGAATTTTAAATTTAGGCTCAGTAAGTGAACTTTTAAGGCATAACCTCTCCAGATAAGGAATAGAACTGGACTCTCCTTTCCATGTGGTTTTTTGTGATTAGAAGAAGTTATTACTTGATCAATTAAGTGACATTCCTCCTCTTCTTCTCAAATAATGGCAGAGGATTGATTTTGGTTAACTTTAAAAGAGCACAACTAGATGTATTTATATTCCAAAATTGAAAGGGGATAGGTAGGAAAAGGGGGAATTTTTGGATTATAGGTGGGTTTAACTATATTATTACTATTTGGGCCTGGGATAGGTGGGTAAGGAAACTGAGGTATTTTTTGAGTTCTCATTGGTTGATTGGAAATAAATTGAAGTTGTTTTGGGTGTATTTTAGGGGGCATCAAATTTGCAAAGGATGAGGGTCCTCTCCAACCCAATGTCCACCATTGCCCTGCACCTGAAGGGGCCATTATGGCTATGGAATAGGAGGGTATCAACCAAAATGGGAAGAATATTTTTGGGAATGATAGGGATGTGTAGATGTTGGAGGAGGCCATGGTTTTTTTTAGGTCACAAAATAAATTTGTTCACCTTTCCCATCTACCTCTTGGAACATTGCTTTGATCATAGGAAAAGAAGGGAATATCTAAGTGGAATGAAAATTTGTTCAAAAATTCCACACACCTCTACATTATTCAAGGGGAATTCTCTATGTGAGTGTTTTTTCTAACGTTTGGAACAAAATATAGCCAAGGCCGGGTCAAATATTACTTCCTTATTCTAGATTTCAGGGTGTCGAGTTGTGAACTAAGTGTACTTAAAATATAAATTGTAAAATTCTCTAAAATATTTGCCAGTTATGCCTTATTCATCATTGTTCCACTTGATTTACCAATCTGAGATATAATATCTTGAGAAATTTTCCCAAAATCTCACCTCCTCTAGAATAATTCCTACATAATTCATATATTTCCTCATGTTTTAGTTGAGAAACACCCCCTGCTCCAATTAGATTTTAAATTTCTAAAAATTCCTCTCGTATTCCCTCAAGAAGTAGAATTCATAAAGTTTTAGGGTCTAGTGTGTTTTATTTAATTATTTGCAAAGTATATTTGAATTATTCTATGTTGTCCTCTGGACTCTTTTCATCTAAGTGATACATCTTAAAATTATCTTCCTTGATGTCTCTAACGTTGCAATAGTATTGGTATTTACTTAAAAATCTTGTTTTTAGATCATCCCAATATTAAAAAGGGTTCCCCATAATCCCATAAAACTATGAAAGGTTTAAATGTTTAATGTTTTAGGAAAAAGTTCTAATTTTTGGGCATCTATTGAGTAATAATCATTCTGAAAAATAGCATCAAACACAAATAGGAAAGTGTCTAGATCCTCCTTATATCTGCCATGAAATTTCAGAAGGATAAAAAGAGGAATACTTTTCATTTGTACTATAGCGTGAGGATATTGAATGGAAAATACAAAAGTGAATGATTTTTTTTGTTTTTTTGGTCCATTAACTTCCTCCTCAACCATCTTTTCCCTCTTGGACTCTTAGATTCATTAACCTTATTAGAGCGTTATGATATTTTGAACTAATTTTCAAAGCATGTTTCCTCCGTATTGGATGCCTCCCCTTATAATGGTAGGCTCGTTGTACTATGGGAAAAAGTAACCTTTGGAAGATTCCGTTTGTGCTTGCCGACACTTTATTAGAAGTGGTCCCATTGTACCACACGTGTTAGTAGGGTTTTAAGAGATTTTTTTTTTTTTTTTTTTTCTTTCTTTCTTTCTTTCGGATTATGATGTTTTAAATGTATTTATCAGGATATAAAACAAAATAAAATGGTACTTAGGTTACTAAAAGTAAAAATTACAATTCTTTTGGTCACTTCTGGCCCTAATATCATTTGTATTATTTATGCAAGAAGTTTTGACTTCTTGAATGCCTTCTTGGAAACAATGCCAAAAATACGAATGTTTTTATTACTCTTAAATATTATTAATCATATACTCTCAATTTAATTATCAACTAGGCTGGTAGACTTGTGAATCCCTCAATGAAGTATGCATAGATATAATATTCATCACTTATTTAATGACTTATGCTAGATGTATGAGAATGGTCGTGTCATTAAAAAAGACCCTAATTCATTTTCGATCTGTTGGTATCATAGTGTCCATAATGTGATGTATTTGGATGTAATTTTCTATGGAAACATTGTATTGTTTTGTGGTATATCAATTGTTTATTAGTGGGGTTTTGGGATTTTTCTCTGCAACTGTTATGTTTGGTTAGATGATACGATCATAAGTAATTTTGTTTTGTTCCTGTTTGATTGAATATGTGGATTTATATGGAAACATAGGAAACAAATGTAAACTTATTTTTAATATGAATATCCATGATAGTAATTTATAAAAATAAAGTTGTTTGATAAGGGGCATTTTTAGTAATATTATATTTAAAAAGGTTTAAGTAACTAGGTGGCAATTTCACTATGGTGAATGCTTTGTAAGAAAATGTTTCGAAATAAATGGGAGTGTTTGAGTTGTTTTTCTTTTTTTGAATGGTGGAAATAGATTCAGAACCATCTAGAATCACTTGGGCACCCAAAATCATAAATAACCCATATTTCAAAAAAAAATTGCCAAATTTTATCAAAATTGTGTCAGATTTCGATTATTTTCAGGGTGAAAATTTAGCCTTCCTAAACTAATCTCATTTAAAATTGATAAAATAATATTTATACGATCAAATTAAAAAGTAATTATAATAAAAAATATTTGTTTCTAGAGGTGTTTTACAACCTAGTATAAAGAAGATGTACAATTTCTTTAGTACTAAAGTACTTAAAATTGAAACAAGTTCCTTTTAAAATAAAAATAAACTACAAGTTCATTGGATGTTGCAGATGGAATGTAGTAAGGTATAAACTCAAGTAGAATCATGACATATAAAAAATCACAATTAAATGTTCTAATAATTGTGAATCACAATTTTGAGTGTGCTATAGTCCAGTTAGAGAGTAATTTCGTTTAGGTCTGGTTTTCATTTATTAGTGTCGTTCAGTTACATATAGTAATTTAATTTAGGTCATGTTTCCATTTATCAATTTTGTTTGTTGTAGGCCCACTTTCTTCTTGTTCCTCTTCATTTTGGTGTTCTTTTTTAATATTCAATTTGTCTTCCATGGAAAGTTGTGATATTTGTGATAAGGGAATGGATTTAGTAAATGACAATGTCATCTTTGATGAATGTAAAATTTGAAATGAAATGAAAAGTATAAAAAATAAGATAATATGAATTGTGGACTCTACCGAGTAGAAGAGATTAAAAATGTACAAAAATATTTATTTTGTAGGTCTACTCTAAAAGGAAACTATAACAAAATCTACATGAATCTATTGCAATTAGTCTTTGAAAAAAACATAAGAGTAACTAAGTGGTAATAAAAAATGTGATCATATTAGTATATTATGGTTTTACTCCACTTCCTAATTCTTGTTAACATCTTTTACTTTGAAGTAGATTTTCTAAAGATATGCTAGTTCAATTTAAGCTACATATTCAACAGTTTTGCAAAGTTTGAAACTATGAGTAGTGGTTGAGAGAATAATATTATGCGATGGTGTTGGCTGTGATATCACTTTCTTCATTCAAATAATTTGGGATATGATTCTTCAAGACTGATATGGCTTGGGACTCTAAATCTTCCACCAAAAATTGTAGGTGGAATATTTTTATCAGAACCTTTTATTTTGTGTATAATTCATATTCCAATCAATATAACAAAGGTCTTGTGTCTTCGTTCTTTTCTTTAATTAATATATTAATTACATTTTCTCTTAATTTTGTAACCATCTATTATTTATCGTTACATAAACATAATAGTTTCAAAATTAATTATTTTATTATATTTAGAGAATGAAATCAAATCACTTAAAGAATGGATTATGTTTTGAATGGTTATAAAAGTACATGTTGCTCACTTTTTCCTTATTCTTAACTTCAACTTTTCATGGGCTTAAGTCTATTGCTTCCAATTTTACCTCCTAGGTACTCAAAATCAACACCTTGGATTCATCCATATCCATATCCATAGCCTCTCCTAAAAGGTATTATATTGAATTCTCTGCAACATTAATTAATACATTAATTACATTTTTTCTTAATTTTTTAACCATCTGTACATTCTCTTTACACAAACATAATAGTTTCAAACTTAATTATTTGATTATATTTAGAGAATGAAATCAAATCACTTGAAGATTGGTTTATGTTTTGAATGGTTTTCAAAGTACATGTTGCTCACTTTTTCCTTATTCTTAACTTCAAATTTTCACTGGCAAAGTCTATTTCTTCCAATTATATCTTCTAGGTACTCAAAATGAACACCTTGGATTCATCCATATCCATAGGTTATCCTAAAGGGTATTATATTGAATTCTCCTGAAAATTAATCTCACAAAATGATTTTTTTTTTAAATCCTTACCTTCATTGGATTTTCTCGTAATGTCAATGCCTTCCCCTGCTCCAATCTTCATTGGATTTTCCCTCAATGTCCCTACCTTGCCCTGTTGCAGTTTCATTGGCTTTTCCCTTAATGTCACTACCTTGCCTTGCTCCAGTCTTCATTTAATTTCCCCTTAATTTCACTGCGTTTCCCTTTTCCAATCCAATAGGCCAATTGAAAGTTCGATAATTCTTTCTAAGACAACTTGTAATGTAACAAATTGTACATGAAAGAAGTATGCATTCATAGCATTCCTTTGTTAATCCAATAGGAAAATTGAAAGTTTGATAATTCTTTACAATAGGCCAATTGAAATTTGGATAATTCTTTCAAATATGACTTGTAGTGTAACAAATTTTACATGAAAGAAGTATGCATTTATAGTCTTCCTTTGTTTTTTTAATTACATCGACCAGATTTCATAATGTGAATGGTCCTTTTAGATTATCTCTTACATATTTGAACATATTCTCTTATCTGTGTTTTATTTAGGGATGAATCTTTAAAATCATACCAAAGACCAACACAACATTGTTCATGAACTCCTAGACTCTCAATTTATAAAGAAGGAAATTTAATCAAGAACATGGGAGTCCAGAGTCTACTAATCTGAGAAACCCGATAATTTTATGTTAAAGAATTTCATAGCATTCATATTTCACTAAATTTTATAGAAGCCATTGAGTTCAATATGAACCCCTTTTTGAACTACATCTTTCTAGACTACAAACCAATTTTCCAAAACCAAGGTTGGAAATTTGTTAGAACTTCCTTTCTCAAAAGACCACATTGGTGAGCAACTTCTAGACTGTGAATTCATCGAAATATAATCAAGGAAGAACATGGGAATCTCTTATTCTAGAAAAACCAAGAGCCTCTTGTTAATGTATTTTAGATCATCCATCCTTAAATTCAAAAGACTATTTTACTTCCAAATCAAAATGAACCCATTTTAAAAACTATAAACATTAATATTAATATATTATAATTAATATTTATTTATAAAAAATAATATTTAGGAAAGAAAACACTAATTTGTATATTTGAGACATAAATAAAAACTATAAATCCTGAGAGAGATGAAATCTCTAGAAATATCATATTAGTATAAAATCACCATCCCATATTTTGATGTTTTTTATATAGACAAATATATTTTTAAATTATGTTCAATCATGATATGATTAGATTAACACTATAAAAAAATTAAAAAATTACACCTTAAGTTGGTGAAAAAATTCTACAACTCCCATTTTTTCAAGGGTCAACATAATATAAATTATTAATAAGAAATTAAGTCAATCCCAATTATAAAAATAACATGGAGCATAGTTTTTATCCAGTCATAAATTTCAAATTAAAAATAACAGAATTGTAAATTTCAGAATAGAATGCAACTAAATGCTTAAATATTTTTAAATCTTAAACGTAAAATAAAAAATACACATTGAAGAGACTTAAAAAAGAGTGGAAGTGAAAACAAACTCGTGATAATTATAAACCCCATGAATGTTACAGGTTACAAAATAAAAAAAATACATTTAAAGAACCATTATATATATATATATATATATATATATATATATATATATATATATATATATATATATATATATTAAAGAGATAAGGAGAAATAAAATTTCACATTCATAACAAGAAATCCCCATAAAAAAGAGTGAGAGTGAAAAAAACCTAGTGATAAATGTAAACATTGGCCATTTTGGCCCATAAATGTTATAGGTTGGAATATAAACAAATACATTTACATAACAATAATAAATATATATCGACATTTTTATTTTCTGAATAGATTAGGAGCAATCAAGCTAGCGGTTGCAATTTCACAATCCTAAGTGAACGAATAAATTACAAAATGCCAATCGGAAAATGAAAGGAAAATTACATAGGAATGAAAATTACCTATGCATATCCACTGGTTCACAAAGATCATGTACTCTTGGGAAAAATGAAAAGCCATAATCTGTTTTGAGCAATTGGTTTCCCAGAACGGCTGAAGATTTTGTGCTGTTGAGCTGAAGATTTTGTACTGTTGAAATTTTGAAAAGCAAAGCTCGAATCGGTTCCATTGGCACTGAAGATTTTGTACTGTTTCTAACAAGACTGAACTTATTGTTATAAAAAAAAAACCCTGATTTTTGAAGAAGTTGAAATGGAGAGCATTGAAAAGGGAACACAAGCAGTTAGTTGATAAACAGTTAGTTTATTACAACTTTTTTTAATCTAATAATGGATCTGACTGTCAACAACACTACACAATGGAAGCTAGGAAAGTTGTTTTCAAATAATAAAGCTTTAAGAGGTAATAACTACTTAAGAAGTAAATATTATTTAAAAATAACATAATATTACATACACTACACAATGGCAATTGGGAGAATTGTTTTCAAATAATAATGCTTTAAGTAATGACCCCTTAGTGAGTAAATATTATTTAGAAATAGTATAATATTAAATATAGTAAATAAAACAAAAATGAATTTGTTAATTTTAATTACACATATTATGTAACTTTAAAATAATTCAACATGGTGTAATTATTTTTTTCTTTTTGTCAATCTTAATTTAACTCATACTACTCATAATACTTGATAAAAAAATAATTTTTTTAAAATAGAAATTTAATAATTTTTTTAAATAGAAATTTAATAAAAAATAAAATAAAAAATATATATTTAATTAGTTTTAACTAAAATCATTACAAAAATATTTTAACCTTGTAACCAACTAGCAACATTGAGGGGTATTTTATAGAAACTGATTTTCAATATATTAATTAAATTGAATATTAAAATAATTTATTTAAGTCATGAATTGCAATATTTTTTGAAATTATAAAAATCATACATCTTCCATGCACTCAAAAAGGAAAATATAGTAATTTTTAACTTTTAATTACTTTCACTACCTTAAAGTTGATATAAAATTATGTTATTTCACATGGAAATTGAAATATTTTATTTATAGTTGAATGTGAGAATTAAATATTTTTAATGCATATCATTCTTCATATTGAGTAGTAATATCAATAATTAACCTAGTACAATACATTGAGAATGAGATTGTTCATACTTTATAATTTTTATGTCTTTTGTTTTTGTCTTTTATTATAGGCAACATCTTTTTTTATTTAAAAAATATTTTATTTTTATTTTAAAAGAGATATGTGTCCACCTAATGGGGGTGAAAAATGTGGTTCGCAATGGTACGAGCAATAGTGCCACCACCCGAGAAACAATTAAAATGGAAACCATTAATATTTGCAATTTCTTGCAATCTATTGAAGTCTGGAAACGTCTATGGGACGATAATATGGCTTGTAGAAGTGCGTGAAGGTTCTAGTGGAAGGTCTTGTTAGGGGATCCTAGGCCCATTTCCAGGAGCCATCTTGAGTCGATGTAGTGGTAGATAGGGTGGAATGAGAGCTTTGGTTTAAATTAAAAGTTGATAATAATGTGTGAATCTATGTTGGTATAGAGGTTAGAGTATGGGGGGATAACCTAGTGTGTCGATCCAATTTTGATGGTGGGAGATCATAGTTGTGTGCACCATCAACCATTCGGCAAAATGGTACTACCTACATGCAGAAAAAAAAACTGCACTCCTTCATTGTAACTCTTACCCCTGTGAGGTCATGTTGTTCTACAATTGTGTTATGTATTAAAGTATGGCTTGCTTTGTGGACATCAATTACCAATGATGTGAATATTAGCTGGTTAGTTATGTAGATTCCCTACTAGTATGGTGTTTTAAGTGGTCTATAACATCGTCCTCCCACATCTAATAGAGTAAACAGACAACCAGGAAAACATGTGATGAAGAGTTACTATGATATGATTCAACACCCTATGTGCCAGTTAAAGAAGTGGAATCGATGAAACACAATAACATATATGTTCTACACCTACTACAAGACACCCAGGAGCCATCCAAACCTTCCAAGATGTTATCCCCTTAGACAAACTGACATTTTGATGCATAAATTCCAAGTAGTTCTTAGCCTCTGACCCTCATTTTTGTGCCACTTTTTTAGGCCCAAGGCTTAGGCTACTCCCAAAAATTCCATGACACTTCCAGAAATGAGATACAATAATGGAATAAGGACTTGAATGGCCCCTTACTAGCGATGATAGACATTTCGTCAAACATGTCACCAAATATCCATTATAGAGGTTAAAGAAAAAAAAATTACAATAAGGGTCTCATACTTATCTAATAATCACTCAAAAGAATTTATGCATTATAGAATTATCTACATTATCATCTATTAGGTCATATATTCATTTCCCATTCATTGAAAAATAAAAAAATGATGAGAACTGTACATTTTAGCTACCATAAAACACTTTCATAACCAACATATAAACAACATAAATATTGAGGATACAACAACCATAATTGGTACATATAATCAATTACATTTACAAATAAAATAACAAGGAAAGGAACTCTTATTCATGAATACAATATCCAATCTAGTATGGGACTACCACGTTCGAACCAACCATAGATTGGTTAGGGAAAATCTCTCTTTAGTCAATCACCCCCATTCCATATTTGAAGCATGAAGGTGGGACTCAAATCAGAAGAACCAATGAGGGGTTCCTAATGCTAAACCAGCTCACCCTCATCAATAAAAAATAACTTTAAATCAATCCTCACTAGATCACTAGGGCACAAAAAATCATGGATGCCACTAGATTTCTCCACCTACTCTGTGAGGATTTTTGTTGGCTCCTAGCCTGTAGGATTTACCAAAATCCACAGTCTGATGTATGGATCACTAGGCCATATCAGAGACACCACCCTCTACACTTTACTGTATAGCCTACCATTCACCAGTAAGGATTCCTAGCCCTAGTCAAGGGAAAAAACCTATAGGCTTTACCGTATATCCCGCCATTCACCAGTCAAGGATTTCGAGGGTTGCAGAGGAAAATAATACTTGGATTTACCACAAACCACAGTCCTCTTCAGGGGTCACTAGGCTAGTGTCTTTACCGTAATCAGCAATCTAGTTCCTATATTACTAAGCCATGTATTCTTTCATTCAGAGATCCACCTCAGTGAGTTTCAAATCCATCGAGCAATCCAACTCAACCAACACATGAGAATCACATCACACCATTGATATCTACAAATGGAAAGGCTGGGGTGAAATGCACTATCACACATGGAAAAACCCATGCCAATGACATAAAGAGAACCAAGAACACACATACATAACAATGCATTCCAAATATAGTAGGGAAATCACAAATGAAAATCGACACCTATAAGTAAACCCATTGTAGTTTCTTGATCCCATTGTTCCTTGATCGATATTTTCTTCCTCTTTGCCTTCTTTTCCTTTATTGATCCAATGCTAAAATGGTCCAAGAAATATTTAAGTTTCCAAGAGTCTGAGAGAGAGAGAGGTCCAAAACTAGACTAACAAAAGGTACCAAATGATCCTCATAAACCCTTTTATCAATTAGGTCTCCATTTTCTTTATTTTCCTTTATTTTCCATCATTTTCCTCCTCACATGTAACTTGTGACATTTCACCTTCATTTTGCCATAATTTCCATTATTTTGATAAATAAAATGCCAAATAATGTCAATTTTCCTTTCCAAATCCTTTTACATTGTCCTTTCCAATTTCTTTAAGCATAATAAACCAAATGAACACCCACACTAGGATGTTTTTCCCAACATTCAGCTTGATCAACTTGATTGAAGTGTCCCATAATCGTGGTTATTATTTTTCCTTTATTAAATTTATTTCAGGGAAAATTTTAAGGATGAAAGTTTATCTTAAAGTTTAGAAACCTTGGTGAAACTTACTAGTTCCTAATATGCAAATTGTAAGCTTGTTGGTGATATTTTGCAGAAATATTTAGGTTTCCAATGATTTTGCATTAGTCTATATGATATTTTGGCAATTTTAAAGGTACAATAATGGTGTACTGTAAAATTTGGGTGAATCATTTTAGAAGAAATGGAAATTGGTGAATCGTTTTTTGGAAAAATCATGGAAAATTAGCCCACCTCCGAATATTGGCCCCTAAAATTTTCCATGCTTTATTTACAGGGCTGAAATTTCGCCAGGGTTATTATAGAACCCTCCCCCTTTGGGGAACACTAGCTTCAATGTTTAATGACACCTACAACCAACAATACTTCTTAAACAGAAACATACTTCCCATGGAGATCTTATAACTTAGTTCGTTGCAGTATTTTCAATGATCATTATGCTGAGAAGGAAACCATCATGAAAAACATAACAACATGACAACCGCAATAACATGAGACCATATCACTTATTGGAGATTTATAACAGATCTCATGGCAGTATCTACATCGATATACATATGTACATATACCAAGCATCAAATAAAAATATATATCCAAAACATATGCCAAAACATATATGAAGAGCATTGGCTCAACTAATGAATAAAGAAAGATACATAGCCCGCATATGATCTATCAACTCCCATGTACCTTCATTGGACCAACTTGCTTCCAGACCACATTAACCTGCTCGATCACTCAGTTCCGAAGCATGAGAATATTTTTGTGCAATATACACTTATGTTATTGAAAAAACTCTCCATCTCGATCCACCTACAATATGTACTAGTCAATCACATGATCAACATCTTTAACATACTTCTTAAGAAATGGCACATGTAAAATTCATGGAATTTAACCGTCGGAGGTATTGCAAGTATATAGGATACTGGCCCTATCCTTTCAAGAATCTTGAAAGGTTCAAAAAAAATATGTGCCAACTTGGCACATGATCCAATCCACAAGGATATCTTCTTCGAATTGATGTGCAAGTAAAATTTTTATCCAACTTGAAACTCCTTAAACAACCTATTTCGATTTGCATAGATTTTTCGGATGTCCTGTTGTACCTTTATATTCTTCTTGATCATCTGAATTTCCTGTTCCATTTCTGCTAACATGTCTGCTCCAATCAATACCCTATTCACTGGATCACTCCAATTAACGGGAGTGTTACAACTCCACCCATAGAATTCCTCAAATAGACTCATCCTGAGTGACTCCGGGTAACCATTGTTGTAATAAAACTACAACAACAGAAGGTACTCCTCCCATATCCTATGTTGATGCATCACATGGATCCTCAACATGTCCTCCAATATCATGTTTACCCTCTCAGTTTGTCCATCTATCTCCAAATGATAAGTTTTACTAAAGGCCAACTATATACCAAAACTTGCAAACAAGTCCTTCTAAAACTTGGAAGTGAACTTTACATCTCTATCTCACATAATATTATTTGGAACACCATGCAGCCAGACCGCATCTCTTATAAAATATTGTTCCACATCACTATTTTAATACGTAGTCCTCAATGGAATGAAGTGTGCTACCTTAGTCAACTTGTCCACCACAACCATGATGGAATCATGTTGTCTAGATGTCCTCAGTAAACCTGTGATGAAATCCATGGAAATGACCTCCAATTTCCACTCAGGAATCTCAATCGGATATGAAATCCAACTAGATGTTTACATTCTACCTTTAACTGCTAAAAATCCAAACATCTAGTCACAAACTATGCCACATGCTTCTTCAAATTCCACCCATAATAAAATTTATTTAATGTTGTTAATCTCTTCTAGTAGCCTTGGTGACCTGAATATGGTTTTACATGAAAATCCCTCAAGATAAACTTCTTGAGATAAATATTGTTTGACACATATATCTTGTCTCTAAACCTAACCAATCCATCTGCTCTAAGACAATGGTCCACATCCTATGTTCTTTCACTTGTAACTATACTAGTACCTGTAATTGTACCTTTTCGTGTACCTATACTTGTACCACTGCCTATACTTATACTTTACTAAAACATATGCCTAATATCCATATACCTAACATCCTTCTCACCTCACCATAAGAACCTATCCTATAGATTTATCCCATAGGACTCATAGCTACTATATGGTTCACCTATATCCGCCTGCTAAGAACATCCACAACCCTGTTCTCTTTTCCCTTGATGTACTTGAACTCAAAATCAAACTCACTGGTTGTGGCTAGCCATATAGATTTCTTAGAATTCATATTTGTTTGATCAAGCGAGTATCCCAATCTACTGTGATCACTCATCAGTAAAAGATTCCTGTCAAGAAGATAGTGCCTCCACATATTCAACGCATGAATGATCACTATCAATTCAAGATCACGTGTCAGATAGTTTTGTTCGTGTTTATTTAGTTTTCATGACTCGTATAATACTACACATCCCTCACACATAAGGACTCTTGCAAGAACCTACTATAGAATATATGATGATGTCATCAATAAATACAATAAAAAACTTGTCGATATAAGGATGCAACATACTATTCACGAATAACACAAAGGTAGATGGAGCATTAGTCAAACAAAATGGAACTAAAAAAAAATCAAAGTGTCCAGACCTGGTCCAAAAATTTTTCTTCTAAATGTCCTCTTCCTTGATGCGTCCATGATGATATCCATATATCAGATCAATCTTTGAGAACATTGCTTCTCCATTCAACTAATCAAATAAGTCATCAATCCTTAACAATGGATACCTATTCTTTATGGTCACGTTGTTCAACTTCGTGTAATCAATCCACAACCTGATAGTACCATCCTTCTTCTTCATGAACAATACTGGTTTACCCGAAGGCGATAAACTTGGCCTAATATATCCCTTATCAAGATAAATTTCCTTTACGTGCAACTTCAACTCTACTAACACTCTAATGTTCATCTTATACAGTGCCTTTGATGCTAGTGTTGCCCCTGGTACAAAATCAATGGAGAATTCCACTTATCTATGAGGCAGAAAATATTATATCTCTTCTGGAAACACATCCCAAAACTACTGTAATGTTGGGTACCTATTCAATATCTTTCCATCCTCATCCTCCTTACCTTTATCACTAGAAATTTTCACTACAAATAAAACACACCCTTTTCTGCAAATGTGCTTTTCCTACATAGATGTTACCATCCTAATTGATGTTTCTTTCTTTTTACCTTGTAATATTCTCTTCTCTCCATTATCATCCAAGAAATCAATGGCTTTGTCATAAAAATCCACTTTGGTCCTATGAATATATATATATAACTAGTCAATACTGAAAAAATGCAATACGAACCAAATGGAAATACATTCAAACGTGTTGATGTAGACATACGATTCAACTCAAATGCACAATCTCTTACCTAATTATGAACTTGATTCTTGGTACATGTAGCCAACTACACTAACCAATAATTTTCATGCACTTATTTATTCAAACCACACCTATCAACCAAGTCATGGTTAACATAGCTATAATTAGATCTAATCTCAATCAAAATAGAAACAACTTGATCATGAAGCTTACCATCCATCTCAATGATAGATGCTTGATGATATACCTTCCTATTATCAAGTGTTGCATAGATATTATGAATACCTTGTCAAAAATCCCCAATAGTCTATGCCTCGTGTACACTATGTATCTGAGGGATACCACCTTTCTTCTGTGGACAATCCCTTTTAATATGATCCTCACCACAGGTCCAACAATCTAACCATAATGTACCATCACCTCTATTCTTCTATTGTGACCCATGTCCTTGTCTGGATCCAATGAACTTCTTATGTGGTGCAACATTCTCTCTCTAATATTCCACATTATGAGGGATTGTTCTTTTTCGTAGCCATTTAACTTTAAATTTATCTATATAGTTTCCATTCCATCCCTATTGAGATTCACTCTTACGCTTTGAATGCTCATAATAGTCGTTCAGTTTCCTAGTGACTTGTTCAAGTGACCGAGGCTCATAATACTCAATCCAATCTATAAATGGTAATGGAAATCGAATGAAAAATCTCTTAAATTTAGCATTTTCATCTTTAAGATAAATTACATACCTTAATAGCTCCAATAACTTAGTCCTATACTCCTCATCTTTCATCGAACCCATTTTAAGCTCAGAGAATTCCTTGGCTTTGTTGTCATAGTACCTTTCTAATAAGTACTTATTTCAGAAGAGTCTCTTAAATTCATGCCAACTCAACTCCTTTGTCCTGATGTGTCTGACCCATTTTACATATTCCCAATAAATATCATCTTTTCCCTTCAAGATGAAGATGGTTATTTTGGCCTTTATATTATGTGGATACTCATGTAGATCAAAGAAATTATTCATTCCAAGTAACCAAGTCTCTACATCCTCACAATTCTTCAACTCTCTATTAGAAGTGGGTGGCTTCACTTTCTTAAACTCATCCGACAAGTACCCCACATGACTCCTCCTATCAGGATTATAATAATGATGATCATAGTGCTAGTTAGAACCAAAGCTAGAATAGTACACATGTCCATCACCTCTCCTATCAAGAGTATCCAAAAATATACCATCTATGATCATGTCATTTCTATCTAACCTGTGACCTCCAAGATACCTACCTCCATATGCCCCATTAGTGTCATCATCCCATCCATAGTTGATCCAGAGTTGTCTTTGTCTCTGAAATTCTGACGAACTCTAAAGAATTATTACATTGACTTCTTCTTGTTTTTCCTGTGCTTGCATGACTCATCAAGGTTTCTAAACTTTAAGACGAGTTTCATCCTTAAAATTTTCCCTTCCCTCATGAGTAAAAACCGAATTTACCACAATCACCATTGGATCACTAGGCCATAAAAAAGTGTGGATCCCACCAAATTTATCCACCTACATTGTGAGAAATTTTCCTATTTCCTAGTCTCTAGGATTGACCGTAATGCAAAATTTGATTGAGGGATCACTAGGCCATAGCTGAGACACCACCCTCTAGTATTTACCATATATCCATTTATTCACCAACAATGATTCCTAGGGTTGATCGAGGGTAACCACCTCTAGGATTTACAATATATCCCTCCATTCACTAGTCAAGGAGTTCTAGGCCCACTTAGGCACACAATACTTGGATTTATCGCAACAAAGTCTTGTTCATGGGTAACTAGGCTAGAATATTTATCACAATAAATAGTATGGTACAAGGATTACTAGGCCATGTGATCTTTCATTCATATATCCACCTCATTTAGTTTCAAATCCATCCGATAATCTAGTTCAACCAACAGATGAGAACCCTATCACACCATGGCTATCCATAAGTGGAAAGGCTAGGCTGAAAAACACTCTCACACATCGAAAAACTAATGCAAATGAAAGTAAGAGATGTAAGAACACACATACATAACCATGCATGCCAAATCTAGCAGGCAAATCACACATGAAAATCGATACCTACAAGTAAACCCATTGTAGCAACTTGATCCCACTTTTCCTTGCATGATATTTTATTTCTCTTTGCATTATTTTGCTTTCTTAATCCAATGTTGAAATGCTCCAAGAAAAATCTAAGTGTCTAAGAGTGAGAGAGAGAGAGAGAGAATAAAGAGAGAGCTCCAAAAGTGAATTGAAAAAAGGTACCAATTGATCATCGGAACCCTTTTTAATAATTAGGCCTCTATTTTCTTCATTTTGCATTATTTTCTTTTATTTTCCTTCTCAGATAGAATCTATGACCTTTCACCTTGATTTTCTCCTAATTTCCACTATTTTCATAAAAAAAATGCCAAATAACGCCATTTTTCCATTCCAAGTACTTTCCCATTGCCTTTACCAATTTTCTTAGCCATAATAAACCAAATGAACACCGAAATTAGAAATTTTCAGCCCAAAATTTAGCTTGGAATAAGTGTCCCATAACCGTGGTTACTAATTTTCATTTATTAAATCTATTTAAATGGAGTTTTCACTAGGGTTGTTACATGGTGCTACTTGGTTAAGTCTTGAGTATAAGAGAGGAATTCCTAATGATATGGATAACCCCATATAGATATTTCTGAAGCTGGTATTGTGGCACTATTCTATATGTAGTATTATTGTAATCAAACTCTATAGGTTTGATAATGTTTCTTGACCTGTATATTTACGTATTCGTTAGTTTTTGACATACAATGACAACAATTATAATTGGCACATTGTGTGGATTGTCAGACATAATGGAGGTACTTGAATTATAATTGATTTATATTATAGGTAATTGAAAAGGTTTCTTTATATTACAATTGAACATGGGGCGTATGTCAAGAGTATTATAGTGTGGCTCCTTTTCTTCTGTGATTCGTGTGGGATGTATTTCTCTGCAATGACCTTGCAAAAAACTTGGTCATGAGGATATTTATATATAGTAAATTCTTATTCTTGTTTCCTTCTTCATTTGGTTACTTGGGATATTTTACAACATAAATTATAAGTGGTACTTCTCCCACTATCGTCTTCACGGTAAGTAATATTTTATAGTCTTTAAGCACATAGTTGTGTTGGCGATATCGAGTGTTATATCCTATCTTGAAAGGTTAGTGTTTTTGTTAGGGTTCACCACTGCTACCCTTCCATTATGCAGACAAAATGTAGTAGCATTGGAGGGGTGGGGGGATTTTGAAGGTCCTCATGGTGGGAATCCCAACCACCAAGAAGCCTAGGAGGCCACAGATTCTTTCCATGTTAACATCGCTAAAGACACCGGCAATAAAATGAAAAATTTACAAGTTTTTGCTGCCAATGTAACACCCCCAATTCATGTCTTTGAAATTCAAAGCTAGACATTTGAACTTTAATCCTAAGGGGGGGTGGACCCCAAAGGATAAATATTTTGTGAATGTAATTAAATAATTAATTGCGGAAATGAATAAAATGATGTTGTGCAGATTGACCAAAATGAGATTTATGAGATCACTTGCTAAATCCATGAGGATGGATGAAGCAAATATTTCCCCACAATATTTCAAAAATCCTTGAAAGAAATTATTTCTAATTTAGATTTTTGAGGAAGAATATAAATTTCCCCAATGATGAGGAAAGTAGTTGGGAAGAGGTAAAAAGCTGGAAAAGCTGAGGAAAAGCATAAAAAAGCTTTAACGAATCCATAAAATGGGAAGCCTAGGAAAACAGGAAGAAAAAGCATCCTGATATTTTGGACGGAGAATTAGAAACAGGCTTTGGGGAACAACAACTTAAATAAGCTGTTCCTAAACAGATTAGAGGTTGATTTGTTCTAGGTGATGATCTCAGCTCGGGGGTGAGTTCTGGGAGACAGAACGACTCTAAGGTTGGGAGGTTGGTCAATTGCATGAGTGGTATGTCTCTAAACTTATGGATGTGTTTACTCATCTAGTATGAATTGGCTACATATAAAAGTTGACTGTATAGTAGAATATAAATTCTACATTTAACAGAATTAATCATAAGGAATTCACCTTTGAAATTCTGCACAGTTGTAGAATCTAAATCTGTGGAGTAGAATCCAACAGAATCTCTAAACCAGTGTTGGTTTAAATCTGAGGAGACTTATCCCTCCACAGCAAAATTTGTGAGTTAGTTCTAATCTGCTTCTGTTTCATAGAATAATTATAATATATACATACATAGGAGAGAGAAATCTAAAGTTTCTTGGACTATAGTGGAAAATAGCAGGAGATGAATTGAAATTTACACCGTGCATTAAAGAATGAAGGTAGAGATTGTATAGACTGATCTCAAGGTCAACACATCATTCATACATAACCAGAATCTAAATGGTCAAATAAGTTTTGCATGCAAGAAGCTAATACTATAGTAGAAGCGAGTAACTATTGATTTGCAAGAGATTTATCATAGATAGTTATCTGATGGAACCATTCTAATATCAGAGAACAAAATTTGAATACCAAAGAAAGTGAAGTAAATAACTAACATGCATATTCACCACAGCCTGGCATATTGAAATATATGTATTCTAGTCTATTATGTGCACCAAGGTCAAGGGGGTAAAATGGTAGATTTTAAATACAATTGTCTTCTCAACAAAAAAAAATAGAGATACATATTTATACACCACTTGTAGATAAATTTAGATAAATTCTCTGTGAAAATAAATAACAAGGGTATAACACAGAAATGGTGATATGTTGTACTATATCCAATAATTATTGAAGAGACTTAGCTATGACTACTATTAAATCTATACACTATTGTAGCATGAGACCACACAACTTGCTACAATGAAAATAGTGGCTACAGAACCAAAATAAAATGGGTAGTCATAAGAGTACTGTATATTGATGCATAAAAAGGAGAAGGACATTTTAGTATTTGGAAAAATTATATACTACCACATTTATGTATATAGCCGAACAACTGTAGGGCTGGAAGGCCCAAGAAAATAAAAATTACCATAAAACCCCACTACCTCACAGTAGGTAGTATGGAAAGTAGGGCACAACCGATATATATGTAAACAAAAATCGAAACAAATATCAGTAACTGTGGGGCATGTACAGTTTCATAATGTTCCTGGAGATGAATGTAAAGGAACATTTGGTGTCGAGACTTAACAATTTATATTGTCAAATGTTTACAACTTATCGATACAAATTTTAAAATTTCCAGGAAAACTAATTTGAACAATGAGAGGAGAACGAACTTCCTCTAACCAGAGCTCAGTGAATACCAACCTGCCAGTGTCAAGAGGAGACAACGTTAAGGTTGAACTGAACCACGACTCTCAATTCTCAAGCGAGAGAGAAAATGTAAGTCACAGTTACCTGCAAGCGACAGAAACACCAAAATCAATACCACACCAAATGTAACAAAAGAGAATAACCGTGAAATGGAAAAATTTAAATTAAGAAGGGAGTAGCTACCTGGTGCGGGAAAGTTCCACTCCATCCACGACCTATTACACATCAATAGATATTTTCAGGAATAAATATAAACTGAAGGTCGGCGTTCAAACTTGAATCATGAAACGATAACTCTGATGAACGAACAGTAAGAATGGAGTCCTACACAGGTCGACAAGGGGAAAATAAAGTGAACCAGAATATTGAGAAGGGTAGCATCTCTTCGGAGCTCGGTGCATAACCTGAGATAAACCCTCGACGAGCGTAGGGATAGGGTAAACTGCTCCGAAGAACCCCAAGCACCATCGTTCTTATCTAACTCCTGTGCATACGTGCACGAAACACCCATAATATTAACTCAAACTACACCCACCGAATCGTTTGGACGTGAACCACCCAAATTTCCTGTGGAGACAATAGAACTTATTGTCAGAACGCAGCAGAGTTTTGATAAATTAATATACGCCACTACCTCTGCAACTAAATGATGGTAATTGATTCATCTAACCCCAAAAGCCTCAGCGTTGGGCCGAAGTAAGCCGCATAGCCACACTCTAGCAAGGGGAGCCATAGTAAACAATAATAAAATAGTGTAAAATTTCAGAGCTACGAACATGACGTACCTGAATCGTAAATTTTATCTCAGAGATACACCGAGACTAGATTGAGGATCGCTCAGCCTCCAATGGCCTTGATTTTCCCTGTCAAGTGACAAACCAAACGCTTGGGAAAGGAAAAAGGAATCGACGAACGAATTTACATGGTGAATTTATATTTGTATCTCATGAATCGATCCACAAAACACTATTGAACAGGATAAATCGGAGTCATCCACATGGCACAATCCTAAGGAAGAAGCCACGGATCGAGGGATTTAATGTGCAAGGTACAGCCTACGTCAAACATTTAATATGACAAGCAACGAAATTAAATGACACAACGTCCTGGCCTTGCCATAGGAATTATCATGGCATTATAGTAGGCCGAGGAAAGGAGTCCAGTGTTACGTGGAGCCAAATTCCATGGCCACGAATGATTAAAAACCCATTACAATTTCTGAAACGAGGTTAGGAATCATATATGATATGGCATGGACTCTAGTGTTCCGTCTAAATTCACAATTACGTCGAACCACCTTACAACATTGTATGACGTGGAATCCAACACCGATGATTTCCAATTTGTGATATTAACAAGGATGAGAACTAAATAAATACGCACAAGTACTAGGTACGCATAGGCATAAACATGGGTGAATTACAGGTCACTAAGGGTTATACAACACCAATGAATGAAATGTTATACGTAGGAATTCGACGGGTATTGATATAGATCCCTTGGTCGTATAACAATGTGGAAAACACAGGAAAACAAATTAACTTCACCTATGTTCAACAATGCGAATATGTTGATGTGCGAATAGGAACTTGGTGAGACATAAAGTGATTATTGATAGTTAATATATATATAGATATGGTTGTTAACAATCAATCTATTTCCCATTGGGGTTACAAAGCTATTAAATTCACCGGTGGTTGGATATAAATGATACATGGAACTAAAGTTAGAGTCAGGGAAACCATATGAATTAAATATTACCTTGTAAATCTACAAAGTAATAGTATAACACCTTGCTAGTTCTAATCTAAAAAGGTTGAAAAAAATAAAAAAATTGAAAGGGAATTGGGAGGTGTGACAAATGGTATCAGAGCCCAAGTTATAAAACTGGGTTGGTGACATTGTGCTCACTATTGCTATATGTTCAATGTATAAATTGATATTGTGAAAAAAAATATATATATATATTTTTATTTCCACTAATCTGTGTTGTGGAGTGTACAGTGGTGCTGGAATGGAAGAAGGTGGCGAAATTTATGTTGATCTGCGTGATGAGGATAATGCACCAGATCCAAATGTGCCCATGATGGCTATGTTGCGGGAATTGCAACAAGAGTTGGCTAAGATAAAAAGCCAGAATGATAGATTGTCATTAGCCAGTGAGGAGCAGCAAAGGCTCATCAGAGAATTGACTTCACGAAACAGCCAAGAAGGCGAAGGTTCTGGAAAGAGAAAGACTGACGAGTCTGAAGATGAGGATGCAGTAAGGCATCAATACAAAAAGAAAAAGGAATTACAGGGGGAATTCCGAAAGATCAAACCTCCCTCCTATGATGGGGAGAAGGAGGAAGATGCTGAAGCCTGGTTGTTGAACATGATTAAGTACTTCCAGGTCTATGAATATGAAAGCAATCTGAAGGCTAGATTAGCTATCTACCAACTATAAGGTAAGGCTACCTTGTGGTGGGAGGAGACAAAAATGGTGCATGCCATTGATGAAAAGACAGTTACCTGGGAAGATTTCCAGGCTAAATTCAAAAATCGCTATCTGAATGAGCGTTACTATGATGACAAAGCAAAGGAATTCCATGAACTTAGACTGGGACAGCTCACTATTGATGAGTTTGTTACTAATTTTACAAATCTGCTAAGATATGTACCCTACATAAGGGAGGAAAAGGCAAAGGTACAAAGGTTTCTGAATTGTTTGCCTACTGTTTACAAAGATAAAATTGAATTTGATAACCCAAAAACAATTGACAAAGCTGTTGGAAAAGCTATATTGTGCTACCAACAGTTCAAAAGAAAAACTGAATATGGGAAAAACTGGGTAAACAAGAACGAATTCAAAGGGAAGAAGCAGAAACCAGCCTACTTGAAGAATTTTGGCAGAGATCATCAGCGGAAAAAGTTCAATAAACCCAAAGAAAGTCAAACTGCTCAGTCCCAAGTGGCCTCAAAACAAATAGATGGAGACAATAAGAAGGAGGGTACATTAAAAATGAGAGAACCCCTGAAATGATGGGGATGTGGAGAACCCCATATGTGGAGAGATTTTCCCCATCGAAACATTCAGATGATCATGAGAGAGCGAGAAGCTACCACAGTAAATGAAATAGCCAGGAATATACCAACTATCAGTGCAGCCTTCGAAAATCGACAAGCAGAACATCAAGCTACCATGGTGGAAATGGAGGGTAAGATTTCTGACCAGTCTGTTACAGTTTTAATTGATCCAGGTGCTTCTTTGAGTTACATTAGTCCAGAAATTATAGGAAAATGTAATCTTAAACCTAAAAAATTTCAGCAGTCATGGCTGGTTCAGCTGGCCACTGGAACTAAGAGAACGGTAACACATAAACTACCCAGAACAGCAATCAAATTAAATAATTTTCGAACAGAAGTAAATATGAACATTCTTCCCTTAGGTTCATATGACCTGCTGATAGGAATGGACTGGCTAGAAATGAAGAAAGCCTTGATGAACTACTGGGATAAGACTCTGCATTGTGTAGATGAGGAAGGGAAACCTTTTATTCTCAAAGGAAAACCAAAACCTATATCTGTAAGACAAATATCAGCACTGCAATTAAAAAGAATAGCTAGGAAAGGATATCAAGTTTATGCAGTACAAGTGGAAGAAATAGAACAGAAAACTGAAGAAAACCTATTGGATGTATTACCAGTGATAAGGGAATTTAAAGAATTTTTTCCAGATGAGATCCCTCATCTTCCCCCCAAAAGAGAGATTGACTTTTCAATCGATCTAGTGCCGGGAGCAGTGCCTGTTTCCCACGCCCCTTATAGAATGAGTCCCCCTGAGTTGATGGAACTTAAAATGCAATTGCAAGAACTGTTAGATAAACGGTATATCAGACCGAGTGTGTCTCCTTGGGGAGCACCGATTCTGTTCGTGAAAAAGAAACATGGAACGTTTCGGATGTGCATTTATTATCGTCAACTGAATAATTTGACCATTAAAAATAGATACCCTTTGCCTAGAATTGATGATATTTTTGACCAAGTGAGAGGAGCTTCAGTATTTTCGAAGATTGATTTAAGGACTGGTTATCACCAGCTTAGAATTAAGGAAGAAGACATCAGCAAAACAGCCTTTCGAACCAGGTATGGTCACTACGAATTTGTAGTCCTACCTTTTGGTTTGACAAATGCCCCTGCCACATTTATGTGCCTAATGAACAGTGTGTTAAATAAGTACTTGGATAAATTTGTCCTTGTGTTCATAGATGATATTTTAGTCTACTCAAAAAGTGAGGAAGAACATAAAGAACACTTGAGAATAGTATTGCAAACTCTGAAGGAAAACCAATTATATGCTAAATTCAGCAAATGTGAATTTTATAAAGATAAGGTCCAATACTTGGGGCATATTATTTCTGAACAAGGCCTTGCTGTTGATCCTGAAAAGATAAAGGCTATAAAAGAATGGCCTGTCCTAACTGATGTTTCAGCAATGAGATCATTTATGGGGATTGCAGGCTATTATCGCAGATTCATGGAGAGATTTTCTGCCATAGCATATCCCATAACATCATTGAAAAGGAAGGGTGTCAAGTTTGAATGGACGGAAAAATGCCAAAACAGTTTCGACCAATTAAAACTAAAACTTGCTACAGCCCCCATACTGAAGATTGCAGATCCTGATAAAGAATTTGTCGTATGTACAGATGCCTGTAGAGAGGGGTCTAGAGGAGTTCTCTTGTAGGAGAATTCAGTTATTGCATATGAATCTAGGAAACTGAAGATACATGAACAGAATTATAGTGCCTATGATCTATAATTAGCTGCTGTTATCCATGCTTTGAAAATGTGGCGACACTATCTCCTTGGAAAAAGGTTTACGTTGATGACTGATGATATTAGTCTCAATTATTTCTTTTCCCAAACTGATTTGAATGCTAGACAAGCCAGATGGCTGTCTTTTCTAAGTGAATTTGACATGGATATAAAGCATATCAGAGGGAAATAAAACAAAATTGATGATGCTTTAAGTAGAAATGCTTTTCAAATTCTAGGTAGCAGTGGAAGTGGTGCCCAGTTTAATTTAGAAGAGTTAGTGAAACATGCAGCAAACCAAGATCCAAATTATGAAGTACTACTGGTGAAATTACTGAAGAAGGAGAAAATTGATTTCACTCAAAACCAAAAAGGGCTGATCTGTTATAAGAATAGATTGTATATTCCCAATGTAGAGTCCTTAAAACGGGAATTTTTAGATGAATATCACAAACAACCATATGCAGGACATCTAGAATATCAGAAAATGTTAGCAGATTTGAAAAAGAAGTTGTTTTGGCCAGGAATGAAGAGAGATGTAGTAGAATATTTAACTAGAAGCATGGAATGTCAACTAGTCAAAGTTGAGCATCAACATCCTGCTGGTCTTTTAAACCCGTTGCCAATTGCAGAATGGAAATGGGACATAGTCTCCATGGACTTCATAACAGGATTACCCAGAACCAAGTACCAACATGATTCAGTGATGCTGGTAGTAGACACTTTAACAAAAGCTGCCCATTTTATACCAGTAAAATCTACCTTTGGGACAGCTCAAGTAGCGAATGTGTTCCTGAAAGAGGTAGCAAGGCTCCATGGGGTGCCAAAGGTGATTATTTCTGACCGAGATGCTAAGTTTACAGCCGCTTTTTGGAAAGGGCTATTTGGAGGTATGGGCACTAAATTGAATTTTAGTACTGCTTACCACCCTCAGACAGATGGTCAAATGGAGAGAACAAACAAAATTTTGGAGGACATGCTGAGAATGTATGTGATGGATAGGCCTCAAAGTGGGAAGATTTCTTGCATTTAGCTGAATTTTCCTATAATAACAGTTATGAATCCTCCATCAAAATGAGTCCGTTTGAAGCACTCTGTGAGAGAAAATGTCATACTCCCTTGAGTTGGAGTCAACCAGAGGATAAATTGATGTTAGGGCCAGATGCTTTACAAGATATGGAAAGAATTGTCAAACAGATACAAATAAATATCAAGACAGCACAAGATCGTCAGAAAAATTACGCTGATAAGAAGAGAGTTCACCGAGAATTTAAAGTGGGAGAGCATGTGTACTTACGTATTAAACCCAAAAACAGCACGCTTTATGCTGGAAGTTGTGCAAAACTATCTCCTAGATACTGTGGTGCTTTTGAAGTATTGGAAGGGGTGGGACCAATATCTTATAAGCTGGCCTTACCACCCCATGTTAGAGTTCATGATGTGTTTCATGTTTCGTTATTAAAAAAGTATGTGCATGATGCTTCTCACATAGTTGATTGGAATGTTGTACAGGTGGAACCAGAAGGGGAGTTTCTGCCAGAACCGCTTCAAATATTGAAGCGGGAAGAAATTGAATTGAGAAACAGAACAGTAGCAAGAGTAAAGGTGCAGTGGAAGCACTTTACTGCTGAAGAAGCTACCTGGGAAAGAGAAGCTGAAATGATGGAAAGATATCCATTTTTGTTTGAAGAAAAAAAAAATGAACTCTAGTAGTTGAATAACAACACCGAGGACAGTGTTTATTTTCAGAGGGGGAATATGTAACACCCCCAATTCATGTGTTTGAATTTCAAAGCTAGACATTTGAACTTTAATCCTAAGGGGGGATGGACCCCAAAGGATAAATATTTGGTGAATGTAATTAAATAATTAATTGAGGAAATGAATAAAATGATGTTGTGCAGATTGACCAAAATGAGATTTATGAGATCACTTGCTAAATCCATAAGGATGGATGAAGCAAATATTTCCCCACAATCTTTCAAAAATCCTTGAAAGAAATTATTTCTAATTTAGATTTTTGAGGAAGAATCTAAATTTCCCCAATGATGAGGAAAGTAGTTGGGAAGAGGTAAAAGTCAGAAACAGAAAAAAAATAAGTGCTCGAAATTTCTTTAAAGAATCCCTAAAATGGGAAGCCTAGGCAAACAGGAAGAAAAAGCATCCTGATATTCTGGACACAGAATTAGAAATAGGCTTTGGGGAACAACAACTTAAATAAGCTGTTCCTAAACAGATTAGAGGTTGATCTGTTCTAGGTGATGATCTTAGCTCGTGGGTGAGTTTTGGGAGAGAGAAGGACTCTAAGGTTGGGAGGTTGGTCAATTGCATGAGTGGTATGTCTCTAAACTTATGGATGTGTTTACTCATCTAGTATGAATTGGCTACATATAAAATTTGATTGTATAGTAGAATATAAATTCTACATTTAACAGAATTAATCATAAGGAATTCACCTTTGAAATTCTGTATAGTTGTAGAATCTAAATCTGTGGAGTGGAATCCAACAGAATCTCTAAACCAGTGTTGGTTTAAATCTAAGGATACTTATCCCTCCATAGGAAAATTTGTGAGTTAGTTTCAATCTGCTTCTATTTCATAGAATAATTCTAATATATACATACATAGGAGAGAGAAATCTAAAGTTTTCTGTACTATAGTGGAAAATAGCAGGAGATGAATTGAAATTTACACTGTGCATTAAGGAATGAAGGTAGAGATTGTATATACTGATCTCAAGGTCAGCACATCATTCATACATAACCAGAATCTAAATGGTCAAATAAGTTTTGCATGCAAGCAGCTAATACTATAGTAGAAGCGAGTAACTATTGATTTGCAAGAGATTGCTCATAGATAGTTATCTGATGGAACCATTGTAATATCAGAGAACAAAATTTGAATACCAAAGAAAGTGAAGTAAATAACTAACATGCATATTCACCACAGCCTGGCATATTGAAATATATGTATTCTAGTCTATTATGTGCACCAAGGTCAAGGGGGTAAAATGGTAGATTTTAAATAAAATTGTCTTCTCAACAAAAAAAATAGAGATACATATTTATACACCACTTGTAGATAAATTTAGATAAATTTTCTGTGCAAATAAATAACAAGGGTATAACACATAAATGGTGATATGTTGTACTATATCCAAGAATTATTGAAGAGACTTAGCTATGACTACTATTAAATCTATACACTATTGTAGCATGAGACCACACATCTTGCTACTACGAAAATAGTGGCTACAGAACCAAAATAAAATGGGTAGTCATAAGAGTACTGTATATTGATGCATAAAAAGGAGAAGGACATTTTATTATTTGGAAAAATTATATACTACCACATTTATGTATATAGACGAATGACTGTAGGGCTGGAAGGCCCAAGAAAATAAAAATTACCATAAAACCCCACTACCTCACAGTAGGTAGTATGGAAAGTAGGGCACAACCGATATATATGTAAACAAAAATCGAAACGAATATCAGTCACTGTGGGGCATGTACAGTTTCATAATGTTCCTGGAGATGAATGTAAAGGAACATTTGGTGTCGAGACTTAACAATTTATATTGTCAAATGTTTACAACTTATCGATACAAATTTTAAAATTGCCAGGAAAACTAATTTGAACAATGAGAGAAGAACGGACTTCCTCTAACCAGAGCTCGGTGAATACCGACCTGCAAGTGTCAAGAGGAGACAACGTTAATGTTGAACTGAACCACGACTCTCAATTCTCAAGAGAGAGAGAAAATGTAAGTCACAGTTACCCGCAAGCGACAGAAACACCAAAATCAATACCACGCCAAACGTAACGAAAGAGGATAACCGTGAAATGGAAAAATTTAAATTAAGAAGGGAGTAGCTACCTGGTGCGGAAAATTTCCACTCCATCCACGACCTGTTACACATAAATAGAGATTGTCAGGAATAAATATAAAATGAAGGTCGGCATTCAAACTTGAATCATGAAACGATAACTCTGATGAACGAACAGTAAGAATGGAGTCCTACACAGGTCGACAAGGGGAAAATAAAGTGAACCATAATATTGAGAAGGGTAGCATCTCTCCGGAGCTCGGTGCATAACCTGAGATAAACCCTTGACGAGCGTAGGGATAGGGTAAACTGCTCCGAAGAACCCCAAGCACCATCGTTCTTATCTAACTCCTATGCATACGTGCCAGGAAACACCCATACTATTAACTCAAACTACACCCACCGAATCGTTTGGACGTGAACCACCCAAATTTCCTGCAGAGACAATAGAACCTATTGTCAGAACGCATCAGAGTTTTGATAAATTAATAGACGCCACTACCTCTGCAACTAAACGATGGTAATTGATTCGTCTAACCCAAAAAACCTCAGTGTTGGGCCAATGTAAGCTGCATAGCCACACTCCAGCAAGGGGAGCCATAGTAAACAATAATAAAATAATGTAAAATTTCAGAGCTACGAACATGGCGTACCTGAATCGTAAATTTTAGCTCAGAGATACGCCGAGACTGGATTGAGGATCGCTCAGCCTCCAATGGCCTTGATCTTCCCTGTCAAGTGACAAACCAAATGCCTGGGAAAGGAAAAAGGAATCGACGAACGAATTTACATGGTGAATTTATATTCGTATCTCATGAATCGATCCACAAAACCCTATTGCACAAGATAAATCGGAGTCGTCCACATGGCACAATCCTAAGGAAGAAGCCATAGATCGAGGGATTTAATGTGCAAGGTACAACCTACGTCAAACATTTAATATGACAAGCAACGAAATTAAATGACACAATGTCCTGGCCATGCCATAGGAATTATCGTGGCATTACAGTAGGCCGACGAAAGGAGTCCAGCGTTACGTGGAGCCAGATTCCATGGCCACGAATGATTAAAAACCCATTACAATTTCTGAAACGAGGTTAGGAATCATATACGATATGGCGTGGACTCTAGTGTTCTGTCTAAATTCACAATTACGTCGAACCACCTTACAACATTGTATGACGTGGAAGCCAACACCGATGATTTCCAATTTGTGATATTAAGAAGGATGACAACTAAATAAATAGGCACAAGTACTAGGTACACATAGGCATAAACATGGGTGAATTACAGGTCACTAAGGGTTATACAGCACCAATGAATGAAATGTTATACGTAGGAATTCGACGGGTATTCATATAGATCCCTTGGTCGTATAACAATGTGGACAACGTAGGAAAACGAAATAACTTCACCTATGTTCAACAATGTGAATATGTTGATGTGTGAATAGGAACTTGGTGAGACATAAAGTGATTATTGATAGTTAATATATATATAGTTATGGTTGTTAACAATCAATCTATTTCCCATTGGGGTTACAAAGCTATTAAATTCACCGGTGGTTGGATATAAATGATACATGGAACTAAAGTTGGAGTTGGGGAAACCATCTGAATTAAATATTACCTTGTAAATCTGCAAAGTAATAGTATAACACCTTGCTAGTTCTAATCTAAAAAGGTTGAAAAAAATAAAAAAAAAATTGAAAGGGAATTGGGAGGTGTGACAGCCAAAGACCACCATGCCATATCCGACTTATAAATTTTGGATGGATTTGGATAGTTAATAACATACCCTGACCATATCATGGGTTATAGGAAGTAGTACCTCGAGGACCATTTTTTTATTGGAAGATGGAAATCCTAATGGGGAGAATATCGATGCAGAGACATGCTAAGTATAGAATCTTTGCATGCATGGAGAATGTTAAAGTAGATAAACATAAAATTATTTTCCACGTAGACAGAAAGGATGACTAATTGGATTAGGTAGAGTGACACATTCCTTGTATCACTACATCCTCTACTCCTTTTGGGTCCAGTGCATGAGACCCTACCCCAATAAACTCTTTTTATTAATAGTGATTAGATTGTTATTGCTATTTTTTTATGGTATTATTTTAACATAGGATCTTTATTGATGTTGGAACAATTAAACTCCTTTCAGTTTTTGCCTTACTATTGTATTAGCATGTGGTAAATAATTCTAGGTTTCCCATTAGGCAGGTTCATACCATTTGTTGTAAAGTTTGATGATGCTGAATATATGATGTATGTAATGGTATTTTGATTTATGTGAGGTAATAACATACAGATTAAGAAATAAAAAAGGCATTTTTTTCATGAATAAGTCCAGGTTATGTAGTTATCACAACACCTACATAGTCTACATTGTTGTTACACATTACACAACATAGGCCATTGAAGTTTGGCTAGTAAATTAATTAATTCATGGACAGTTAAAATTACATGAACATGGGAAGGGATTGAAGTATATTTTTATTTATTAAAATTTTTTTAATATATAAAATGACTTAGATAACATAAAAACTCCCTCATATCACTTAAATTTTGTACATTGTTACATATCAACACAATGCACAACAAATTGACAACTTCCTAACTCGCATAAAAACTAGTGACACTCTCTAAATTTTTTTCACCAATTGACCAATGTGAGCAGTATAATGACTAGTTATATAAGACCTAAGAGGTATAATAAATAGCCTGAATGTAGAAAATAAATGTCCATTTCCTTTCTTGTTTTCCCATTTATCCTTCCTAGTTGCTGTCAACCTCTTAATCTTCCAAAATTAAGCCAATTCACCTCCTCCCAGCATTAAGAAAATCCAAATTTGTAACTTACATCTCATTCTCGAATAGAATCTATCATCATTTCCCCTGTTGAAATGAAAATAAAAAACTGCCAATTTTATATGTGTCAGTAACTCTAGGCAATAAGAGTATCAACACATGATCCTCAGAGTGTCAACAACCCGAGAGAAGTCGTCACTTTAATAAAATGTAGTTATAGGAGTAGCAAAAAACATACATTTGGTTTATCAGAAACAAACATAATAGGTTTATAAGTCTCTTAAAATACATGGGTGTCACAACACTTATTACGCACTCAAAAATACCTTGTTTTTGGTTGATCAGGATTGCTCAAGGCCAACAACGCTCCTACATAGGACACCCTTGGTAGGAAAATATGAGCTACCATCTCATGCATTATTTACTTTATATATCTAAGCCTATTGTAGGTATTATTGCTCTTGTTGAGTCACCCATGACATATCTTTATATACTCTATTTCTCCATTTGACAAAATACTTGAGATACTCCGTGCGACGAGTATTCGTTCCAACCCTAGTGGCCACAATTTCTTCCACTTCATTGATAGGTTTGACTGGTAATTGTTTCTTCCACTCAAAAATTGTACCTATATATTCATTTATTTATCCTTCATGAAACTTATATACATCAAATACATTAAATATAATAGAGATATCTAAGTCCCTCTGCATGTATAGCTTGTTGGAGTATTTAGAATTGTTTTTGAATAATTATACATAGGCCAATTTTCTTATACTTTAGCTAGTTTTAGGTACCCATAGGAAACCTATATTTCCACAGATGATCCTTTAAAAATTATTATTTAGAAAAAAAAATATATATATATTCTTTTCAAATCTTCCTTCTCTTTATACTTGTGATTATTTTGCTACAATATTTTCTTCGCTTTTTCTTGTATCAGTTGCATGTTATATGGAAAATCACTTGCATCAACACTCTTCATTTCCCCTAAATATGTAAATTGTATTAGGTCTGCAATACCCTTCGGTGAACACCCAAAAATAATATGAAATGTACTTGTACCAGTGGATCTTTTCATTGAGCCATTATATGAAAACAATTCCTATAAGAAGACCATATCCCATTGGTTGGGGTTCTCACCACACAAAATTCTAAACAAATTTCGAAGAATATTGTTCACTACTTTAGTATTTCCATCTATTGGTGAATGATAAGATGAACTGCATAATAATTTAGATCCCATTTTCTTCTACAGTGTCCTCCAAAAGTTACCCAAAAATATTGAATCTTGGTCTTAAGTAATGATTATTTGAAACCTATGAAGTCTCACTACTTCTTTGAAGAATAAATAAACCACTTCATTAGCAGCACTTTTCCTATTTCATGTTATGAAATGTGAAACATTTGAAAACATATCTACAACAACCATAACTTAATCATGATTCCTATGTGTACTTGTAGGTACCAAGACATAGTCCATGGTCACATCTTTCCAATGACTTTTTGGTACCTATAATGGAGTATACAACCTTGTATTTTGACTTCTACCTTTTCATAGTTTAAAAACTATACAACATTCAACAAAATTTATAACATCATTGTTCATGCTAGGCCAAAAATAGCTCTTCTTTACCAACACTGTAGTCTTACCCATGCCCAAATGTACACATAGGTCTCCACCATCTAGCTACCTAATAATATTGAACCTCATTTAACTTTGAGGAATGGAAAATTGTTGATTTTTAAATAATAATCCTTCTTGAAAATGGAAATATAAGGACATCGTTATGTCCACACACTAAGGTGATTTACGAGCTATCTGAGCTTCTACAAAATTGACATTTGTTGCATACATTTCCTTCATGTTTTAAAACATACTAGTAACACTAACAAAGTGTTGAGTAATATCACTCTCCTTCTCAAGAAATATGAATTTTTTTTTGGATTTCCATACCTATGCTTCAAAACGACTCTCTAACTTTGCAAAAATTCAACCCATCTAGAATACATTTGATTTAACTTACCCTGACTCTTCACATATTGTAATGCCTTGTGATCAGTATACATTAAAAACTCCTTGGAAAACAAATAGTTTATCTACTTCTTCAAAGCCTAAACAATAGAATAAAATTCTTGATCATATATATAGTAATTCCTCTTGGGATCGTTCAAGTTCTCAGTAAGGAATTTTATTTGCCTGTATTCTTGACCTAGAAGTTCTCCAATTGTTATCCCAATGGCATCACAGTAAACTTCGAATATTTTATCAAAGGTTGGAAGTGCCAAAAGAAGTTTCTTTATCACATTCATTTTGAGATCTACAATTTCTTTAGTTATTTCTAGTATCCATTTAAAATTCCATTTCTTCATGGACTCAGTAAGAGGTTCACAAATCTGGTTGAAATTCCTATTCAATTTCCTGTAGAATCTTTCCAATCCATTAAATCTTCTCACTTGAAAAGTAGACTAAGGTGTTGGTCAATCCAACATAGCCTTAACGTTTTGAGAATACACCTTGAAACCTTCCTTGGAATCACAAATACAAATTACACTAACTTAACCTGTATGAATGTACATTTTTTCAAGTTTATTAAAAAATTCTCTTCCTTCAACCACTTCAACACTTGATTTATGCGTTCCAAGTGATCCTCTTTGTTTTTCCTCAAAATGAAAATGTCATAAAGGTAAACTACAATAATATTTCCTACTAATGGTTTCAATACCTCATTCATGAACCTCATGAACATCTTAGGGGAATCAATCAACGAAAATGGCATAACCAACCATTCAAATAATCCTTCCTACTTCTTGAAAGAAATTTTCTACTCATCACCTTCCTTGATTCATATCTGATGAGAACCACTCTTCAAGTCGATCTTCATGAAATAGGTATTCACACTCAAATAGTAAATAATAATATCCATCTGTGGTAAGGGAAATTCGTACTTGATGGTTATCCTATTAATGGCTCTAGAATATGTGCACATCCTTGGAATTCACCTATATTCTTTGGAGTCAATATGAATGGTACAAAACATGGACTCAAACCTTCTGTTATTATCTCTATGTCAAGCAGCTCATGTACCTACTTATTTACTTCCTCATTCTCTACATGATTCATCTTGTAAGGTTCCCTGTTCGGTAATATTGATCTAGGAATCATGTCAATATGATGAGAAATACTTCTCATGGGAGGTACCCTATTTGGAAATTCATTAAAAAACTATTTCCTTTAATTCATGTAAAAATAATTTAATTTCTGTCAAGACAATCTCTAATTTCATTTCCTTAGGCATAGGCTTTAGAATCATAGCTAAAAATAAATTTTCCTTTTGTTCCTCATGTACAAAATCCTTGGTTGAATACAATATGATCTTGCTGCTACGCATGTTGGTACTTCCACAACTTCCTATTTTTACAACTATATTTTCTTGCATTGGAGTGAGATTTTATCATTGGGCATCCTTCCTGAACTCATATGTATTTTCTCTACCATCATGGTTAACTTTTCTATTAAATATCACAGACTTTCGTAGAAGTATGTGGCATGCATCCATGTCAACCACATTGTACAATAATTTCTCATGAGCGTTTTCGAATACAAAATAATACATACACTTCTTAGGCGGAGCCACTTGTTGTTATTTTTCAACCATGAGATTTTGTAAGCGTTTGGATGGAATAGACTCTTGAGTTTCAAATTCTCCATGACTTAAGTGGAATCTAAATTCTCTGTACTTCCACCATCTATGACCAATTTATTCCACTTTCCTTGGACCTTACATTTATTTTTGAAAACTTTACTTATTTCATTTCATTCTTCCACTATCTTCTTGTCGGGCTTGATCAATACTCTATGAAACATCAAATTTCTCCATATTATTGTTGAAGAACAATCAATTTTTCTCTAGAAAAAAAAAGCTTCATCAACTTGTGTAACTTGTTTTTTGGCTTCACTGTTTCTCCCTAAATTTTTTACTTCCAAGCACTCATATTTCTTATTTCCTTCAACTCCACAATAATAAAAAGTAATTAGATACTTCCCCTTTCCTCTTCAAATGCTTTCACTGCCTCTTTGACCTCTATTTCCACATATACGACCTTGACTATTGGTGGATTCTTATTCAATATCACTACCTCTAGCAGTCCCTTCCTTATCTCTCTATATAAAACATATTCCTTTACCTTTCTGTTTTTTTTTCCTATTGATGTTTTCCTCCACCTTGAGGGAAATGTTGTAGGCTTCATTAATAGTTCAGAAATAATACGTACTCATTTCATATTGAATCAGGTATTTTTTTCCATTCACCTATCTTGTCACTTTTCAAAATTTTGGGCCCCTTACACCTTCTTGAACTGAGATTATGAAAAACTCCTCGGTGTAGTCATGAACAAAGGTCTTAATTTTTCTTATATCCTATACTTATCTACACAATTATTTTTGGTAATAAGCATGCATACATTTCTCCTTAATCTTCCTGACCATGTTGTTCCCAGGTTTAATCATTAAAGACATTTTTTTTTCTAAAATGGATCTATACAACCAAAATAAAATTTGTAAGAACCAATAAGATTCAATATTATGATGTAAACCATGGGGGATGATTCACCCATTTTGGAGTAGAAAACTAAAAATATTAAAAACTAATAAAATAATAAAACTATTTTTTGAATTCGTATTTTCAAGTTATCTCCCTAAGGATTTACTCAAATTTCTAGCGAGAGTACTCATTGGATGCAAAATGTAATTCCTCATTCAGGAAGTACCCATGTTTCATGCTTTTGGTGGACCCTTATACATTAAAATTGATAAATATATGAAAAAACGTGATTGCAATTAAAATTTCAAGTATTTCCCATTTTTTTGTAGTAGGACCCATCGAAAGTATGCAACATAGGTACTCCATAGACGAGGAATCAAATTTTGCATCAAAAGTGTGTTCCCACTCAAAATTTGAGTAAACCCATAAGGAGATAATTTGAAAATATGAGTTGAAAAGGTAGTTTTTTCTTGTTTCACTCTAAAATTTGGTGATGTAATCAAATATTATTTTCTTGTTTACACTATTAATTCATAATTTCCTTATGAGGCCCATTTTAGAAATCAAAATGTCTCTAATTATTTTCTAGATAATTATTTACTCTATCTTTTTGCACCCTATCCTGCGAGAGTGTAACATGACCTTTCGACTTCGTCATAGAGAATTTCACCTGATTTAGATTCTAAATGTTTTCATACTCGATGTATATTTCGTATTATCTAATCCAATCAATGAGCACATTGAATCTCACATTTCCTTCATAATAGGAAACTTCAAATATTGCACTACCTCTATTTCTCAAGTATGAAATCAACCTTGATGTTGGGTCTCTCTCCTCAGCCTCCAATTCTTTATATATTTCATTTTTAGGTGCAAAATCTACATCTATGCATCTCCATTTCTCCTATGCTCCAACTATTCTATTTTTCATCCTAATTATTGTAGCTCTCGATTTCTTGCACCTCCGTGTCTTGTTCCTCTTCTCCTCGGTGACATCATTACAAGATGTAAATATATCACCAAAATCCATAGACCCCAACCTAGGTTTTCTAACTCAAATTTTATATTCAATATTCCTATTTTGAAACCAGTGACAAGATTTCCTAGTATATTTTTACATCAAGAAAATTACGGTGAAAATCCTAGAACAAAACTTGTTCTGATACAAATTGACATAGTCCAGGATTTGTATCTCTCAAAACACCTAGATAATCTGGATTATTTTTACAGAGTTCACATCCCATGCCATTTGAGTTTGGAAACTAAATTAATTAATTCAGGATTAATTCATAGAGCACAAACACAGAAAGGGATTCGAGTGTCTTTGTATTGATTCAGAAGGTGTTCTTACATACAAGAACTTACATTACAGAACATCTCCCTTAGATCACTTGAATTTTCTACGTTGTTAGACAACAACAACATGCACAAAAAATAGATACCATCCTTACTCACACCGCTGTGAATCTCACTCTCTGAAAATCATGCAACCACCAACTAGCATTAGCAGTCCAACAAATAGACGCCCAAGGGTCGAGAGGAATCAGAAAAATCTTGAATGAAAAAAACAATTGTCCCTTCCTTCTCCCCCCATTTATTCTCACGTTGTTGACCTCTTCATATCCCACTAAATCAAATCACTTCATAAGCTGTTGACCTCTGCATATTCCAAAATTGAGTTGATTCACCTCCTCTCAACATGTGAAAAAACCAATTTTGTAAATTACATCTCATTATGGTAGTGCGTCTAACAATGTTTATCTTGTAGCAATGAAGCTAAAAAACTTCAAAATTTGGATGTGTTAGCAACTCCACACAACTTGAGTATAAACACACAATCCTAGGAGTGTCAAAAACTCGAGAGAAGTAGTTCCTTTGATCAAATGTAGCTACAAGAGTAGTAACAATCATATGTTTAGTCTATCATCAACAAATGTCACATTTAGGTGTATCAACAACTTAAAATACATAGGTGTAACAAGTTATTACAAACTCAAAAAGAAAAAAAATGGTTAATAAAGATTACCCCAAACAAAGAATGCTCTTGCATAATGTCAACTCTAAATAAATTAAAAAAAATAGCCATCTCTTTTAATAAAATGCATATTTCACCTAAAAATAAATAAACAATAAAAATGATTGATTATTGTATATGAATAATAGTTAATTATTTTAGTTTTGCATATGAAAGTCGTAAATATTTGAGGGGTCGAACACAATCAAATTTCTTAGCAGTGTGAGTTTTCTCATATGTATACACTATAGAATATAGTCCTCCCAGAGTGACTTTACTCATATATACACACTATGAATATATAATTAAATAGTACTTGTAGATATTGTAAGAGGGGTTTAAATTTCGTAACTAGAGTATTATATTATGAATTGATTAAAATAACTTTATAGTTTCAGAGAAGTAATAAAAATATAACTATTTTACTTACATAAATAATAATAAAATAAAATAATTAATAATTTATTATTCGCTGTAGGGTTTAATAGCTCATTGTTTTGGCTATGATAGTGAGTAATACTTTTTGAATATAAGAATACTAGTTTAAATCTATTTCTGGGCTATAAGAAGACTAATTTGGATTCATCCTCTTGACATGACATCTATAGACTCTTGGAAAATTTTAATTTAAGGTAAACTAGCCTAGATCCATCTAACTCTAGATCTATCATGTGCCGAGAGGGATCAAATCTCTCGAGGTGCAAACCTATTTTTTGAGTGAAAAACTTGAGGAAAGGTTTGCACCTTGAGAGATTTGATCCCTCTCGGCGCATGATAGATCCAGAGTTAGATGGATCTAGGCTGGTTCCAGTCAGAGGCATCAATGTCACATTTTTCATATTATTAAATTTTTTGTATATTTTTGAGATGTAACATGGATCTAGGGTGGTTTCAGTCATGTGCTGCCAAGGAAAATCTATCAAAGATATGATTAATTTTCTCAGTAATATGTAAATATATCAAATATTAATATAATCATTTTAAATATGCTAAATATTTCTGAGATGAACTTGGTCATTTTAATTTTAAATTTTCTTAGTTACCTCAGTTTGTTGATATGATAGTTATTGTTAATAACTATAATGATGAAAAATGATGAACTATTTTTTTTTAAATGAAAAGTGAAATATTTTTTTTTAAATGCAAAGTGACTATTTTCTTCTACTATTCTTATTTCCTCCCTTCTTAGTTTTGTTATCTTTTCATATTGATTATATGAAAAAGAAAATTTAAATCGTAAACCATTTAAATCTTTAGCTCTATTTGTTGTAGTAAACATAATACCTCTTCTCTCTTGCTCTCCAATATTAATAGCTTAAATTACTATAACACAAAAATCAATCTACATTGCCAATAAATTTTTGTGCTTACACTAAAATCAATGCATATTGTTAATCCAATCACTTTAATATTAATGTACCGTCATATATCCAATTACATCAAATCATAAATCAACATATACATTGAAATCAATGCATTTAATGCAAGCAATCAAATAAGATTAGAAAATAAATTCTACATTGAAATCAATGCACCTAATGCAAACAATCAAATAAGATTAGTAACCAACATCTACATTGAAATCAATGCATTTACTCAAAGCAATCAAATAGGATTAGAAATCACCATCTACACTGAAATCAATGCATTTAGCACAAACAATAAAATAGTATTAGGAATAATCTACATTGAAATCAATGCATCTAGTGCAAGCAATCAAATATAATTATAAATCGATGTCTAAATTGAAATCAACACATCCAGTGCAAGCAATCAAATAGTATTAGGAATCATCACCTACACTGAAATCAATGCATCTAGTGCAAGTAATAATATATCATTAGAAATAAATATCTACACTAAAATCGATGCATCTAGTGCAAATAATCAAATAGAATTATAAATCACCATCTCCACTTAAATCAATCCATCTAGTGCAAGAAATATTATTCCCTCTCTCCACCCTCCATCCATATCTATATCCCCATCCATCTCTTTTTTTTTTGTCTCTATCTCACCCCCCTAAACACACACGCTCTCGCACTCCATATATATCATTCTCTTTTTCGATCACCCTCTCTCCCCGTCTCTCTCTTCTTCCCTCTCTTCCCCTTCTCTCCCTCTCCCCCGCTAATATCTCTCTTTCCTCCTTTTGTCCTCTCTCTCTCTCTCCATATTCCTTATCACTGACTCTCTCTCTCTCTCTCTAGGAACCAACATCTACACTGAAATCAATGCATTTACTCAAAGAAATCAAATAGGTTTAGAAATCACCATCTACACTGAAATAAATGCATTTAGTGCAAACAATCAAATAGGATTAGAAATCATCTACATTGAAATTAAATCATCTAGTGAAAGTAATCAAATACAATTATAAATCGACATCTAAATTGAAATCAACACATTCAGTGCAAGCAATCAAATTGTATTAGAAATCACCGCCTAGACTGAAATCAATGCATCTAGTGCAAGTAATAAAATATCATTAGAAATAAATATCTACACTAAAATCGATGCATCTAGTGCAAATAATCGAATAGGATTAGAAATCACCATCTCCACTTATATCAATCCATCTAGTGTGAGAAATATTCCTCCCTCTCTCCACCCTCCATCCATATCTATATCCCCCTCCATCTATTATATTTTGTCTATCTATCTCACCCACATAAACACACATGCTCTGGTACTCCATATATATCAATCTCTTTTTCAATCAGCTCCTCTCCCCATATCTCTCTTCTTCCCTCTCTTCACCTTCCATCTATATCTCTATCTTCCCCTTCTCTTCCTCTCCCCCATTAATATCTCTCTTTCCTCCTTTTGTCCTCTCTCCCTCTCTCTCCATCTTCCTTATCACACACACTCTCTCTCTCTCTCTCTCTAGAAACCAACATCTACACTGAAATCAATGAATTTACTCAAATAAATCAAATAGGATTAGAAATCCCCATCTACACTGAAATCAATGCATTTAGTGCAAACAATAAAATAGGATTAGAAATCATCTACATTGAAACCAATTCATCTAGTGCAAGTAATGAAATATAATTATAAATCGACATCTAAATTGAAATCAACAAATTCAGTGCAAGCAATCAAATTGTATTAGAAATCACCAACTACACTGAAATGAATGCATCTAGTGCAAGTAATCAAATATCATTAGAAATAAATATCTACACTAAAATCGATTCACATAGTGAAAATAATCAAATAGGATTATAAATCACCATCTCCACTTATATTAATCCATCTACTGTGAGAAATATTCTTCCCTCTCAACGCCCTCCATCCATATCTATATCCCCCTCCATCTCTTCTTTTCTGTCTCTCTATCTCACCCCCCTAAACACACACACTCTCACAATCCATATATATCAATCTCTTTGTCAATCCCCTCCTCTCCCCATCTCTCTCTTATTCCCTCTCTTCACCTTCCATCTATATCTCTATCTTCCCCCTCTCTCCCTCTCTCTCCATCTTCCTTATCACTCACTCACTCTCTCTCTCTCCACCTTTCTCTCTCTATTTCTTTCTTCTTACCTCTCTCCTCCTCCCCCTCCAATTCCATCTCTCTTTCCCTCCCTCTCTCCACTCTCTCACATCCTCTCTCTTCCTTCCTCTCTTTCCCTTTCTCTCCCATCTCTCTCTCCCTCTCTCTCTCTCTTCACCCACCAACTATGTTACTATATCCCTCCCTCTCTCCTTATATCTCCTTCTTCCCCCTTATCTCCATCTCTCCTTATTTGTCTCTTTATCTCAGCCCCAAACATACACGCTCTCTCTCTGTCTCTCCCTTGTCACTCCTTCTCTCTCTCCACTTCTCACTCTTTATATTTCTTATTTCCTACATCTCTCCCCCTCCAAATCCATCTCTCTTATCGATCCCTCTCTCCTCCTCTCTCTCAAGTCCTCTCTCTCGTCCTTCCTCTCTCTCTCTCTCCCCTAAATCCCTCTCTCTTCCCTGATCTCTCTCTCTCTCTCTCTCTCTCTCCAATACTCTCTCTTCCCCCATCACTCTCCTCCTCTCTCTCATCCTTCCTCTCTCTCCCTTTCTCTCCCACCTCTCTCTCTCTCTCTTTTCCCTGCAATCCTCTCTCTTCCCCCATATCTCTCTCTCTCTCTAATCCTCTCTTCCCCCATCCCTTTCTTTATCTCTCTCTTTCCAACCCTCTCTCTCTCCAACTACATTACTATATCCCTCCCTCTCTCCTTCTCACTTCGTCTATCCCCCATTCTTTCCATACATCTTACTTTGTCTCTTTATCTCACCCCTTAACATACACACTCTCTCTCCATCTCTCCCTTATTACTCTCTCTCTCTATTTATTCTTAGTTATGTAAACTAATGAATATAAATATTCGTAAATATAAAGTAGATTATGGAGTAAATATGAAAAGAGGTTTTATTTACTTACCATACCTCTAGTTTATTTATATTTATATTTATTTTCCATACCCCTTTTCTTTATTATGGTATTTGGCCCATAGGCTTGTTATATAATTAGATTTTTATTTATAATCCTATTTGATATATTGTTATTTATTTACCTTACCTCTTTATGCCTCTTTTATATTCATTTATTTACCATACCTCTTTATATCTATTTTATATTTATTTATTTATTTATCATACTTGTTTATACCTCTTTTATATTTATTTATTTACCCATGGTATTTGGCCCATGGTATCAATATTAATTTGTCCCATGGTATTCATCCCATAGGCTTCATCTAAATAAAACCTCTTTTTAAAGTTTTTTTAAATATAAAAAGGTTTATGGAATAAATATACAAATAATTTTTATTTATTTACCATACATCTAGTTTATATATTTTTTTATTTATTTACCATAGCTCTGGAGTAAGTATAAATTCATTTTATAAATATTTAATTAAAATAAATATTAAAAGATTTTGGATTTTGATTGTTTGTGTTGAATTAACTCTTTTCCTTTGATTTAGGAAATGGTATTGACTTTAGTAAAGAGTAAAGATGTTTAAAATTTTACTTAATTTGGAAATTCAATGTGGTAATTTTTTTGTTAAAGGTAAATTTATGATCCATTCAAATTCATGTATATAATTTACTATCCATTCAAATTATATAAATAATACATAATTGTATTAGAAATTGATATATTTTCTAGCACAATGCGATTTTTTTTTTTTTTTTAAATTTAAAACTTAAGCCGACATTTTGTATGAGGACGTGACCCACCTGACATCTAGGTCATATTGGGCTGTAGATGTGCCTCTCGGCGCAATCAAGGCTAATTATAAATTAAGTAAATAGTTTAACAATAAAACACAAACACATGTAACACGTTTGGAAGTCTAATTTTTAGAAAAAATTAAAAATAATATTTAAATAATTTATTTTTTTATATATTGTAAAATTAAAATTTTTACCAATTATCAAAAAATTAATTTTAAACAATATAATTTTCTTCAAATTAGGAATAGTCATCTTAATAGTAGAGTAAAAATCAAGATGGATATATAATCTTCTCCAAATGATATAAACAATAAAAATTTCTTCAAATTAATAATAAAGTCATCTTAATCATGAATTCAACGAGCATCAAGAGGGATAATATAATATTTTTCAAATTAATATTAATTCATCTTAATAAGTGATTTAGAAAGAATCGAGAAAGATCAAATTTGATGGTACAAACAATTTTCAAAGTAAAAATTTTAAAATTTGAGCCTTACTTTGCTTAACACATACACTATTTAAATAGATCTATACAAATTAATAATTATAATAATTATATTTTAAAATATATAATTAAGAAACATGTAAAAATTTATTAAATTTAAATATATATATATATATATATATATATATATATATATATATATATATACATGATAACAATGATGGTTAATGTACACTGAGACCAAACTTTGGTCTATCGGACCTACAAGTTTCTTAGTTCTTAATTTTCTAGCTTCTCATTTTTCTTGGCGAGATTGGTGTTGTAGCTTTCTTTTTCTTCTCTATGGTCTTCCAACTTCCTTTATCTTGCACCTGCTTCATCTCTTCTGATTATTGGGACACTGGTGTCTTATCTTCGAGATCTGGGAGATCTAATTTGCTGCTAAATGAAGATTTATTTTGCGTAGTATTTGAATCCTCATAATTGTTGGAAATTGTTGGTGCTTGAGAGGCTGTCGAGTTCATTTGTTTGATGTTGGGTGGGGCTTTCCCCCTACTTGTCTTGAGGGTTGTTTCTTTCTTACCTAATTACTTGCGATTCATATTTTTCTGGATTTTCTTCCTTGATGAAAGTGTAATGTTCCTTTTGTGCTCCTTCCCACCATGTAGATCTATGGTGATTCTTGATGTTGGGTGGGGCTTTCCCCCTACTTGTCTTGAGGGTTGTTTCTTTCTTACCTAATTACTTGCGATTCATAGTTTTCTGGATTTTCTTCCTTGATGAAAGTGTAATGTTCCTTTTGTGCTCCTTCCCACCATGTAGATCTATGGTGATTCTTTCTAGCAGAATATTTCTGGGAGACTTTTGGAAAATTTTGGGCTAGATGTCCTATCTCAAAGCATGATCGATATCTAAAGAGGATAATGGTTTATATTTATAAAAATTACATTTTAAAAATATGTAAAAGTTGTGATATTCATATCATATTAAAAAAATAATAGAAGGCTTCCTAATTCAATCCAGGTGGATGAAGAGCTATTGAATTTTCATTTTTATTTTTTTAATTGATTGCCTAGATTAATTATCAAGGGAATATGCTTGGCATATGCTTGTTATGAATTCTTATAAACTAGTCTTGTGTGTTAGATATTTTGTTAAGTTGCATTTAATTTTAATAAATTTTTAAAATTTAATGTCTAAATTCCCACCAATTTCCTAGGGATTTTTAAATCATACCCAATTTCAGAAAAAAAAATAATTTCCTTTTCAAAGCATGTCTAAGTATAAAAATTACCTTATATCTTGGTTGTAAATGATAAAAACTCTTCAACACCCCCAACCAATTTCCAAGGGATTTTCAAAGCATAGATAATTTTAGGAAAACTACCTTACATCTTGGTTGTAAAGGATAGAAACTCTTCAACACTTCTGTTTTTATCAGACATGGGATTCTTAAGGGTTAAGTAAAATAAAAGTTAATAATAATATTTGAGTTGCAATAGTTTTTTTTGTTATATATTTATCCATGGTAGATAAAAATGAAGCCTTCAACTATATCAAACACATTAATATTTTTAATATGGTTGTAATAGTAATAAAACATGTTAAAAAAATACAAACATATATAATATAGTTATGCATAACTATATGTATCACCATTTTAATGAAATAAAAAGTAAGAATGTTTTTATATATATAGAAATATAATTTTATATAAATATAGATCCATATTAACTCATAATCTACCTAGTGTAGAAAGGAATCAAATCTCGTAGCCATTTTTTATTTTTAAGATTTGATCTGCTTCTATGCCTCATAGTTCTAGAGCTTAAAATATATATGTTGGTTAAACAATATATAAATTGTTTCAATTTACCCTTTAATTTTAATTAAATCTTATATAGAGTTAAAGTAAAAAACAAATTACTTAGAAATGAAATAACAATCATAATAATAATACATATTTTAAGTAAAATACTTCATTTCCCTCCTTAATTTTCCACCAATATTATATAAAACGATAAAGTAATTAAAAGTAAAAAAATTATGATTTTCTTTAAAACAAATTCGGTACATTTTAATATGATGGACATGTATAATTCCTTCTCTACTTAATATGGAGTTGACCCATGGCATCTGAAAATAACATTGAAAGAGAAGTGTAATTCAATCTATGTTTGTTCTACATATATATAATTTATAGCAATGTAAGGTAAGTCAAATTAAAAAAATCCTCATATCTTCCCTTTCCATTGAGAGGAGGTGTGTAATTTATTCAATTCTTAAAATGATATTCATATATAGCATTTCAATTTATGTTTAGTAAAATTTTTCAATATGATATATATAAAAAAGAGCCAAAAAATAAGTGTTTTGAATTCAAGGTATAAGGAGATTTATAATTGCTTGAATATTTAATTTGGATTTGACATGTAACATTTTAGAAAATATTAATAACAATTATGATTAAATGAATTTATCTGTTTGTATATATATAACTAGATATATTCTATTCATCCGTAAAATATTTCAAAATTATATATTATTATTATTATCTAATTTTAAGGTCACGACGAAGCAAAACACCAATTTGTTGTATATATATATATATATATATATATATATATATATATGAGGACCCAAATGGTTAAGCTCATTTTCTTCTCATAGAAGGTCAGAAGCTCAAAAGTAGAGGGGGATATATACTGTATAATATCAGTTGGCATAGTGCTTAACATCATTTTTTTCCTCCTAAAATTTGACAAGTTCAAAACTAGAGTAAGATAGAGTATGCACACCTTTGTTGACTTCAATACATACATACATACATACATACATACATACATACATACATACATACATACATACATACATACATACATACATACATACATACATACATACATACATATACATATATATATATATATATATATATATATATATATATATATATATATAGATATATATATATATATATATCATTTGCCTTGGGGCAATCCTCATAAACCAAAAACATGTTTTTGTTGAGTTTGTAAAAGGTGTTGTTACTTCCATATATTCTTAAAGTTGTTGATACACATATTATGTTAGTTGTCTATACACCCAACTAGTAGTTTATGCTACTCTTGTAGTTACATTTTATAAAAATGGCAACAACTTTCAAGTTTCTAACACTCTCATGATCATGTTTTGATACTCCTACTGTGTTGAGTTGCTAACACATCCAAAATTGGATGTTGTTTAGGTGCGCTGCTACAGGACAAACCCTGGTAGACCCACTTCCAGAATGAGATGTAAGCTACAAAATTGGTTTGTTTTCATGATTAAAGGTGGTGAGTTGGTTTAGTCTTGGAATATTAAGAGGTAGATAGTATGGAATATGGTTTATTTTTAGTGGAATATGAATAGGTCAGTAGCGTGAGGATAAATGGTGGGAACAAGGAAGGAAAAGGAACCTTTCTCTCAACATTTACAATTTTGGTTTTTCGTCTCAGCTCTTGGATGGTTAGCTATTAGGTTGCTGGTATTGGTTTGCTATTGCATTATTTTCCAGAGAGCATGAATGACTTTTGTACGAGTTAGGAAGGTTTCTAGTTGTTATTTGTGTTGTTTTTGTGTAAGAAACTATGACAAATCAATCACTTTGAAGGTGTTGCTTTGTAATCTAACATCTTATCTACAAAAACACATTTTGAATTAATATAAATATGTTTGAATCCCTTCTTACGTTCTTGTGAGAAATATAAAATTACTCTTTTTTTGTGATATATGATTTAGTCCATAATTAATTAATTTACTAGCCAAAATCTAATGGCCTCTGATGTGCAATTCGTAACAACAATCCAACTTCTATAGGTTTTATGAAAGATAAATAAATTGGATTTCATTAAGGTGTATCCAAGAGGGATTGATTTTCTGATTTTCATCTTGAATCGCTTCATGTAACAATGTACAAGTAAACCTTGTTGGAGGTGGCACAAGAGAAGTGTTGAAGGTACAAGTTGGGTTGCAAAACCTAAGTTGAGTTTTGTGGATGTTAGAGAGACATTAAAAACTGGTAAGCACTCCATCAAAGAGAAGAGGAGAAGGATGAGGAGGTGCAAGAGATTGAGAGCTATAATGAAGATGAAGAAAATAAGAGTTGAAGCTTATAAGAAATGGATATGCAGATGTGGATTCCGAGATTGAAAAAGAAATAGATGAAGACCGAGAGGTTGAGGAGAGAGACCCAAATTCAAGGTTTATTTCATATTTGAGCAATTGAGGCAATGAAAGAGTTCTATTTTCCTATTATGATGATAATTTGGGGGCTGATGTTCTCAGTGATTGGATTGGAGAACTCAAATTATTGTTTAAGTATGAAAATGTTCAGGATCCAAATTGGGTAAAATTTTCCATGAAAAAGTTAAAAGGTTATGTTGCACTATTATGGGATATCCTATAGAAATATAAAGTTAATATCTAAATAGAAAATATGAAGACATGGAATAATTTGGTTATAAATATCAAGGAGAAATTAATTAATATAAAAATTTCTATAGACAAGTGAAAAACCTATGGCAAAAGGAGACATTTGTTCATGAGTAAACTGATTTTTTTTCCTCATATTTTCACTTTAGTTAGGTATAAGGGATCCTAAAATTCAAAGAGTAGCAATTAATGTGAATGGATTAAAATTATTAGTTCAATATGAAATGAGCACACACTATTTATGACCTATTGACATAGCCTATCACATTTCTTTGAAGATGAAGTAAAATTGGAAAAGTAAAACATAACTAAAAGGTAGAGGAAGAGGTTTTAGAGGCAAAGGTAAGGTAGGGATTTCTAGAGGTAGTGAAAAGAAGGAAGAATGCACCAGTGGTCAAGGTGGTATATGCGTAAATAGTTATAGAAGAGGTAGAATAAGTCTAAGAAGAGGAAAGTGAATTTATGTAATTAATTGTCATCATTGTGGAGTTGAACGACATAATAAATCTAAGTTCCCAAAAGGACAAAATTTAGGGAGTAGAGTTGAAGCCAAAAAACAAGTTACACAGTCTGATGAAGCTTATTTTGCTAGAGAAAACATGGCTATGCTTCAACAAGAACAAGGATAAAAATTGATGCTTCACACATTATTTCTCAAACCCCATAACAAGATAGTGGAAGGAATAAAGGAAGGAAGGAAAGTTTTCAAAACTATATGTAAGGTCCAAGGAATGTGAACTAACTTGGAAATAGATGGTGGAAGTACAAAGAATTTAGTTTCCGCTAAAGTCATGGAAAAGTTGAAATTCAAGAGTCTATTCCATCTAAACCCTTACAACATTCAATAGATACAAAAGGGATATCATGTGGTTCTGATTGAGCAATTTTTATTAAATTTTAAAATTGGTAGCCTTCAGGAGTAAGTATTGTGTGATGTGGTTGACATGGATACATGCCACCTAATTTTGGTAAGGTCATTATTGTTTGATATGAAAGTTTACCATCACAGTGGAGGAAATACATATGAGTTCAGGAAGGATGTCCAATAATGCAAGCTCACCCCAATTATGTAAATTAAAGCTATAATACTAGGAAGTTGTGGAAATACCAATGTGTGTAACAACAAGATCATGTTTTTTTCAACCAATAAGTTTGTACATGAGGAATGAAAGGAAAAAAAATTGTTAGTAGTGATTCCAAATTTTTTTTCAGAGGAAGTGAAATTAGAAACCATCATGATAGAAAACAAATCCTTATCAGATAAATTTGAGGAGAATGGTGTTGATGAATTTTTAAAAATAATACCTCCCATGAGAAGTATTTCTCATCATATCCACTTAATTCCATGATCTATATTACCAGACCAAGCAACTTATTGGATGAATCCAATAGAGAATGACGAATGAAATAAGTAGGTACATGAGCTACTTGGGAGGGGACTAATAAGAAAGTTTGAGTCCATGTGTTATACCAACTATATTGACTCAAAAGGAGATAGGTGAATGGAGGATGTGAATGGATTCTAGAGCCATTAAAAGGTTTACCATCAAGTACCAATTTCCCTTGCGAAGGATGGAAGATATTCTAGATTGTTTGAGTGATGTTGCACATATTTCACCAAGATCAACTTGGGGAGTGGTTATCATCGAATCTAGATCAGGCAATTTGATGAGTGAAAAAATAATTTCAATACCATAGACAAATTTTTGAATGGTTGGTTATTCCATTTCGGATATCTAATTTGTTGGAAATATTGTCATTGATGGCAAAGGAGGTAGCAGATGCAGAGACAAGAATAGTTACAAGGAGACAAAGATAGACAATGGAGGAAGCAAAAAGGAAATGAATATTAAAGAGAAAGGAAGAGGCAGAGGAAGCAAATACGGAGACAGAGCCATTATCACAGCAGTAGAGGCAGAGGCCACGGCGGTATTACGAGCCGTTGTTATTCCAAGAATAGAGCACTTGTATTCGATTGACATGGAGGTTGTATATATGGTAGAGCGCACGTATATATATATGGTAGGTGCGTTATATATATATATATATATATATATATATATATATATATATGGTTTATATATATGCATACACCAAAGAACCAGCGTGAATAGGAGGGGAACCATAGTTGACTATATATATATATATATATATATATATATATATATATATATATATATATAATTGAATGGAGCGGAGTCAAATCATCAAAAAACATTGAAAAGTGAACGTTTTGTTAAATAATAAATGCGGACCGGAACCTGGAGAGTAGGGAGAAGCGGAACCAAGAACTCGATTAACAGTAACATTGGTTTAAAGCGAATAGTGGTATTCATCGCACCACTATTATACGGAAGGCGGTATTCCCTAGTTGGCAGCGATTCCATAGACTATCTGACACGTGGCTAGGCTATTGTTGCAATACCACCGCTTAAAGTGTGCCATCGCGTGTTAAAAAACGACGCTGGATGCTGAGAAAAATGCACATGGGTCGTTGATCTGGAAAAGAGACATCGGACAGTGGTCGCTTGTAGTAGATGCTCAGACGATAATAGAGATGCGCGAGGGATAAACAAGGTGGAGCCAGAGCCACGGGTTCATTACAAAGTCATATAGTGTTGGGCTATTAATATTCCGCCAGGCGAAAACCTTATTGTAAAGTGGAGAAATATAAAATTTGGTAATATAATTTGAATTACAAAGGTTATATATATATATATATATCTATATATATATATATATATATATATATATATATAGTCAATTGACTAAACCAGAGCATCGACACTAATACATGTTCAAAGAATTAAAATTTGATTATAAAGGATCAGAGGTAAATATATATATATATATATAAGCCGAGATTTATAAAAGCCATCATCCCTGGTGGTTACGGGGGTATAAGTCTGTCGGCTCAGTACGGTTGGGGTAAATCCCCGCACTCAATTTTAACCGTTGATCGCGAGTCAACATACGATCAGCAAGTCAACTGCGGGGGTTCACCACCTATTAACCGTCGAGCTATTCTCACTCCCGCTAACCGTCGATCGTTGTCTTCCGCCTGTTGATTCAGCCGCGCAGTTGGAAATTACATTCCAACATATATTATGTATAATGATTGTATATGTGAAGTGGCGAAACATGGAATTTTAGAATATGGTTTAATACGCCGAGGGTCAATTATTATGTTGTGTAGAATGGTTGTAAATGCAGAATTCGTGCATATGTACACATAAGAGATTGTCGGGTTATAACTATAGAGGAGTATTGAATTAATATCTCAATTCTCTGAATGGAGATATTAAAAGAACCCAGACTTGTTTATATAAATTTCCAGCATGGAATTAAAGAGAAGTGTGAGATTGCCCAGATTAGGAAATGATTGGGCATAAAACTTGTATGCAATTATGAAAAAAAGGAAGAGCATGCAGAGATACATATAGATTACAGGTTTGACAGGAATATGTACAGGAATGATTTGGACAGAAGAATAAGCATAGAAAACAGGGAATATGCAGATGACTGTGAACAAAGAGTATGCAGAACAGGTTCTTAACAGCAGCAAGAAAAGACAAATCCAGTAAAGCCAAAATCCAGAAAAGGAGCTGAGTAAAATTGAAATATGTGATTAAAAATGTGAATGTAAATGTTGTAATTAATTTTTTATTGGTTGTGATGCAAAGGCAAGTATCTTAAGGGAAAGAAAAAATCCCACTGTAGCTTGGAAATTTTTACATATTGTAGTAATTCTAAAAAGGAGTTGGAAAAAGGAATAAGAAGACAGAGGCCAAAGAGTCATGACTATTCACTTCAGATTCCTTGTGAAATACAAACAGTCATGTGAGAATTTATATATATAATATCAATTTTGAGAAGCTCAAGTAGAGTGATAGAGGGAGAGGGAGAAAATATAGAGAAGGCAGAGTATAGAAGTATAAGGAATAGAAGATCAAGAAAATAAGAGCAGAAAGAGAAGCTTCAGAATAGAGCTAATATCTTAGGTAAATCAACAAACATTCAATTTGTTAAATTGAGGAATTTGGAGCTTCCCTATCAAGTTGTTGCTTGATAGCTGTCAGTTGTAGCTGACTGAGGTTGGAGCCTCCTGTAGGATGGTGCCTACAGAAAATTGAAGGGAGTAGGTGCTTCCTTGCAAGTTGTAGCTTGTAGAATTGAGGTATGAGCCTCCTGTAGGTTGGTGCCTGCAGAAAAACAGTGGTGAGAGGGAGTTGGAGCTTGCCTTTGCATCACAACAATAATAAGATGTGGTTTTCTCCCTTTATGGGTTTCCACTTATATCGGGTGTCTTTGTGCATGATTTTTATGTGTTGATCTGATTTATATCATCTGCTTAATACCTGCTACTCTCCTATTAAGTTTGTTGTTCTATTATATTAATACTTGTTGCTCATATTCCAAGATTCTTACATATTAAGCTGGACATGAAATGAAGATGTATGTTAGTTTGAATAAAAGGTTTAAAAAGACTATGAATGTGTTAAACTGATTCACCCCCCCCTCTCAGTTTAACTAAGAGTTCAACAATTGGTATTAGAGTAGGTTCCTTTGTTCAAGTCTAACAACTGAAAGGAGATCCTAGGTTCCCAGGATGGTTAGTAAAGAAGGATGCTCAACGAATAAAGCCCCTTTCTTCACTGGTGGAAGTTACGCTTTCTGGAAAATCAGAATGAGGACATACATAATGTCTCCAGGAATAGAAGTCTAGGCTGCTATGGAATTAGGATATGCCCCGAAGGCAACTGACACAGAAAAAGAATCAAAACAAGATTTTGTCGCTAATGCTAAAGCCATGAATGCCATCCTGAATGGATTGTGTGAAGCAGAGTTTATTAAAGTAATGCATAAAGACACTGCCAAAAAAATATGGGATTCTCTTGAAAACATACATGAGGGAGACCAGAAAGTAAATACTACCAAACTTCAAGTCTATAGAGCCCAGTTTGAAAACTTAAAAATGAATGATGATGAAGACATTGCTAGTTTCTTCCTAAAAGCTGCAGAAATTATTAACAATATGAAAGCTCTTGGAGAAAAAATGCTAGAAAGTATAATTGTGCAAAAGATTCTAAGATCTCTTCCATCCAGGTTTAATCCAAAGGTGTCTGCAATAGAAGAAACAACTGATTGGGAGACCTTGACCATGAACCAACTACTTGGAAATCTAACAGCTTATGAAATGAGGCTCCCACAGAAGAAGCCAAGTACGAGGGAAGCAACCTTTAAAACAGAAAAGAAGAAAGAAGAAGAGGGAGACATATGCTCTTGCTCGGATGAAGAAGAGGCAAATTTTGTCAAGAAATTGGATAGAGGCTCGGGTAAATACAAAGGTAAACTCCCCTTCAAATGCTTTAACTATGGAAGAGTGGGACACTATGCTGCCAAGTGTCCTCACAAGAAAGTAAGGAATCAGGCTCAAGAGTCAGAGAAAAATAAATCAAAGAACTGGCAGAAAGGAAAGAAGTTCAGCAGAAAATCCTTCTATGCTCAACAAGACAGCAGTACATCTGAAGATTTAGATGAACCCTCAAGTGAAGAAGGAACCTCTGAATTTTTACTGATGGCCATAGAATATCTTGAAGGACTCTTACTAGAAGAAGAAGAAGAAGGGGAAGTCGACCTTGAGGGGGAGCTAAGAAGTGCTGTGGAGGAGATTGACAGACTCAAACTGAAGTGCAGAAAGCAAAAGGACATTCTTCTTAAGTATGTAAGAGAAGAATAAAACTCAGAATTACTCATGCAACTAAAAGTAGAGCTTGAATAAGCCAAGAAGATAGAAGACATGTTCCTTCAACAAATCAAGGATAAAACTCAAGAACAAGAGAAACTAGAAGAAGAAGTAGTATGTCTCAGGAAGAAACTAGAAAATGCTCAAAGGATAGTGCTTATAAACTTTTCTCAAATAAGCTCTAGTAAGTTGAATGAAATTCTAGTTGCTCAAAGATCCCCAATGATAAAAACCGGAATAGGCTATGAAGGAGAATCGAGTAAAGGCACAGAAAAGGAAAACAAAAATATTATTTTTTTAAAAGCAAAGAATAATGATGAAGTGGCTCAAAAAATTCCTACAAAATAAGAAATCAGCAATAAGGAAGACAGAGATCAGAAGAAACCACTAGTAGCAAAGAATGTAATAAATACTAAGACCCCTAAATATGTAAAATTTGGAAACCATCAAAGAAGATTCTTCCCTCCAATGAATAATTCCACCTGTTATGTCTGCCACAAGTTGGGACACATTGCTGCATATTGTCATGCAAGAAGGAGTAATTCAAACCAGCAAAATATGCAAACATTGAAGAGACTTCCTCAAGCAAACAAATGGAAGAGACAACCTTACATCAGGTATAGAAATAGCTTCTATGGTTACTGCTTTTATTGTAAGGAATTTGGTCATAAAATCATTGAATGTAGAAAGTATGGACAAAGATTGATGTTTAACACATCAAGGAGGTTTATGATTCAAAGAAATTTTGTTCATACTCATAACTCTGCAAAAATTATGATCAAATGTTGTATATGCAATCAAATTGGACATATACCTTATAAATGTCCTCTAAGAAAATGTAGTCCATCATCCCACAAAAGATACCAAACAAAAGGGTGCTTCCAGTGGATAAAGAAGGAGAATAAATGTGACCTGGCCCTAACTTCTCAAGACCTGAAAAGCCTGTGGTACCTGGACAGTGGCTGCTCAAAACATATGACTGGAGACAAAATAAATTTTATAACTCTTGATGAAAAGAAATCTGGCAATGTTACTTTTGGCAATGATAAATCAGGTAAGATCAAGGGAAAAAGCTCAGTCAACATAGATAATGGAACAGGAAAGGCACAAGATGTACTATTTGTAGATGGGCTGAAAGAAAATTTACTAAGTGTCAATCAGATGTGTGACAAAGGCTGTGAAGTTCTCTTTAGAGCACAAGATTGTGAAATTATATCAAGCGCAACAGGAAAGACTCTGCTCAAAGGTGTTCGAACAGAGAGTAATGTTTACATAGTAAAAGAGGAGGATGAAGCCTGCCATCTAAGCAAACTTGAGGAGTCATGGTTATGGCATAGGAGATTGGGACATCTCAGCTTCGACCATATCATAAGACTGAGCAAGAAGAAATTTGTCAAAGATATGCCAGAAATAAAAAGGCCTTCAAATACCATATGCAAATCTTGTCAATTTGGGAAACAAACTCGCACATCCTTTAAATCTAAAGATGAGCTATCAACAAGAAGACCACTCCAGCTTGTGCACATGGATCTGTGTGGACCTGCAAGAACTAAAACACCAAGTGGAGAATCCTACTTCATGCTGATAATAGATGATTTCTCCAGAATGACATTGGTTGGTTTTCTCAAGAACAAATCAGAAACACTAGAAAAGTTCAAGACATTCAAAGCATTAGAAGAAAATCAAACTGGATGCAAGCTAAAATGTATCATATCAGATAGAGGAGGAGAATTCATTGATTATGACTTTGCAGACCTATGCAATGAACATGGCATAAAACAACAATTTACTATTGCAAGAACACCTCAGCAGAATGGAGTAGCAGAGAGACCAAACAGATCTATTCAACAAATTTCCAGAGCCATGATGCAAGAGAATAATATTGCTCAAACCTTTTGGGCAGAAGTTGTACACACAGCAGTACATATTCTAAACAAAGCTCATTTAAGACCTAACTGTGACAAGACACCTTATGAGCTATGGCATGGTAAACCTGCATCAATCAAACACTTTAGAGTCTTTGGTAGCACGTGCTACATAAAGAATAATGATGAAAATCTGGGGAAGTTTGATGCAAGAGAATATGAAGGAATATTCTTAGGATATGCATCCAAGAGTAAAGGATACAGATGCTACAACAAGAGTCTTCAAAAAATTGTAGAAAGTATTGATGTAAGATTTGATGAAGAACTTCCAAATAAGACAAGAGATATAGATTGCAGCAGCCATCCTGAAAATCATGAAGAAGAGGACCAAGATGATGAAGAAACAAGCAAAACATCAGAAAATGTTGAAGTGAACTCAAAAACCCCCTCAATATACACTCAAAAGAACCATCCAGAAGATCAAATCATAGGAGACAAGAGTGTAGGAGTCCAAACAAGAAGGCAGCTAACAAAACAAACTGAAGAAGTATACATAGCCATGCTGTCACAAATAGAGCCAAAGAAATTTGAAGAAGCCAGCAAGGACAAATATTGGGTAAATTCAATGAATGAAGAATTGGACCAAATTGAAAAGAACAATTCCTGAGAACTAGTTCCTAGACCCACTGAGAAAAATGTCATAGGCTCAAAATGGGTATTTAGAAATAAAATGAATGAAGAAGGTCAAGTAATCAGGAATAAAAGCAGACTTGTCTGCAAAGGATACTCACAAATTGAAGGATTTGATTATGAAGAAACATTTGCAGCTAGAATGGAAGCTATCAGAATGTTCCTGGCATTTTCATGCTACCAAGACTTCAAGGTATATCAAATGGATGTAAAATCTGCCTTTCTAAATGGAGATCTAGAAGAAGAAGTGTACATGGAACAACCAGAAGGTTTCTCATTGACAGACAAAAAAGACTATGTATGCAGACTGAGGAAGGCCTATATGGACTGAAACAGGCTCCTCGTGCTTGGTACTCAAGGCTGGATAAATATTTGCAAAAACAGGGTTTTAAGAGAGGTGGTGTAGACAACAATCTATTCATAAAAGCCCATGAAAATGAACTCCTAATTGTTGTAGTGTATGTTGATGACATTATGTTTGGAAGTAACAAAGATGAACTAGAAAAAGGGTTTGCTGAAGAGATGAAAACAGAGTTTGAAATGTCTATGATTGGAGAGCTCAGTTTCTACTTAGGACTACAAATTCAACAAAAGAACACAGGCACTTTCATCTCTCAAGAAAAATACTTAAAAGAAATGTTGAAAAAAATCAAAATGGAGGACTGCAAACCTGTGACAACACCCATGATCACGGGATGCAAGCTGTGTGCTGAGGATGGGACTGCAAATGTAGATAAAAAACTCTATAGATCCATGATAGGAAGCCTGCTGTATTTGATAGCATCAAGACTAGACATCATGCTAGCAGTAGGACTAGTGGCAAGATATCAAGCAGCACCTAAACAAAACCATCTTCTGGCAGTAAAAATAATACTCAGATATCTACAAGGAACAACATAGTATGGAATTTGGTATCATAAAGGCAAAACCTTCACTTTAACAGCATACACAGATGCAGATTGGGCCAGCTCTGTTGATGACAGGAAAATTACAAGTGGAGGTGCTTTCTATCTAGGAGAAATTCTGGTGGCATGGTTAAGAAAGAAAGAAACATCCATCTCTCTGTCTACAGCTGAAGTAGAATATATAGCAACAACAGCATGTTGTACACAAGTCATGTGGATGAAGCAAACTCTTCAAGACATGAAGGTAAGCATTGATGAACCTATTTCAATCAAATGTGATAATACAAGTGCTATAAGTCTATCCAAAAATTCTGTACTTCACTCAAAAAATAAACATATTCCAATCAAGTATCATTTCCTCTGAGAACAAGTGGCTCAGAAGATAGTAAAGCTGGAATATGTACCAACAAAATAACAGACAGTAGATATATTTACCAAACATCTTGCTAGAGAACCATTTCAATATTTGAGAGATAAACTAGGAGTAGTATCTGCAGATGCTACTCTCTAATATAAAGAGAAAGCACAATTTCAGGGGGAGAACAAAAACGAAAATATCATTTCAGGGGGAGAATAGCCAGCAAGGAAAGCATGAATTAGGTCCTCAGGATCAAAGGATTAAGGAAAAAGAACACCAAGTTATTATCCTAAATTTATCTACATTATTCAAGCATCAAAAGGACTATTATAGAGCAAAAGGATCAGTATTGTGCTCTGAAACATTATATTAAGAATATGAAACATAAAAGACAAGTAGTGATTATACATCTATGACTAGATAAAGTTGATACAATGTATTCTATGAACTATCATTATTCTCACTTTTAGCTCTATATAAGTGAAAGAAATGTATCAATTTACAGTGTATTTTCAAATTTGATAATCCTCAAATTATTCTCTCAACAAGTCTTATACATCACTATGGAGCAGCATGGTACAAATTCAGCAGAAGAGGGCCTAAACATAACTCAGATAGAGGAAATGCAAAAAGAAACCCTTTGACATTGATGTCAAAGGGGGAGGAAGAGCAAGCAATAGGATAAAGGGCAGGAAAACAGAGAAAATGTATTGCCATCAATGCCAAAGGGGGAGACTGTTGGAAATATTGTCATTGATGGTAAAGGAGGTAGCAGATGCAGAGACAGGAACAATTACAAGGAGACAAAGATAGACAATGGAGGTAGAAAAAATGAAATGAATATTAAGGAGAAAGGCAGAGGCAGAGGAAGCAAATACGGAGACAGAGTTGTTATCACAGTAGTAGAGGCAGAGGCAGAGTGACAGAAGCGGCAGAGGCAGAGCCACAGCTATTATTACAGAGAAACCGTTGTTATTCCATGAATAGAGCACTTGTATTCGATTGACATGGAGGTTTTATATATGGTATAACTGTGCATTATATATATGGTAGGTGCGTTATATATATATATATGGTTTATATATATGCATACACTGAAGAACCAGTGTGAACAGGAGCGGAACCATAGTTGACAATATATCTATATATATATATATATATATATATATAATTGAATGGAGCGGAGTCAAATCATAAAAATACATTGAAAAGTGAACATTTTGTTAAATAATAAATGCGGACCGGAACCTGGAGCGTAGGGAGAAGCGGAACCAAGAACTGGATAAACAATAACAGTGGTTTAAAGCAAATAGTGGTATTCATCGCACCACTATTATAAGGAAGGTATTATTCCCGAATTGGCAGCGATTCCATGGACTATCTGACACGTGGCTAGGCTATTGTTGCAATACCACCACTTAAAGTGCGCCATCGCGTGTTAAAAACCGACGCTGGATGCCGAGCGAAATGCACATGGGTCGTTGATATGGAGAAGGGACATCGGACGGTGGTCGCTTGCAGTATATGCTTGGAAAATAACAGAGATGCACGAGGGATAAACAAGGTGGGGCCGGAGCCACAGGTTCATTACAAAGTCATACAGTGTTGGGCTATTAATATTCCGCCAGGCGACAACCTTATTGTAAAATGGAGAAATATAAAATTCAGTAATATAATTTGAATTACAAAGGTTATATATATATATATATATATATATATATATATATATATATATATATATATATATATATATGTATGTATGTATATATATATATATATATAGTCAATTGACTAAACCAGAGCGTCGACACTAATACACGTTCGAAGATTTAAACTTTGATTATAAAGGATCGGAGGTAAATATATATATATATATATATATATAAGCCGGGAATTATAAAATCCATCATCCCTGGTGGTTGCGGGGGTATAAGTCTCTCGGCTCAGTACGGTTGGGGTAAAGCCCCGCACTCAATTTTAACCGTTGATCGCGAGTCAACATACGATCAGCAAGTCAACTGCGGGGGTTCACACCTATTAACCATCGAGCTATTCTCACTCCCGCTAACCGTCGATCGCTGTCTTCCGCCTGTTGATTCAGCCGCGCAGTTGGAAATTACATTCCAACATATATTATGTATAATGACTGTATATGTGAAGTGGTGAAACATGGAATTTGTGAATATGGTTTAATACGCCGAGGGTCAATTATTATGTTCTGTAGAATGGTTGTAAATGCAGAATTAGTGCATATGTACACATAAGATATTGTCAGGTTATAACTATAGAGGAGTATTGAATTAATATTGCAATTCTCTGAATGGAGATATTAAAATAACCCAAACTTGTTTATATAAATTTCCAGCATGGAATTAAAGAGAAGTGTGAGATTGCCCGGATTGGGAAATGATTGGGCATAAAACTTGTATGCAATTATGAAAAAAAGGAAGAGCATGCAGAGATACATAGAGATTACAGGTTTGACAGGAATATGTACAGGAATGAGTTGGACAGAAGACTAAGCACAGAAAATAAGGAATATGCAGATGACAGTGAACAAACAGTATGCAGAACAAGTTCTTAACAGCAGCAAGAAAATGCAAATCCTGTAAAGCCAAAATCCAGAAAAGGAGCTGAGTAAAATTGAAATATGTGATTAAAATTGTGAATGTAAATGTTGTAATTAATTTTTTATTGGTTGTGATGCAAAGGCAAGTATCCTAAGGAAAAAAAGAAATTCCACTGTAGCTTGGAAATTTGTACATATTGTAGTAATTCTAAAAAGGAGTTGGAAAAAGGAATAAGAAGATAGAAGCCAAAGAGTCGTGACTGTTCACTTTGGATTCCTCATGGAATAAAAACAGTCATGTGAGAATTTCTATATATAATATCAATTTTGATAAGCTCAAGTAGAGTGATAGAGGGAGAGAGAGAAAATATAGAGAAGGCAGAGTATAGAAGTATAAGGAAGAGAAGATCAAGAAAAGAAGAGTAGAAAGAGAAGCTACATAACAGAGCTGATATCTAAGGTAAATCAGCAAACATTCAGTTTGTTAAATTGAGGAAGTTGGAGCTTCCCTATCAAGTTGCAACTTGATAGCTGTCAGTTGTAGCTGACTGAGGTTGGAGCCTCCTGTAGGTTGGTGCCTGCAGAAAATTGAAGGGAGTTGGTGTTTCCTTGCAAGTTGTAGCTTGCAGAATTGAGGTAGGAGGCTCCTGCAGGTTGGTGCCTGCAGAAAAACAGTGGTGAGAGGGTGTTGGAGCTTGCCTTTGCATCATAACAATAATAAGATGTGGTTTTCTCCCTTTGTGGGTTTCCACTTATATCTGGTGTCTATGTGCATGATGTTTATGTGTTGATCTGATTTATATCATCTGCTTGATACCTGTTGCTCTCCTATTAAGTCTGTTGTTCTATTATATTAATACTTGTTGCTCATATTCTAATATTCTTACATATTAAGATGGACATGAAATGAATATGTATGTTAGTTTGAATAAAAGGTTTAAAAAGACTATGAATGTGTTAAACTGATTCACCCCCCCCTCTCAGTTTAACTAACAGTTAAATTTTAAAATTGGTAGCCTTCAGGAGTAAGTATTGTGTGATGTGGTTGACATGGACACATGCCACCTAATTTTGGTAAGGTCATGATTGTTTGAGATGAAAGTTTACCATCACAGTGGAGGAAATACATATGAGTTCAGGAAGGATGTCAAATAATGCAAGCTCACCCCAATGATGTAAATTACAGCTATAATACCAGGAAGTTGTGGAAATACCAATGCGTGTAACAACAAGATCATGTTTTTTTCAACCAATAAGTTTGTACATGAGGAATGAAAGGAAAAAAAATTGTTAGTAGTGATTCCAAATTTTTTTTCAGAGGAAGTGAAATTAGAAACCATCATGATAGAAAACAAATCCTTATCAGATAAATTCGAGGAGAATGGTGTTGATGAATTTTTAAAAAGAATACCTCCCATGAGAAGTATTTCTCATCATATCCACTTAATTCCACGATCTATATTACCAAACCAAGCAACTTATTGGATGAATCCAATAGAGAATGACGAATGAAATAAGTAGGTACATGAGCTACTTGGGAGGGGACTAATAAGAAAGTTTGACTCTATGTGTTATACCAACTATATTGACTCCAAAGGAGATAGGTGAATGGAGGATGTGAATGGATTCTAGAGCCATTAATAGGATAACCATCAAGTACCAATTTCCCTTGCGAAGGATGGAAGATATTCTAGATTGTTTGAGTGATGTTGCACATATTTCACCAAGATCAACTTGGGGAGTGGTTATCATCGAATCTAGATGAGGCAATTTGATGAGTGAAAAAATAATTTCAATACCATAGACAAATTTTTGAATGGTTGGTTATGCCATTTCGGATATATAATTCCCATAGCATGTTCATGGGGCTCATTAATGAGGTATTGAAACCATTATTGGGAAGAAATTTGAAGTTTATCTGGATGACATTTTAATTTTCATTAAAAACATAGAGAAGCAATTATAACACATAAGGCATGTATTAAAGTGGTTGAAGGAAGATAAGTTGTTTATCAACTTGAGGAAATTTACAGTCATGTAGGATGAGTTAGTGTGCTTGGGATTTGTGATTTCGAAAGAAGGTTTGAAGATGGAGTTTGAAAAGGTGAAGGCTATTTTGGGTTGGACAACAACTCATACTACTTTTGATGTGAAGAGCTTTCATGGATTGAAATGTTTCTACGATAAATTCACTAGGAATTTTATCCATTTTTTGTACCACTTACTACTAGCATGGGGAATTTTAATTTTAAATGGACAATAATAGGAGAAAAAGAACTTGAACGTATGAAAAATAAGTGACAAAGAACCATGTTTTGGCACATCCAAACTTTGACAAAATATTCCAAGTTGACTATGATTCATGTGGGACAACAATTGGAGAAATTTTAAGTCAAGAAGGAAGACCAATAGTATTATTCAGTGAGAATTTGAATGTTTCCAAGAATAATTTTTTGGTATATGATGACAAGTTTTATTTTATTGTGCAGGCCTTGAAGAAGTGGAGACACTATTTTTTTCCTATGGAAATTTTCTTGTTTACTAATCACAATGCATTACAATATATCAACAATCAAGGTAAGTTGAATCAAAATTATTATAAATGGGTTGAAGACTTCCAAAGTCATAGATTTATTTTGAAGCATAGGTATAGAATGTCAAACAAAGTTGTATATGCCTTAATTAGGAGAGTGTTTCTACTCAACACTTTGTTAGTTCAAGTGGTAGATTTGGAAATCATGAGCTAAGTTTATGTAGAAGATGTTGATTTTGGAGAGGCATGGATAACTTGTAAAGAACCTTCGAATGTGGAAAAAACCATGTTATTGTATTACCATATCCAATAATGGTATTTATTTAAAAATTAGCAATTGTGCAATCCTCAAGGGTCATCAAGATTTAATATTATTAAGGAGCTACATGGTGGAGGCCTAGGAGTACATTTTTTCATGGATAAGATTGCAACATTAGTAAACCAGAGATATTTTTGGCCTAGCATCAACAAGGATGTCAGAAATTTTGTTGAATGGTGTAGAGTTTTCTGGCTAGAGAAAGGTAGAAATCGAAATACAGGGTTGTATACTTCATTTTTGGTACCAAAAAAACATTGGGAAGATGTGAACATGGAATTTTTCTTGGGATTTCCATGGAAAAAAAGGGAAATATGATTGAATTATATATATATATATATATATATATATATGTGTGTGTGTGTGTGTGTGTGTGTGTGTGTGTGTGTGTGTATGGTTTATTTCATAGCATGCAAGAGGAAAAGTGATGCTACTAAAGTGGATTTTTTATTCTTCAAAAGGTAGTGAGACTTGATGGGTTACTAAGAACCATTAATTTAGACAAAGATAAAATATTTATGGGTCACTTTTGGAGGATGTTATGTAAGGATATGGAATCTAAGTTTTTATACAATTCAACATACCATCTTGAAATAGATGTGCATAAATAATTTGTTAAGAAGAGACTTGGGAATTTGCTGAGAAGTTTGGGTGGTCGAAATCCCAACTAGTGGGATATGGTCTTGGTACATGAAAATTTTTCATACCATGAATTCGTGAATAGGTACACCAGTAAGAGTCCATTTCAAATTGTTTATGGGTGGTCATTGAAGGGTATAGTGAACCTGATACAATTTCTAGATTTAGGGGAAAGGAAGATTTCCTATGAAAGTGAATTTGTAGACATCATAAAGTTTCTACATGGAGACATGAATAAAATATTGCAGGAAAGTAATGAAAATTATAAGGAGAAACAAATTTTGAAAAGAAGAGAAATTTTTTTCTAAAAGAAGAGAAATGTTTGGTGTTATCACTCAGTAATTTCTCGAGGTTAAAGAACGAACTCACCGAGGTCACCATAGACCAAATATTAAACTCTAGGATGTAGCCTTCCTAGGGTTCAGAGAGGGCTCTCTCTATAAAATTTAAATTTGTTTTGATTATAAGATATTAGGCTAGTTATGATTGTGAAAATTGGTTTTGATTTGGTTTTTCTTGGTGGGACAAATCACTTAATGATATAGATAGTGGGAAATATTTTTGTCCATTGGGATGAGGAGTCAAAATTCGAGCAGTCAGAGCTAGGATCAAGGTCAAAAAGTCAAATTCTTTTAGGGAAAGATAGATAATCCCTGAAGATCTTGGAAGGTTGTTTGGTGAGGTGATATGATCGGGATAAAGAGCAATGAATGGTTCTTTGATCAGAAAAATAGAAGTAGTAGGCAGAGGTCAAATGAAATACGAAGCAATTAGGGGTTCCCTACTCTAGAAATCAATAGAAAAAATAGAAATGATAAACAATAAAGACAAGATGATTTTAAAAAATCCTAAAGTAATATTCCTATTTATTTATTCAAATTTAGAACACATAATGGATGCATGAAACGAAGAAGATGAACAATGACAAATAGAGAATACTTCACTTCAATATCTCATAATATGAATCCTAAATTATGATGCTAATTGCTTCGATCCAGTCTACTACTCAAGATTTGAAACACAAAAGCCTTCAAGTCCAATAAAAAATGAATATAGAAATCTTCAGCGATTTATTCCACAATAATACTTCAAACAGTGAATTATTTATACAAATTCTAAACTAGAATATCTTGAAAAAATATCAAGATTGGTTTACAAATATCTCAAAATTTTTTACATAAACATAACTCAATAAAAGGACACTCAAAACTAATGAATATATTTGGAACTATACTTATGGATTAATGGTGACAAAGAGGATAATTAGAATTTGATATCAACTCTTAGTTGATGATGAGACATCCAAGTCACTAACTGTCTCCTTCCTTTGTGAATTTTTCTCTAGAAATTATGCAAAATTGGGGTCCAATGATACCTTTTTAATTCTAAATATGAGATAGATATGAAAAGAGTGAAAGCGGTTTTTGTAGATAAATATGTTCATAAGATAAACCTCACTTAGGTTCCTAAAATTCATTTCCAGCTATTCACAATAGGCTCTGCCAAAATATGTGTAAAACAAAACTTTGCAGAGTCTGAAAAATAGGTTGTAAAGATGTGCATGCATATCTTATTTTGTAATATTTGTGCATAAAGTGAGACAGTTTTTTTAGCTTAGACTCTTAGGAACATAAACGTCCTCCAGTGTTTCAAAAGTCCTCTTTTATTGGCCACAATAGTTTCTGCAAAAGTATGACTTCAACATGAAATTTCTGCAAAAATGTCCCTTCTTGCTTTGTTTTCATCTTTTAACCTTACTGTTCTTTTAACTATTTTTACTTTCAACTTGGATAACCTTCATTGCTTTTGGTGAAAGTATTTTCATCTTTGTTTAACCATTACTACCTCTGTATCTACTTTTAATGTTTTACCTTGACTGCTCTGTTACTTTTTCTAATTTGACTTTCATTTTTACCATTAAATATGTAATTTAATCATTCTGATCTCTCTCTCTGACTTTGATTTAATCATTTCTTCATATACAAACTAATTTTTTAACGAATCTTTTGAATTAAAATATGAGAATTTGGAGAAAACAAATTTTTTCAACTAGTATTGAAATTGTTGCCCCAATTTCATATTCTGATAATAATATGTAACAATCAAATAATTCGTTAATAAAACCTTAGTCTAAAGGGAAACCAATAATGAATTTAGGGAAAAGGGAACATAGTGAAAGGATTTCTGACCAAAGCAGGGGTTGTTTCATAGTTTTTACCTTCAGATCTTAGGAACTCTTGTTTTTACGTTTTTTGTACACTTCTGTAAGCTTAGACTATTTACAGAAGGTATATCTAGTATGACAGAGGTCTATTGAATATAGTAGGCATAAAATGGCTTTCTTTTTTGCTTAAACACTCAATTTTTCCTTTAAACTATTCTTTAGACTCTCACAGGTTTATAAAATAAGAAACATGGTTTCTTAGACTTTTTTCAATGGATAATTGAGCTGAAAAATTGTTTGAAATTAAGCAGAAAGGGTCAAGTTACCTGCGGAGGATTTCTGTGTTTGATTAGAGATTTATATAGTTTGGAAAAACTAAATAAACTCAATGTTCTTCTTTAAAACTGAACACAGTATAAAACAGGGTTTTATTGAAATTTTGATAGAGTTTTGACTATTTTTAGGCAATCTAAAGGCTTTCTTGGAGAAATTAGGCTTATATTGGTTTCAATTTGTTTAGTAATTTATTTTTCAGAATGACAAAGGCTCGATTTTCTCAGAAAATACTTGTTTATGCAGGTATGGGTATTTTGAAATATGTTCTGAGTTTTTTGATGTGTCCTTGGTATATTTTTTGGTCTCTGGAAGAAATTTGAGTCTTCCAGCAATCTTCAATAGCAAATTCAGGCTTTTTTCAGGTTCTAGGTTTAAAAACAAAGCACAGGCTCCATTTTCTGAGTTGGGAGGACCAATATAGTTGAAAAATACAGAGAAAGGAATCAATGGTGGCTTTTCAGATTTTATTTGACATTTTAGGTTTAAAGTACCTGCAATTAATGGTCGTCATGTGAGGCAATGGGTGATTTTTGGGCTTCAAAGGCGAAAAACCATGAGTGATTATCACGCAATAAATAGGTGGTAAATGGTATTGGCTGAATCAGATGTGATCCAATAAAGTACAACCATGTGGAGGATATAGGAAAGGCTAAAACAACCTATTTCACATGGAAAGGACAATGTTATAATCACACAAATTTATTTGCAATATGCCCTTATGATCGTTAGATCTGGGATGGCTAATGCGAATGGGTGAGATTATTTATTTTGATTGGCGGGCGGGGGGAGGGGGATAATGTTGTATGTTTTCAATTAAAACATTAAAACGAATGTTTCAATAATATTAACATGGATATTATTATATGGCAAACAAAACCTTTTAACATGTGTTTTAATACCAAAAGGGCGAGATTTTTTATATTTGATATGTTTAAACCTATGGGGAGAAAGGACGGGTTTTATTTTCGTCACATGGGATATATAACCATAGGTTAAAACTTAAAATAGTGGGTTTGGGGATATTTGTATAGAATGGATTTAATAATATATACAGGAGGGATATAATATATGGATTTAATACTTTAGGTTAGTAATTAATATATAATGAAGATGTAATGAATTAAGATACATAGTTAAAAAGTAAGTAAGGTTTAAAAAAAGGCAATAAAGCATAGTTCGTCCCATATTTTTATTTTTACACATGAACTTAGGATAAATCTATTTTCTAGGTTTTTTGAGTTTTTTTTGAATGAAAATGAAATTATTCAGGGGGGGTTTACTTTTGTAAGTAAAAAAAGGTGTTTTACTTAGGAAATGGGATTGTATTTCTTGGAAAAGGGTGTATATGTTGATAAAATGGGTTTTCATGTAGGGAATATGATATTTTTAACCAATCACTTATTAAGTATTGCATCTAGTCCCAACAGAAGTCAGAGAAATGATCTGAGCCTCTTTAACTGAAGGTTTTGAATACTGGATCATTGTGGGGGAGGGAAAATTAGAAATTTTACCTGATGATGCTTTATTACATTCCTTTCCCAACTACTTTCCACCTACCCATCATTATTCTAACATTTTTTACTTCATTTGCATGGCTGAATTTAAGCTTGCAACCCAAAACCCATTTTTCTTTCAAAGCATAAATCTATCTAAGTCTAACTTTATTTCATCAAAGAGCTCAGATTCAATTATTGAGCTCCTCATTTATTCTCTAACTATCTAATGATTTGTCAAGTTTAAACTTTTTGAATTATCTTTTTTCTCTATCTAAAACATGAAATTCAAAGCATGAAGAGTTAAGATTAAACTATTTAACTGATCGTCGATTATGGCATTTTGAAAAATCTGCACATAGTCATTATTCTTGCAATAAAAGTAAATAATATTAGAATTTTTAGTTTCTCACTTTCAGGTCTTATTTTTATCTCTTTTTTCTTTTGGGATCTATATTTTCTAAGTCATTTGATATTTATTTTAGGATTTTTACCCTCTTTTCATTTTTTTATTATTTTCAATTATGGGAAAAAAACTTGCAGAATGCAAGGTATGTACATATTTAAACAAGACTATGAAAGTCAATTCAAAAATTATGAATCCTATTATTATAGTACCCAAACAGTGGCTCCACATGGGAATGGCATCTCCTTGTGAGATGTCAAGAACACCATCAACTAGTAGCTTGATCCATTGGGCCAATCACAAATATCCATATGTTGTGACTGAAAACTCTTGAACTGAATTTACACGTTTTATACAAACTAAAATCTGATCTGAGACTAAAAAATGGTGCAACTTTCAAACCAAACTACTACATCATCCATATTTTAGGGCCTTTTCCTTGGCTTAAAAATCTTAATGAATTATTTCAAACTAGGTCAAAACTGAAAACTAACATAAGCTAAAATCCTACCTACTTACTCTAATCAACTGTCCAACTGTTGGTTAGGTAAAATGAAATAACCAATCCAACCATTCAAGCATTATGTACTTTGATATATTTTGCTACATTTTCTTGTTGATTAGAAAAACTATAATTCTGAAACCTATTATAAATTTGTCAGCAAATGAGAGAATAAGAAAATACTTGATTTCCTTTGTTTACTCTACAAATTGTAGAACAGGATCTTCTGAGGTATATTTACAAATGTTCAACTGATCCAAGGAATTGTACCTCTATTTTTAATGGCCTTCATGCCATGAGACTAAATTTCTCATTTTTAATTTTATTTCCTTGCAAAATCAACCTATGATTGTTCTGAGATAATTTCATATTTTGAGATAAGCTTTGTGATGATATTTCTACTGATGGACATGCATGTATGCTGAAACTTTTATCATATTGATACTGAATCTTATATTTAGTTAATGGAGAAAGATTTTGATTGCATTTATCATTCATCACTTTAGCTATTTGATCATGAAAAACTTTGAAAGATTGCTGCAATTTATATATGGGTTTTAATGGAACTTCATAGATTTCAAGGGGTTGTTCATCCTTTAAAAACTGAAATGCTTTAGAGAATAATGGTATAGAACTTTCTTTCAAAATTTTTGAACTTTCTTCTTCGCTCCCTTATTTGATGTATATTGTCTGATCACTGTATTTGAGCTGTTAAAATTGAACTTCCTCATCCAACAAACTAGCTAGTGATTGCTCTGTGAAGTTAGCTTGAATTTGGAGAACATAATTATCATCATACTCATCATACTTAGGAAAATATTCAAAATAAGGAAATTCATCAATCGTACACATTAGAACAAAAGATTTCTTTTCCAGCAATCTTGATATATCTTGATTAGATTGGTTGCATTCTATTTGAATGTCATAATTTTTCTCAAAAGGAGTACTATCAGGCGATGGGCCTTTTCAGGAAGGTAGAACACCATGAGAAACAACATGTTATTTTGTCTCTTCATGGATAAAAACTTCAGTACATACATCAACATTAGAATAATTAAAAACAATTTCTTCATCATGTAAATATTTTGAGGATGGTTGCATTTTTAGAATCAAATTTATTTCTTGTTCGGTGAGGGAGGGTGGGAATCTTTGAATTCTTATATTTGAATAAAAATTATTTTTTCTCTTATGTAAAAAATGATCATGAGGTTGAATATTTTATTTAACTTAATTCAAGACATTATATGAAACATAATTTGTTACTACAGAGGGTCTTTGTGGATCTTGATTAATCTCCTAATCTATTTTCATCTTTGATTAACTCCTCTAGATTATCATGACACTTAACTTGAGAATGAAATTTATGGACTGTCACTAATAAATCTTCAGGATGCCAATTTCCTAAATTTTAAGATAATGTATGAGATCTTCAGCTTGATCACAACAATTTTCAGCTAATGATGAAGATGGAGATTCTTCTTTGTAATGCTCATAAAACACCTTGTGAAAATCCTTTAAATAAAATAAACTAGCAGGTTTGAGAGCTTCATACCATTCCCTTGCTTTTCCTTCTAAGGTTTCCATGAATAGCTTCATGAGGCAATCCTCATTCCAATCACCCTTTAATCTGCATGAGAGTATATGAAATTTAATGAGATGTAACAAAGAATCATCAATATTCTCATCTTGAAACATAGGAATATTTTTATCGCAATTTACCTTTGGTAGTTTGTGTTGAAATCTAGGTATGTGATCTATGCTCATGGGAGCATACTTGCATTGTATTCATGGGTTCATCTTGTAAATGATTCATAAATAAGGGCCACTATTTCTATATAACCAAGCTAGATCCTTCAACCAGTAGAGTCTTAGATTTTATTTTTAAAATTTATTTGGAGTTGCCAAGTAGATGATTTTAACCTTCGTGTGTCTAAAGTATGTCCACCATCATAGATGATATCTGATCCTTGTATAATATTTATGAAGAATATTTTCTTTCCCATTGGAGTCACCATTATGTTATGACTCAATAATCTCTTAAGGTTAAATAAAGAACTCACTGAGGTAACCACAGACCAACTTTTAAACTCTAGGATCTAGCCTTCCTAAGGTTTAGAGAGGGCTCTCTCTATAAAATTTAACTTTGTTTTGATTATAAGATATTAGGCTAGTTATTATTGTGAAATTTGGTTTTGATTTGGTTTGGTTTTGTGGGAAAAATTACTTAATGTGATGGATAGTGGGAAATCTGTTTGTCCATTGGGTTGAGGTGTTAAAAATCAAACAGAAAGAGCTAGGATCAAGGTCAAAAAGTCAAATTTTTTCAGGGCAAGATAGATAACCCTTGAATATCTTGGAAGGCTGTTTGGTGAGGTGATATGATCGGGATAAATATAAATGAAGGGTTTTCTGATCCGGAAAGAGAAGTAGTAGGCAAAGCTGAAACGAAAGAGGGAGCAATTAAGGGTTTCCCACTGTGGAAATCAGCAGAAAACATGGAAATGATAAACAATAAAGACAGGGTGCTTTTAAAAAATCCTGAAGTAATACTCCTACTTACTCATTCAAATTTAGAACACATAATGGATGCATGAAACAAATAAGATGAACACTGACAAATATAGAATACTTCACTTCAATAGCTCATCACATGAATCCTAAAATATGATGCTAATTGGTTTGATCCAGTTTGCTACTCAAGATTTGAAACAAAAAAGTCTTCAGGTCCAATAAAAAATTAATATAGAAATCTTAAGTAATTTATTCCACAATAATACTTAAAAGAGTGAAGTATTTATACAAATTCTAAGCAAGAATATCTTGAAAAAATATCAAGATTGGTTTACAAATATCTCAAACTATTTTACATAAATAGAACTCAATAAAAGAATACTCAAAACTAATGAATCTATTTGGAACTATAATTATGGATTTATGGTGACAAAGAAGATAATTCGAATTTGATATCAACTCTTAGTTGATGATGAGGCATCCAAGTCACTAACTGTCTCCTTCCTTTGTGCATTTTTCTCCGGAAATTCTGCAAAATTGGTGTCCAATGATACCCTTTTATTTCTGAATCCGTAATATATATTTCAAATATGAAAGATGTTGTTGTAGATAAATACGTTACTCAGATAAAACCCTCTTAGTTTCCAAAAATTAAGTTTGATTTGTTCACAAGAGGCTCTGAAAAAATATGTGTAAAACATAACTTTGCACAGTCTGAAAAATATGCTGTAATGATGTGCATGTATATCTTATTCTATAATACCTATCCATAAAGTGAGATAATTTTTTGTAGCTTAGAATATTAGGAACATAAACCTCTCCATTATTTCAAAAGTCATCTTTTATTGGCCACAATAGTTTTTGCAATACTATGACTTAAACAAGAAATTTCTGCAAAAATGTCCCTTCTCGCTCTATTTTCATCTTTTAGCCTTACTGTTATTTTAACTGTTTTTACTTTCAATTTGGATAAAATTCATTGTTGTTGGTGAAATTATTTTCATCTCTGTTTAACCATTACTTCCTTTGTATTTACTTTTACTGTTTTACCTTGACTGCTTTGTCACTTTTTCTGATTTGACTTTCACTTTTACTGTTTGCTATGTAATTTCATCATTCTGATCTCTTTCTGACTTTGATTTTATTCTTTTTTCTATACAAAATGTTTTTTCAATAAATATTTTTAATTAAAATCTGAGAATTTGGAGCAAACAATTTTTTCAATTAGTATTTAAACTGTTGGCGCAACTTCATATTATGATAATAATTTGTAACAATCAAGAAATTTGCTAATAAAACCTTAGTCTAAAGGGAAACCAATAATGAATTTAGGGAACAGGGTGTAGAAATTTGTTGAATAATGAAGATTTATCCACCGAGATTATCCTGATCACATATCAATTCGAATTCATATGCAACACATAATCTCTTCTACTCAGATCATCACACATGCGGAAATAAACAAGCAGTATGCGATCAAAAGATCATCAAAACATCACACACATTACACAGTATGTATGGGGAAAGCTTATAGCTGAAAACCCCCAGCTATAGTATATTATAAATGGAAGAGAAACATGTAACAATCTTAGTACAATACTCCTCACAAGTACTCAGTACTGTCTCATGAAGTTACACACAAACTAGCTTGGTTTTGAACAAGTCACAGGTTCAAAACACATCCACTAATTGCCTGCCTCTATTGCGCAATCAAGGCTGGTATAATGAGAGATCCAAGGTTCAAATGTCCTTGGCTTTACAGCGCAATCATGATTGGGAATTCCTCCAAGTGTGGTGCAAATCTCATGCACAACTGATGTCACAACTGATAGCTATCTCAACCCTTTCATCTACCTCTTTCACTGGTCTCCACTGAACTTTCCATGCACTGTAGTGAACTGATGTGTTCTTGAGTTGAATACTGAGTTAATAATTAGTGAATTAAATAATATTTAATCACTCCACTCATTACTAGTTGATTAGCTAGTTAAACTAATCTTAACTAGTTCAACTAAGTTAAACCGAACACAACTCCACTAACTGTCCCATCAACTCCACCAAACTTCTGGCACTAAAGTCCTAACTGAAGTCAACCATGCATGAGCTCACCAAACCCCTAGGAATATCATAATTCCTCTGTTAGATGCATGAGCCACTTCTGTAGCTCGAACTGAAGTGCTCCAAGAGAGTAAACTGAAGTTTAGAGTCCAAATATTATTAAGGGTAAATAATATTTGACTTTTCTATTTTTAGGATAGGCAGTCTAAAAATAGACTTCGACCTAAATGTCTAAAAATAGAGGTCCATCTATTTTTATCAACATGACCAATACTCCAAGAATAGCATACTGCAACTCCCAGACCATGCTCCATATGTCTAAAAATAGACATAGTCTAAAAATAGACTTTGCGCCAAAAATAGCCTGCGGGCCCACTTAGTGAAGGCGACTTCATTTCACTACGTCCACCTGCTGTATTTTTAGCCCTCCTCTCGGGAAACATATGGATTATCCGGCAACCCTATCCCCGCTCTCGTGACCCAACTACTTGTGAGTGCTCGTCGTAGATGCGGCCGCATCCCGATCCTCCGTGGGAACATATGAAAGCATCATGATTCTCCGCTCGAACACACATTCAGATGATGGTACCTGATGTCGATGTGTTTGGATCTATCATGAAATAATAGATTAGCTGAGAGCTTGATGCATCTCTGGTTATCACAATAAATCATTGTAGGCTCCAAGTGCAACTCGAACAATCCAACGAGGATCTTCCTCATCCAAATAGCCTCGCATGCAACTAAGCTTGCTGCCATGTACTTGGCCTCTGCTGAACTGAGTGCCACGGATCTCTGCTTCCTGCTGTACCGCCAGAAACTACCGTCGACCCAATGGCCGAAAACTCCTCCAAATGTGCTCTTTTTGGTCCGTTGGGCTCCTTCAATCTCGCATCAAATAGCTTTAAAAGCTTCGCTCCATCCTCCCCGCTTCCGTACCATAGACCATATCCCGATGTGCCACTAAGATAACGCAATACATGCTCGCCTACCTTCAGAGCTTGGTAATCTTAACCATAGCTTGCGAAAGCTGGTTAACAACATAGCATATATCGGGTCGTGTATTGACTAGATACATAAGCGACCCCACCAACTGTCAATAGACAGTGGCATCCACTACCTCCGCTGAAGTAGCATCCTCCTTCCTCCAACCACCAGGAAGAGGAGTGTCAACAGGCTTGTAGGCATGCATTTTGAACCTCTCCAGAATCTCCCGGGCATACTTGCCCTGAGAAACAAATAGTCCTCCACTGTGCTGCCAAATCTCCAATCCCAGGAAATAATCAAGGAGGCCCAAGTCCTTCATCTCAAACTCTCGTGCAAGATCCTCCTTGCATGAAAGTATCAACAGCTCATCACCCGTCAAAATCAGATCATCTACATACAGTACAATGATCAGTAGCTTCCCCTCCACCACAACTGCACAAAGCTAGATCAAATTTCACTTGAAAACGAAGCCCGGTGAAATAACCGTCAATCCGTGTGTACCATGCACGAGGTGCTTGCTTCAAACGTTTCTAGTGCTCTCTTTGGAGTCTGCGCACACATGCTAATCACCGCCGAAGATCTGAAACCTTCGGCCGCTGCACACCTCCTCCTCAATGACTCCATCGAGAACCAGCTCACATCCATCCGATGGAGCGCCATCCCATCCGCGCCGAGAGACAGGGATCGTCCGTATGGAAGAGTACCTGCGTCAGCAAAGGTCTCTCATCAGATCCCATCCGTGGAGAAGCCACACGCATAAATCTCGCCTTGTACTTCTCCACACTCCCGTCAGCCGTCTGCTTCACTTTGTAGATCCATCGCGAACCCACCACTGATTTCCCCACCGGTCTTGGGACAATCTCCCATGCACTGTTCCTGACGATCGAATCATATTCTTCGATCATGGCATCAACCCATGCGGGTTCCTCCACAGCTTCCTCAAAAGAGGATGGCTCCGTCACAACACATTGACTCACAAGAGCCATGTATCCCGTGTACCGATCCGGTGACTGCCTCTGTCTGCGCTGTGCTGTAGGTGGTCCTACAACCTTCTCTGCATCTCAAGCCAGTCGCTCAGCTTCTGTAGTGCGCATGTGCCCTCTGATGGTTGGCGCTACATGGGTGGTTTCTTCCACCTCTTGAACCTCCTCTTGTGGCTGATCCACATCCGGAAGCTCCTCCTTAGGAACTAACAGCCCCTCATCTGCATGCAAGTGTAGCTCCCTCTCAAGCGAACACTGCATGGCTTTCTCCTCCTGAAATTTTATATCCCGTCGCACAACAGTCTTGCGACTGTCTGACAAATACACCCGATAGTTGTGAGGTGTATCAGTGTACCCCACAAATATTCCAACCTCAGCAGTTGGATCCAGCTTCCTTCTCGCATCCTTCGTCACATGCATGTAGACAGGAGAGCCAAAAATCCGCAAATGGGAAATATCAGGCCTCTTGCCAGAATAAGCCTCCTCCGGTGTACTCATGCCAAGAACCTTGTGAGGACAACGGTTCTGCACATACACTGCTGTATTGCATGCCTCAGCCCACAAGTGAAGGGGTAGGCCCTGATCATGCAACATCGCCCGTGCAGCACCCACGATCGTTCTGTTCTTCCACTCAGCCACCCCGTTCTGCTGTGGGTTATGGGGTGCGATGAGCTCTCTCTGAATCCCTTCTGCGCTGCAAAAGTCTTTGAATTCAGCCGAGATGAATTCACCACCATTGTCGCTCCTAAGAGCCTTCACATGCTTCCCCGATTCCTTCTCTACCAGCACCTTGAATTCACAGAACTTAGAAAATGTCTCGCTCTTCTTCTGCATGAAGAAGATCCAGCACTTCCGAGAGAAATCATCAACAAAGATCACGTAGTACTTGTGCTTTGCTGTCGAAGCAACTGAGAAAGGACCACACACGTCTGTGTGAACTCTCTCAAGGATCGTCGTGGCGCTACTATCCTTCTCGTGAAAGGTGGCTTTCACATACTTCCCCAAGGTACACCCCTTGCACTGATCTGACTGCGCAAGAGTGCCCTTAGGAAGCCCAGTAGAAATCTGCTGCAGGATCTTCAAAGCTCCGTGGTGAAGGTGGCCCAATCTCCTGTGCCACAGTTCGCCCTCATCATCCCGGCTCACCACTTCTCCTGCCTTGCATGCCATTACTGCGCAGCCATCTACTTGCAACTGATAAAGGTTCTTGACTCGAACCCCTATCTTCTGGGTCTCACCAATAGTCTTACTGCGCAGGAAGGCTTTTCCTTCGCTGAAGACCACATCATACCCCTTGTCTTCCAACATCGCCACAGAGATCAGGTTCTTCATCAATCCCGGAACATGCAAAACTTCCTTCAATATGAAAGGTTTACCAGACTCCCTCTCAAAGGAAATGGTACCGATACCAGTCGCACTGTATCTACCATCATCGCCCATCTCGATGTGCACTCCAAGATATTTTTCCTCCAGATCTGAAAACATATCTCGATCTCCGGTCATGTGAAATGACGCACCACTGTCCAAGAACCAAACTGATCCCGCCACACTTGAAACCAAGCATGCGATCAGTGAAAAATCCAGTTCGAATTAAGAAGCCAATGCCTCTCCCGCTGCAGATCCGGCAGCCTTCTTATTTTTCTTCTTCTGCGGACAATTTGTGGCATAGTGTCCGTGCTGGTGACAGTGAAAACACTTCACCTTGGACATGTCTTGCTTCTTGCCTTTCGCACCAGACTGAGAAGCCTTCTTGCTCTTCCCCTTCTTTGCTTTGGCAGCCAAAGCGCAATTTTCTTCATCAGATACCTTGGATGAAGATCCATCCCTGGTAGTCCTCCTTATCTCCTCCTGCATGAGATCCGCCCAAAGGCGCTCCCATCCTGGCAACTTCTCCCAACCATTGACACTATCTTGATATGAATGCCAAGCCTTCGGAAGACCAAGGAGAGCCAGGTCCACCATATCCTCTTCTTCGAAAGTCACCCCCACACTTCCCAGCTCATATCTGCATTGAGTGAGCTTCGTGAGGTATTTGGCGATACTATCGCCTTTCTCCATCTTGATGTTTCTGAGCTTATCTTTGAGCGCCAGCTTCCTTTGTTCGCTCTTACTCTGGAATAGATATGTCAGCTCTTTCCACATTAAATATGGAGAAGTTTTTCCATGCAGGCTGGATACAATGTGATCCTTAACGCCCTCCAACAGAATCCTTCGACATCTCGCCATCTTCTTTTGCCAAGCTTCGACTTCAGCAGGATCAGTGGGATTTTGGACATCCGTATCTACGAACTCCTTCAGTCCATTATCTTCTAATAATACCTCCATGCAATCTTTCCATGAAACATAATTCGAACTGCCTTCAAGAGCATATTCGAGTCGCAAACTGTTGAAAGACATTTTCAACTCTGGCACCAAGAAAACAAACTGCTGCAAAATTCGAATTCAAACTCAAAGCTCAATCGCTCTTGATCTGTGAGAAAAAATTATTTCTAGCACAGAGATCTACTGCAGGGGCATTTACTTGATGTATCACCTTTCAAAGGAAAGGATGGATCCAGAGGCTACCTAGTCCGCATGCAGACTCTGTCTACCGAAATAATTTTGTAATCACTGTGATGATCAATCTAATTTGCTCCGATAGCTTCTATAGCTCCGATAAAATGTAGAAATTTGTTGAATAATGAAGATTTATCCACCGATATTATCCTGATCACATATCAATTCGAATTCATATGCAACACATAATCTCTTCTACTCAGATCATCACACATGCGGAAATAAACAAGCGGTATGTGATCAAAAGATCATCAAAACATCACACACATTACACAGTATGTATGGGGAAATATTATAGCTGAAAACCCCCAGCTATAGTATATTATAAATGGAAGAGAAACATGTAACAATCTCAGTACAATACTCCTCACAAGTACTCAGTACTGTCTCATGAAGTTACACACAAACTAGATTGGTTTTGAACAAGTCACAGGTTCAAAACACATCCACTAATTGCCTGCCTCTATTGGGAAATCAAGGCTGGTCTAATGAGAGATCCAAGGTTCGAATCTCCTTGGCTTGACAGTGCAATCATTATTGGCAATTCCTCCAAGTGTGGTGCAAATCTCATGCACAACTGATGTCACAACTGATAGCTATCTCAACCCTTTCATCTACCTCTTTCACTAGTCTCCACTGAACTGTCCATGCACTGTAGTGAAATGCTGTGTTCTTGAGTTGAATACTAAGTTAACAATTAGTGAATTAAATAATATTTAATTCACTCCACTCATCACTAGTTGATTAGCTAGTTAAATTAATCTCAACTAGTTCAACTAAGTTAAACCGAACACAACTCCACTAACTGTCCCATCAACTCCACCAAACTTCTGCCACTGAAGTCCTAACTGAAGTCAACCATGCATGAGCTCACCAAACCCCTAGGAATAGCGTAATTCCTCTGTCAGATGCATGAGCCACTTCCGTAGCTCGAACTGAAGTGCTCCAAGAGATTAAACTGAAGTTTAGAGTCCAAATATTATTAAGGGTAAATAATATTTGACTTCCCTATTTTTAGGATAAAAGTAAACTTCAAAATATCAGACTGCGACCAAATGCTGTCTAAAAAATATGTCCATCTATTTTTACCAACATGACTAATAACGGTTTAAGAATGAACCCCTCTTTAATTGTCTCCATATGTCTAAAAATAGACATAGTCTAAAAATAGACTTTGCGCCAAAAATAGCTTGCGGGCCCACTTAGTGAAGGCGACTTCATTTCACTAAGCTCCATCATATTGTTGCATTTTCAACACAGGGAATATAGTGAAAGGATTTATGGCCATAACAAGGGTTTTTTTCATAATTTTGACCTTTAGATCTTAGGAACTCTTTTTTTTAGGTTTTTTCTACACTTTTGTAAGCTTAGACTATGTACAAAAGGTATTTATAGTATGATAGAGGTCTATTGAATATAATAGGCACAAACTGGCTTTCTTTTTTGTTTAATCCTTCAATTTTGGATTTAAACTGTTCTTCAGGCTCTCACAGGTCTATAAAATAAGAAACAGGGGTTTTGTAGGCTTTTTCAACGGATAATTGGGCTGAAACATTGTTTGAAATTAAGCACAGAGGGTGTAATATTCCAAAATTTGCACACAAGCAAATTGGAATATTAGATTTGGATGTTTCAACTTAGGAGAGGAATAAACGGGGAAGGAGGCCCATGAGCAATAAAGATATGAATAAATGCCACCTCAGTAAGGAAGTATATCACATTAGGATTTGGTTTTACACTTCCAAGTGTGAACAAGGGAAAAATAGATGGGGACATAGTTAAGTTTGACTAATTAAACATGCATTCTTGAGGATGAAAAGATCACTCAAGTGAACTAGCTCAATGTGAACAAGGATCAACCTAGACACACATATGAGAACTGGATTGAAGATCCCTTAGTGTGAAAAGAGATATTTCAAGTGGATTAGTCTCAGTTGACCAAGTCAACAACGCTGCTACAAGCAGGAGGGAAGCAAACAAGGACAACGCAGTTTTAGAAGAGGAATCTTCACTAGGAAGTCAACTCAACAATGTGTGGGTTCCGGGGTGAGGAGGCTCACCAAATATAAAAAGTAGGGCATAGCATTAAGGATATCATTCATTTAGTATTCATCTATATTTTGTCTTTTGAATACCTGCATGCTTCAGCTATTTAGCTATGGTTGCAACACTGCTTAGTGCAAGGAATTCTCGGGCAGGGATTCCATCCTTTCATTGGACCAGTTTGATTAAGGGATCAAATGGAAGGATTTGAGATTTAATATCATCATTTGGCTTAGGTAAAATAAGTCATATTCATCTACAGTGCAGTTCCCTTCAAAAAATGTGTCATTTATGCAGGGGCAACAACAACAGGGTTGCACACTTAGATTTTGTGTGAGTCTTAGAGGAGGAAGTGCTTATTTCCCTCCGGGAGTTCCAATAAAGAAGGCCTAAGGCCATTTTCTATATTATTCAGCTATTGTATGCTATATTCAGCCATGCTTAATAGAAATTTGCATTAAACTGCATTATTTCCTGCATTGATGCTTTTTGTACATATATACTGCCAGAAACCCTTGCCGGGTGTCTTATTCCTTGTGTAAAAGAGGTTAAACCTCCATTTATCTATTATTTGATTAATATAAAATACATATCAGTATTATTTCATCATTTTATGTAGAAAACCTCATTGGAATTACGCTCTCATAGTCTTCAGAAATGTTGTAGTGGAAAGTCATGGGATTGGGGTGTTTTTGAGCTATCTCTAGCTGGGGAGATGTGTTTAACTTAGCTAGAATGATTTTTTTAAGCTCAAATTTAATATGGAATTTGTATAATTTATAAAACACAAAATCCAAGTACCATTTCCAATATTTATTGTGTTATTTTCTAAAAGTGAAGTTTTTCTGGTCCAAAATGTTGTATTTCCTCATTCCGGGAGAGAAAAGTGAGGCATAATTCTGCTATTGATCATTCATTTGCTGGTTAATTGTTCCTTGTACATCTTGTGAACTAATATAAATTGTTATTTCCAAGATTTTCTTAAGCCATAAGTTCAAAATATATTCAGATATTCTATTTATTGCAGAAAAGACCTATTTTGGGATATTACAGTGGTATCAGAGCTGCCATCTTGGCTCATCATGTGGATTTTAGATCCAATCAGAAAATAAGAAAGAGAGGAGAAAAAAATGATGGAGAGGATGAGATTACTCTCATCCATTTTCAGATCCAAGAAGAAAGAAGAGAAATGCATTGAAACTCCATGAGGGTTTCAAGGAGGAGAAAGATGCAGCGAGATCTCTAAAAGGTTTCAAGAGGAAGAAGAAGATGCATGCACTTCCTGTTCTCATAAAGGAAGTGTAGAGCATGGAGACCACTTAGAGCATGAGATCTTGAGTCGGTATGTGGCAAAATACAAGTGCCAACCTAGGGCTTTTAAGGACACCCTATATTTTTCTCAGTTTATCCAATGGGGAGAAGAAAGAAGACCTTGCAGTGGGAGAATGATAAGAGGAAACATATTCCTATTGTCTACATTTGATGGATCACTCAAGTGTGCAGCAAAGACTTGGGTGGTGAGACTAGAAGCATTTTTTGTACTACACCCAGTAGTGGAAAAAAAGGCTATATACATCTCAGTGCTGCACTTAGAGGGTGGTTCAGCCATGTGAATCATGCAAAGGTGCCTAATTTTGTAGATTTCACTCAAGCAGTAATCAGGAGGTTTAACAATAGGAGATCAAAGGAGGAGGAGTCCTCTTCTCCACTTGAGGAGCCTAGTACTAACATTATCACTTTCCTGGGGGAGCAATCACCTACATCAGCTGTTAGGGTAGCCATTACATTGGAGGGAGGAGACCTTGTAGCACTACAAGAGGTTCTCCCCTCTCACCAAGATATGGGAGGGTTTCCAATTTTATTTATTGCAGCAAATCATTATAAAAATTGTGGAGATTTGTCTTCATATGACCCAGGGTTGAACATTATTACTGAAATAGAGCAGCGAGATTGCAATACGCGGTGCAAGCTTGAATGATTGAAGGGGAAGATGAACCATCAACCTCATGTATCACTGTTGAGTTTCATAAAACCCTTCAGGTTGGAGAGTAACATTTTGGAGGATGTCATGAACTTTGAGATAGAGTACAAGGGAGCAACTATATCATTGGAGAGTCTGTCAGCACTGTCAAATAATAGCAGTGAGGCGGCTTTGCCTTTATCACCTTTATATCTTGATGGATTGAAGATGGCTATGGACATGAGATCTTCTCCAAGAGATCTCCAAGAGAAGGCATTTTATCACTTCAGGACATGAAAAGAGGAGGAACTGGTTGTGGAGGATGGTAGCCCACATTGGAATAATTCCAAGATGAAGAGGCATCCACATGGCATTGAGTGGATGTGGGTGGAGAGAAAGAGGTTGGTAAGCCACCTGCAAATTTATGATACAGGGAAGCAACAGCAAAAGCTGCATTGGCTACTCTAGAGAGAGTTTTGCCATCATGAGACATATCCTTTTCCAAAGGGTATGTGTGTGGAAGGGACTTGGCAGGGTACTTGCATCACGAAGCACCAAGGAGTGTGGATGCATTGTGATGATGTGATCATTATGCTTTCACCCCAAGAGTTGAATGATGGAGGTATGAGAAAGCAGCATAAAATTTTGTTTCTTTGAAGGATTGGGAGAGAGCAAGGGTAGAATTTCTCTCACACTTGGAATGATGTTGTAAGAGTAGGGGATGGAACTATTATAGTGGAAGGAGGCTACTCCTTAGCCTTAGATGATCTGGAAGTGCTTCCCTCTTGGAAGGAAATTCTTATATGCAACAGCATTATGGGAGGAGTATTTGACATGGGGCATGTTAGGGGATGGATTTATGGGTTTGAAGGAGCCTATTTGCATAGGCCAACACCATTGTCACTTGCAAGAAGGAACTTGTTGATGGAGTGTTCCCAGGATCACTTCATATTTGATGCACTTGGTGGGCATATAGGAGGTGAGATTGGTAGAGTAGTGGATGGACTCATCTATTATGGTGGTATGTTCTCATTGACTTGGATTTATAGGCATACAAAGGGGGATTTTGATGTAGCATGTGGGTCATTTCTCTTCATATGTGTATGTCATACCACTATGAAGGATTCATCGATGGATTTTGTTACCATTTCTTTGCAGTTCATTTCTCTACAAAGGGGAAAGTTTTTCTTTAGGCTCCATGGACTATTTTTGGGCGGCTATTATGATGGAGACAACCATATACTATATTATCTGGGGCAATCTTTTGGCTACCCCTTGTATGGGTGAGATGACTTACACAACAAGCCATTTGTCAAGGGACAAATTGCCAGGCCATTTCCTGAAGCTACAGTGGGGAAGACTGCACTAGGGCCACTTGGGAGACCATTTGTACTTTCCAGCACCAAATGAAACCTTCAGTATTTCTTTCATTCTGATGATGATCATGAGCCAATTTTCTGATGTTTTTCTCGCCTTTATGGGGAGCATGATTGGAGGAGGAACACGTTGGGTGGATGTGTTCTTGGGGGAGAAGCATCCCCACACTTTCTGCATTACATGTTCTATGGGGAGCATGGGAAGAGACATGGCCTCTACAGAAAAATATTTGTTTCCTTATGAATAGGGCAATGATATTTATGGGATACTATATGGTGGTGGTTTCTTATCCATCATGTATGAGATGGTTTCAGCCAACTTTATTCACAACGCTAGAAAAGGGACCTTTGGAGGTCTAGTTTCCTTCTTGCCATTTGAGGGAAACATGATTGCATCCCAAGATTAGCAAATTATCTAAACTTATATTAAGTGGAGAGGAGGACAATGAGGGGTAGGCTATCTTGTCTACCATATTCAGATTTTCATCCCACCTATTCTGCATGAGCTCAAGGTGGAAGAGATCCTTCATGAGTTGCCATCTTGGAGGGTGATTCATTTTGTTTGGTTGATAGCTTCGAGAGGAGAGGTTCAAATGGGGATGATGAATCCCATTCCATATCAGCCCTCATACGTCAAGAGGACTTTCAAATATCCCATTGTTGCCTCCGTGTATGTTTCACTGTCACATAATGTCAGCTATTTGGGATGTTCCCCAATAGATGGCTTGCACACTTGGGAGGGTCAAGTCAGAGATATATTAATGATGAAGCACCTTGATCCTTGGAGGATTTCATCTTATGAGGTTGCTACAGAGGGGAAGAGGATGCTCTTTAGTCCTATCCTTGTAGTTTCTTGAGGACAAGCAACATTTGGGAGGGGAGGACTGTAATATTCCAAAATTTGCACACAAGCAAATTGGAATATTAGATTTTGATGTTTTCACTTAGGAGAGGAATAAATGGGGAAGGAGGCCGATGAACAATAAAGATATGAATAAATTCCACCTTATTAAGTAAGTAGATCACTTTAGGAGCTGGTTTTACACTTCCAAGTGTGAACAAGGGAAAATTAGATGGGGACATAGTCAAGTTTGACTAAGTCAACATGCATTCTTGAGGAGGAAGAGATCACCCAAGTGAACTAGCTCAATGTGAACAAGGATCAGCCTAGACACACATATGAGAACTAGATTGAAGATACCTTAGTGTGAAAAGAGCTATTGTAAGTGGATTATTCTTAGTTGACCAAGTCAACAACGCCACTACAAGGAGGGAAGCCAATAAGGACAACACAGTTTTAGAAGAGGAATCTTCACTAGGAAATCACCTCAACAATGTGTGGGGTCCATGGTGAGGAGGCTCACCAAAGATAAAAAGGAGGCAATAGCATCAAGGAGATCATTCATTCAGTATTAAGCTATCTTTGATATTTTGACTGCTTGCATGCTTCACCTATTTAGCTGTGGTTCCAACACTGCTTAGCAAAAGGAACTATCAGGTGGGGATTCCATCCTTTCTTTGGATCAGCTTGGTTAAGAGATGAAATGGAAGGATCTGAGCTTCAATATCATCATTTGGCTTAGTCAAAATTAGTCATATTCGTCTACAACATAGTTCCCTTCAGAAACTGCGTCATTTATGTAGGGGCAGCAGCAACAGGGTTGCACACTTAGATTTTGTGTTAGTCTTTGAGGAGGAAGTGCTTATTTCCCTCTGGGAGTTCTAATAAGGAAGGACTAAGTCAATTTAATATATTATTCAGATATTGTATGTTATATTCAGCCATTCTTAATATAGAGTTGTAGTAAACTGCATTATTTCATGTAATGCTTCTTTTTGTACATGTATACTATCAGAAACCCTTGTCGGGTGTCTTATTCCTTGTGTAAAAGAGGTTAAACCTAAATTTATCTATTATTTGATTAATATAAACTCCATATCAGTATTATTTAATCATTTTCTATAGAAACCCTCATGGGAATTACACTCTCGTAGTCTTCAGAAATGTTGTAGTGGAAAGTCATGGGATCGAGGTGTTTTTGAGCTATCTCTACCTGGGGAGATCTGTTTAACTTAGCTAGAATGATTTGTTTAAGATAAAATTTGAAATGGAAGTTTTATAATGTATAAAACATGGAATAAAAGTTCCATTTACCATATTTATTGCGTTATTTTCTTAAAGTGAAGTTTTTATGGTCTAGAATGTTGTATTTCCTCATTCCGGAGAGAGAATAGTGAGGCAGATTTCTGCTAATGATAATCCATTTGCTGGTCAAATGTTCCTTTTACATATTTTGAACTGATATAAATTTTTATGACCAATATTTTTTTAATCCCTAACTTTAGAATATATTTAGATATTCTATTTATTGCAGAAAAGCCCCATTTTGGGATATTATAGAGCGTCAGGTTACCTGCGAAGGATTTCTGGGTTAGATTAGAGTTTTATATAGTTTGGAAAAACTAAATAAACTCAAATTTATTCTTTAAAACTAAACACAATATAAAATATGGTTTTATTGAAATTTTGACAGAGTTTTGACTATTTTTGGGCAATCTAAAGGCTTTCTTGGAGAAATTAGGCTTGTATTGGTTTCAATTTTTTTAGTAATTTATTTTCAGAATGAAAAAGGATTTATTTTCTTGGAAAATACCTGCTTATGTAGGTATGGGTCTTTTGAGATAGGTTCTAAATTTTTTGATGGGTCCTTGGTACCTTTTCTGGTCTCTGGAAGTAGTTTGAGTCTTCTAGCAATCTTCAAGAACAAATTCAGGATTTTTTTAGGTTCTACATTTAAAAGCAAAGCACAAGCTTTGTTTTCTAAGTTGGGAGGATCCATACAGTCAAAAGATATAGAAAAAGGAATCAATCATGGATTTTCGGAGTTTATTTGACATTTTAGGTTTAAAGTACCTGCAATTAAGGGTGGTCATGTTGGGCGATGGGCAGTTTTCGGGCTTCAAATGTGAAAAAATGTAAGTGGTTATCACACAAGAAATAGGTGGTAAATGCTATTGGCTTAATCAGGTGTGATCCAATAAATTTCAACCACGTGGAGGAGAGAGGAAAGGCTAAAAAAACCTATTTCGCATGGAAAGGACAATGTTATAATCGCACAACTTTATTTGTGATATGGGCGTATGATCGTTAGATCTGGGATGGCTAATGCGAACGGGTGAGATTATTCTTGAATTTTCTCGACGTTCAGAGTGGGGTCTGGGGTCTAATATATGCGGCGGGATTGGTTATAAACTTTATAAATATGTATTTATAAAGTTAAAGATTTATGTTATTTTGATTTGCGGGGGGGAATAATGTTGTATGTTTTTAATTAAAACATTTTATTGAATGTATCAATAATACTATCATGGATATTATTATATGGCAAAAAAACCTTTTAACAGGTCTTTTAATACCACAAGGGCAAGATTTTTTATATTTGATATGTTTAAACCTATGGGGAGAAAGGGCGGGTTTTATTTTCGTCACATGGGATATATAACCATAGGTTGAAACTAAAAATAGTGGGTTTGGGGATGTTTATATAGAATGTATTTAATAGTATATATGGGAGGGATATAATATAGGGTTTTAATACTTTAGGTTATTAATTAATATGGAATGAAGATGTCATGAATTAAAATACATACTTTAAAACTGCGTAAAGTGTAAAAATAGGCAATAAAGCATAGTTTGTCCCATATTTTGATCTTTGCACATGAACATAGGATAAATATATTTTGTAGGTTTTTTGAGTGTTTCTTGAATGAAATGGAAATTAGTCCCAGGGGGGTTTACCTTTCTAAGTAGAAAAAGGTGTTTTACTTAGGAAAAGGGACTGTATTTCTTGGAAAGTGGTGAATATGCTGATGAAATGGGTTTTCATGTAGGGAATCCAATATTTTTAACCAATCAATTACGAAGTGATGGGTCCGATCCCAACAGAAGTCAGAGAAATTATTTGAGCCTCTTTAACTTAAGGTTTTGAATACTGGATCACTGTGGGGGAGGGAAAATTAGTAATTTTTCCCGATGATGCTTTATTACATGCCTTTCACAACTAATTTCTAACTACCCATAATTATTCTAACATTTTTTACTTCATTTGCATGGGTGCATTTAATCTTTCAACCCTAAATCCATTTTTCTTTCAAACTATCTAAGCGTAACCTTATTTCATATGAGAGCTCAAATTCAGCTATTGAGCTCCTCATTTATTCTCTAACTATCTACTAATTTTTCAAGTTTAAACTGTTTGACATATCTTTTTTCTATATCTAAAACATGAAAGTCAAAGCATGAAAATTTAATATTAAACTATTTAACTAATCATGGATTATGGAATTTTGAACAATCTGCACATAATAACTATTCTTGTAGTAAAAGTAAATAGTAGTGGCATTTTTACTTGCTCACTTTCAGGTCTTATTTTTATCTCTTTTTTCTTTTGGGGTCTATTTTTTCTAAGTCCTTTGATCTTTCTTTTAGCACTTTTACTGTATTTTCATTTTTTTATTATTTTCAAATATGGGAAAACAACTTGTACAAAGCAAGGTGTGTACATATTTACAATACTATCAAAGTCAATTAAAAAATTATGAATCCTATTATTATAGGACCCCGACAGTGGCTCCACATAGGGATGGAATCTCCTTGTGATATGTCAAGAACACCGTCGAATAGTAGCTTGATTCATTGGGCCAATCCCAAACATATATATGTTGTGACTGAAAACTCTTGAACTGAATTTACACCTTTTTTTGCAAACTTAAATCTGATCTGAGACTAAAAATTGGTGCAACTTTCAAACCAAACTAATACATCATCAATGTTTTAGGGCCTTTTCCTTGGCTTTCAAATATTAATGAATTATTTCAAATTAGATGAAAACTTAAAACTAAAATAAGCTGAAATCCTGCCTACTTAGTCTAATCAGTTGTCCAACTGTTGGTTAGGTAAAATGAAATAGCCAATGCAACCATTTAAGAATCATGTAATTTGATAGATTTTGCTACATTTTCTTGTTGATTATCAAAACTGTAATTCTGCAACGTATTATAAATTTGTCAACAAATGAGAGAATAACAAAATACTTGATTTCCTTTGTTGACTCTAGAAATTATACAACAAGATCTTGATATTGAAGCCTATAGTTAGTTGTTGGAGAAAGATTTTGATTTCATTTATCATTCATCACATCAGTTATTTGATCATGAAAAACTTTGAAGTATTGCTGCAATTTATATATGGGTTTTAATGGAACTTCATAGATTTCTAGGGGTATTTCATCCTTTAAAAACTAAAATTCTTTAGAGCATAATGGTATAGAACTTTAATTCAAAATTTCTGAACTTTCTTCTTCACTCCCATATTTGATGTGTATTGTTTGATAAGTGTATTTGTGCTGCTAAAACTGAACTTCCTCATCCCACAAAATATCTAGTGATTGATCTGTGAATTAGCTTGAATTTAGAGAACATAATTGTCATGATACTAATCATACTTAGTAAAATCTTCAAAAGAAGGAATGTCATCAATCATACACATTAGATCAACAGATTTCCTTTCAAGCAATCCTGATATATCTTGATTGGATTGGTTGCATTATATTTGAAGGTCATCATTTTTCTCAATAGGAGTACTATGAGAAAATGAGCCTTTTTGGGAAGGTAGAACAACATGAGCATCAACCTGTTCTTCTGTCTCTTCATGGATAATTTTTTTTTTTACATACATCAACATTAGAATAATTAGAAACAATTTCTTCATTATGTAACTATTTTGAGGATGGTTGCATGTTTAGAATCATATTGATTTCTTCTTTGGTGACAGGGGGTGGAATATTTGATTTCTTAGATTTGAATAACAATTGTTTTTTATCTTATGTAAAAAATGATCATGAGGTTGAATATTTTCTTTAACTTCATTTAAAACATTATATGAAACATCATTTGTTACTACATAGGGGCTTTGTGGATCTTGATTCATCTCTTGATCTATTTCATCTTTGATTAACTCCTCTTGATTATCATTACACTTAACTTGAGAATGAAAGTTATGGACAATTACTAATAAATCTTCAAGATGCCAATTTGCTAAATCTTCATTAATATTTTTAAGATAATGTATGAGATCTTTAGCTTGATCACAAAAATTTTCATCTAATGATAAAGATGGAAAATCTTCTTTGTAATGCTCATAAAGTACCTTGTGAAAATCCTTTAAAGAAAATAAACTAGCAGGTTTGAGAGCATCATGCCATTCCCTTGATTGTCCTTCTAAGGTTGCCATGAATAACTTCATCAGGAAATCCTCATGCCAATCACCCTTCAATATGCATGAGTGTATATTAGATGTAACAAATGATCATCAATATTCTCATCTTGAAACATAGGAACATTTTTATCCCAATTTACCTTTGGTAGTTTGTGTGGAAATCCAGGTATGTGATATCTGCTCATGGGAGCATACCTGCATTGTATTCTTGGGTTCATATTGTAAATTAGTCATAAAGAAGGGCCACTGTATCTATACAACCAAGCTAGATCCTTCTACCGGTGGAGTCTTAGATTTGATTTTTAAAGTTTATTTGGAGTCGTCAGGTGGATGATTTTAACCTTTGTGTGTCTAATCAATGTCCACCATCATAGATTAGTTTTGATCATTGTATAATATTTATGAAGAATATTTTCTTCCCCAGTGGAGTCGCTATTATGTTATCACTCAGCAATTTCTTAAGGTTAAAGAAATAAATCACCGAGGTAACCACAGACCAACTTTTAAACTCCAGGATCTAGCCTTCCTAGGGTTCAGAGAGGGATCTCTCTATAAAATTTAATTTTTTTATTATTATAAGATATTAGGCTAGTTATGATTGTGCAAATTGGTCTTTATTTGGTTTGGTTTGGTGGGAATAATCGCTTAATGATATGGATATTGGGAAATGTGTTTGTCCATTGGGCTGAGGAGTCAAAAATCAAGTAGACAGAGCTAGGATCAAGGTCAAAAAGTAAAATGTTTTCAGGGAAATATAGATAACCCCTGAATATATTCTAAGGCTATTTTGTGAGATCATATGGTTGGGATAAAGATAAATTAAGGGTTCTTTGATCTGGAAAAGAGAAGTAGTAGTCATAGGTCAAATGAAAGAGGGAGAAATTAAGCGTTCCCTACTCTAGAAATCAACAGAAAACATGGAAATGATAAAAAGTAAAGAGAGGGTGATTTTAAGAAATCCTAAAGTAATACTCATGTTTATTCATTCAAATTTAGAACACATAATGGATGCATGTAACAAAGAAGTTGAAAAATGACAGATAGAGGATACTTCACTTGAACATCTCATCACATGAATCATGAAATATGATGCTAATTGGTTCAATCCAGTCTACTACTCAAGGTTTGAAACAAAAAAGCCTTCAAGTCCAATATAAAATGACTATAAAAATCTTCAGCAATTTATTCCACAATAATACTTCAAAGAGTGAAGTATTTATACAAATTCTAAACTAGAATATCTTGAAAAAATATCAAGATTGGTTTGCAAATATCTGAACTTGTTTTACATAAATAGAAATCAATAAAAGGACACTCAAAACTAATGAATCTATTTAGCACTATACTTATGGATAGATGGTGACGAAGAAGGGACTCCGAATTTGATATCAACTCTTAGTTGATGATGAGGCATCCAAGGCACTAACTGTCTCCTTCCTTCATGCATTTTTCACCATAAATTCTGAAAACTTGGGGTCCAATGATACCTTTGTATTCATCAATCTGAACTATATATGTAAAAATTAAAAGATTTTTTTGTAGATAAATATGTTGCTAAGATAAAACTCTCTCAATTTCCCAACATTCGGTACCAGTAGTTCACAACAGGCTCTGCAAATATATGTGTAATACAAAAATTTGCACAGTCTGAAAAGTAGGTTATAAAGATGTGCACGTATATATTATTTTGCAATACCTGTGCATAATTTGAAATAGGTTTTTGTACCTTATCATATTAGGAAGATAAACCTCCTCCAATATTTCAAAATTCATCTTTGATTGGCCACAATAGGTTCTGAAAAACTATGACTTAAACCTAAATTTATGCAAAAATGTCCCTTCTTGCTATGTTTTCATATTTTAACATTACTATTATTTTAGTTGTTTTTACCTTAATTTTAGATAAAATTCATTGTTGTTGGTGAAATTATTTTAATCTCTCTTTAACCATTACTACCTCTGTATTTAATTTTACTGTTTTACCTTGACTTCTCTGTCACTTTTTTTTATTTGAATTTCACTTTTACCATTCACTATGTAATTTTATTATTCTGATCTCTCTTTGACTTTGATTTAATCATTTCTTTGTATACAAAATGTTTGTTCAATGAAGCTTTTGAATTGAAATCTGATAATTTGGAGCAAACAATTTTTTCAACTAGTATTAAAACTGTTGGCCCAATTTCATATTCTGATAATAATCTATAACAATCAAACAATTCCTTAATAAAACCTTAGTCTAAAGGGAAAATAATAATGACTTTAGGGAACAGGGAATAGAGTGAAAGGAGGTATGGCCATAGCAAGGGTTTTTTCATAATTTTGACCTTCAGATCTTATTAACCCTTGTTTTTAGGTTTTTTGTACACTTCTATAAGCTTAGACTATATATAGAATGTATTTCTAGTATGAAAGAGGTATATTGCACTATAAGGAAAAGACCCTCTAGCGGAGGTTATAAAGGAGGTTTTTAGTGTTATAAAATTGGCCAAAATTGTCAAAAAAAACATATGCTACCACATCTGTTTCTGGTAACGGAGGTTTTAGCAGAGCTTTTAATGAAAATTCAACACAACTAAAAAAAAATGGGCGGCCAGAGGTTATTATGGATGGTTTTTCATCGGTGCTCTTATCAAGTTTTAATGCACCGGTGCGTATCGGTAGACAAAGCATTGGGGCTGTCTAACAAGAATGCACCAGTCTGTTAAGGAAAACAACAACACTGAGCCTGGTGTTGGTGATACAATGCATGGGGCCATTCTAATTGGTCTTGGGATTTGGGCAGTGCCCATAGGTCGTATAGGATCACCGGTGTGTGTATCTTTATGAGGCACTGGTGCTCCGTATCACAGAAAGACACCGGGATTTATAATTGGTATCAATATTCCTGCGGTGCACATAGCATCTAAAAATGCACCGATGCTTATAAATACATAAACACCCCATATTTATAACTGGAATATTTATAATGCACGTCGATATTTATAACTGTAATCGGTATTAGTGAGGTTCCCATAGAATCATAAATGCACCAATGCGTATAGACACATAAACGCATCGGTTTTCATTTTGTTTTTTTAGAAACATCCACCTCTGACAGTCCAATTATTGTGATTGTTTTAAATTCATTATTCATCAAAAGTCGACACATCTTATAACAATATTCATATTAATTACATTTTTATTAATGCATTTGAATGTGTTGTTTGGATTAATTTGTTATATCATATCAAAATTATTTTTGTTTTTTTAAATTCATTATTCATCAAAATTTGACACATATATATAATCTTATAACAATATTCATATGAATTAAAATTTTGTTATTGCATTTGAGAACGACAATGGAGAACGCAATAGAATAAATTTAAAAATATTTTATGATTATATATATAAGGCACTATTTATCATACAGAATGGGACAATTATTCGTATCCCTTTGTCTTTCAATTGCGACACTATGTCCATTACATAAAATAAAATGTTTGATTTGATAGACATATTTCAAAAAATAAAACTCCTTGCTTTGATATCCAAATTACATAGTGATCATCATTCTTCTCTTGAACTGCTACCACTACTAGAGCTACTTCCATGACTTGGATTATTTTCAGGAATGTTGTGTTCATGGCGTTGATTGTTTTCTTCTTCTTCACTTTCCATCTAGAAACAAAAAATTAAACTGAAATGAGTGTATATACATTGGTGAGAATAATGAAAATTCCAATATCAGATAATATACATCATTGTAAATTGAAAATAAAAATGATGTACCATAGCAACAATTGACTCATAAACTATAAACATTATTTCAAAACCATGTACCATGCCATCATTCAAAATTTCATCTGTTGGCACAGTTCCATACTTTGTTTCCTGCAAGTTTTATACCCCATAAAAAATCATATATTTAATATAAAAGATGTTTTTGTTCTATTAATTATAGAAGGAGCTAATTAAAACAAGATCGATAGATGCTTACAAATTCCACAATTAAATTCTTGTATGCCAACATATACTCACAACCCATATTTAACCCAATTTCAATCAATTCGTTTGATGGTTCTTCTTTCTATGTTAGCACCTGTTTGAAGACATTCATTGATGATTTTCGTAAAAAAACTTAAAAAATACAAAAATGAAATCTAGTTAAGTTGTTATAAGGAAGTAACAATTACTTACAAACTTAGAGATCAACCATTTTATTCCTTGTCGTCCTATTTTATGTGCTGAATGGGTTCCATTTTCTTTTATTTTCGGAAAGAAAATTATTGACAATTAATATTTAATGCTAAATTGTTTATTTATTGTACCTAATGATCAAAAAATTCAATGATTACATATTACATTTGAAGCACGTTGTTGGATTCATTCCACTAGATCCCTCAAACTTTTGTAAAAGTTTTTTCCCCCTTTCGTTAACTTCCATCACCACTCAAGATGAGCCAAGGAGCAATTCATTTTCATTTGCATGTTATATTTTTTTATTTTCTTAGAACAACATTCCTTTTCTAAGTTGTTGGTCCCTGTAGAACATTAAACAGATGTGAATTAATAGACTATTTGACACATGATATCTAATAATTTTAAGTATATTATTAATGATAATTAAAAAAAGGAACTCATATTGGATCAATCGTGTTGTTTCATTCACCTGATTCATCTTTTTGCAATTTTCCCATTAAAATTTTACGCTCTTCTCGTCATAGATCAGAAATAATCATCTCGAGCTTCGTCATTTTGTGGCTCTACATGATAAAAAATAAACAATACATATTAGTTAAAGTTACAGATAGTTCAAAAATAATATTTTTTATAAAGAATTTACAAAGAACTTTCCTTTTTTGATTTTCTTGATGTGTTAACAGTATTTTTGTGACTTGATATCTTGTTATTAATTTCTTGATCAATCTGAATCCTGTAGCATATCATTCATTAATATATTTATAAATAAATTCTCAACTGTTCAGGTAGAAAATAAACACCGGTGAGCCTTTCATGAAATCTTCACCGCCGCCGGTGCGTGTACATATTAACAACACACTGCAAAATAGTATAATACACCGTACGGTGCATTCCATACTATAAACGCACTACAAAAAATGTAATCGACCTAACGATGTGTGGGGTATTATAAACGCACTGCCAAAACAGTGTAATACACCGTATGGTGGTTTCCTAGTTAAACAGAGCACCGGTGCCCTATTTCAGATTTGGCGCATGGATTTAAAAAAAAAAAATTCATTTTTTTACGACACAGAACTTTCCGGTGCACTGTAATAATATAGAGCACCAGTGTGGTGGCATACGGAGGGCGCACCAATAAAGAAAACTCCATTTTTTCAAAAATTCACGCAATGGCCGAATGGATTGGAATCCGACTATGGAAGTCGTCCCAAGGGTTGGACATCATTCTAAAATGAAAAAACCTAATTCCGAAACTGTAGAAATAGGTAGAAGAAAGGGAAAAAAACCAAAGAAAAAAAAGGGTTCAGGGTAAAAATGGAAAAAACTGTAGGAAAAGAATAAAAAACTGCAAAAAAAAGTAAAAAAAAGAATTAAATTTAATTACGAAATGGTTTGAAATTCTATGATAAGGGGCTTGAATCACCAAAGTTTTTGTTTCTAATTGTCTGAATACTTTTATTCTAACGTTTTTCGCAATCCACAATGCCCTCGTGCTCTCCTGCAAAAATGTGACTGAAATGTTTTAGCAAAAATAGTGAAAAAATTAAAAGTGTTTAGTATTTAAAGAATTATTTTATCAAATTAGATTTTCGAAAATATTTTGCTGCCCATTTTTCAAATTTCCGCATTTTTTTAACTTAAACAGAATAGAGTTGTGTTTTTTTTTTTTTTTTTTGCGTTTATTCGCTTTTGGTGCGCAAAAATGTGACACACCGGTGCGTTGTATTAATAAGACACACCGGGGCCTGTTAGGATGATAAGCGCACCAAAAATTTTAAAGTTTTTTTTTTCGTTGTATGTAAGATCATAATAAAATAATGATAATTATAAAGTACATGAATTTATTTTCATTATTTTCTAAACTTTATGTTACAAAAATTCGTATTATTCTAGATTTGTTATTTTACAATTATTTTCAAATTTACAAATTTAAATATTTTAATAAAATCATTTCACATTAATACAATTAGATTTTCACATTAATAGAATTAAAATTTTACAAATTAATATTTTACAAATTAAAATTTTACATACAATTACAATTACAATTTTACATTAATTTCACATACATGAATTACGATTAGAATTAGAATTACAATTTTAATTTTACATATAATTAAATTTAACATTTTACATATAATTACAATTACAATTACAATTACAATTACAATTACAATTTTACAAATATTTTACAGACAATTCAATTAAAATTACAGTTACAAATACAATTACATTTAAAATTTTACATACAGTTACACTTAAAATTACAATTAGTACAAATACAAATACAATTTTACAATTACATTCACGACATAATATTTAATAAATATCATAGTCATTTAATAATATTAAATGAATTAATAAACATAATCATGATCATGATAACCACTGTACAAACATCATATTCGACTCATAAACACATTCATTTAACATCAAATTAAAAGTATATATTAACATCATCACAACACAAACATCAAATATACATCTCAATATAATGTAAAATAACTCATGTGCCTACCACATATACACATCTATCTGCAAGCTAAACATTAAATGAAATAATCTAACATGACTAACAATATGTGCCACATCATGATGATCATCAACATGAAAATTAAGCACAACTGCAACATGAACATAAAATGCATGGACCATATATATATATATATATATATATATATATATATATATATATATATATATATATATATATATATATATATATATATATATATATATATATATATATATATATATATATATATATATATATATATATATATATATATATGGATATGTTAAAAATATACAACTATAATATAAATCATCTCATGGATCAGGTGCTGGTGGTAGTATAACAACATGATCAATAACACTACTAGAAGTGGATGCGACCTGCTTAGTAAAGCTTGGTGCAGCCTCAACAGTCGATGGTCGACTAGCCTGCTCATGATCATGATGATCACTAGTATCGATGGATGTATCCGCTCATGGTTGTACAACATGATCAATATGAGGCACAATAGCAGTTGAGGCAGCTTGCTCAATCAATAGTACTGCAGCCTCGGCGGTCGATGGTCCAGCCTATTCATGATGATCGTGACTAGTACTCTTGGTGGATGTTGCAGGCTGCTGACTAGACGTGGCCAATGGTCCAACCTCATCTTCATGATGACTAGTGTCAAATGTTGGCAGTGGAGCCTCACGCTAATTATCAGGCATGCCATGAGGTGAATAATCAGGAGATGCATCTGAGTGGCTGTCGGCAAACTATCCATCATCACGTGTCGCAGCTCGACTACGCCTATAGCTATGGAAAATCCTCCTCAATCGCGTAAAAATTTTCATAGCTCCTACAACATGCTACATAAGGTCGTACATGTCATGTGGCATGCCTCTCCACATACGTATCAATTTATTATTTCCCTATATATCTCTGTAATGAGTGGGCCTGATGCCCGCATCTGAAATGAATCCACAGAGTTGGCTGCCCAACTCCATCTGGTATTTGGTCTTTGGTCGACCACTTCTAGCAAAAGGTGGTATCGGTTCACCATGAGGCGCATGAGGATCAACACGTCTCTCTGCTGTGCCACCGCCTAATCCTGATCTGGCGCATCAACCATCTCCTGATTGTAATCATCAGGATCGACACCTAGATCATGTGGTCGATTCGGCATCTCATCGCCATCAAAATACCCAATGTCTGCAAAATATATACAAGTACACAACAATAATTAGAAAATTTCATTACAAAATTTAATAAAACAGCAATATTACCTCTATCATCTGGGGGCTCATCAGGAGTGAAGAGGATGTTGGGACACCCTCACCAATCTAGTCCAGCATAAGAACATGGGACCATAATGAAGGGATGTAGCCTGCCAATGTTGGCTAGTAAGTCTAGCGAATCACATGATATCCTCACTAGAAACATAATGTCTCCCCTATTGGGCATCATATTCCCCCACATGTGCATCCGGGCCTCCAACATCGGCCTACGAGGCTGTTAAACAAAACTAGGTCTCATCTTTGCAAACCTCTCAAAAAACAAACAAAACAGCTCTGAAGCAAAAGGGAATTTGACCCACCCTTGTGCATGAGCATGACATCTGTCTAAGGCCATACAAAACTGTTACAAAAAAATGGCAGACCACCTGACAAGTTATCGCTGTTGTACTAAATAATCAACGTAATATAAAAGCGAGCAACTAATGCATTGCCCGTCACTGGTGTTCTGCGAAATGATTAAAGCAATAATAGAGAGGCACTGCACGTCCTATCTACCAAAAGCACCTATACGTAACTGACCTCTAGGTACCTGAAACTCTGAAGGAGATAGTACATGTGCTCCAATGTATCTCTAGGAGTAAACTAACTAAATCCTTGCAACACAACCAGGTGGCACGTCTGGGAATGAGGGGGAATCCACTGCTCTCCCTGATAGTCCTGTAATAAAATAAATTTCCTCCTCAATGGGTGTGTACCACTAGTCAGGACCAACCTGAAAATCCTGTTAGTGGGCATTCCACCTGTCGATAAGATGTCCCAAAAGCACACTATGGGCCTTTAGGCCAGAAATATCCTCCTCATAGAGCTTGAGGAGGCCTACTTGCTTAAGGATCTCCTTGGTATCTGCATTAATAAGGTGAGGGAATCCATCTCTCTCCCTCTCTCTTGCCTCCCATTGGAAAATCATGTCATAATGTTTTTATTGTTGTTGTTTTTGTTGCTCCTGTTCTCTCTGAATCATTGCCATCTTAAATCATTTTTTTTATTAAAACATAAATTTATTTATAAATATACATATATAATGTTTTTTGACAAAAAAACAAACATACAAGTTGGTGCTCCATAAAAATAGTCACGCACCAGTGTCGGTGCATCCTAATATTTTACCGCACCGTCCCCAGGGTCCCTAATGAAACAGATTGCACCGATGTTGCTGTCGACGTCTATTTTTGAAGCACCGTGGAATGTACATAATTTAGAATAGCGGTGCGCTAACTGAAATATACACCCTAGCACGTATAGTCATGTCAGCGCACCAACTTCATGACAATGACATAGTTGACAGTGTAGTCTTTTACCTGGCCGCACCATTGACCCTCTTGGAATGAAAAATGCGGTGCACTGACATAAACCGGGGGAGGGAATGCAGTCAATGCACCGCACTGTGATTTCCAGGGTCAATTGTCCACCTAGATAAATGAGCGGACCATCTTTCTTATTTTTTATTTTTTAGTTTAAAATTTATCAGGGCGCCTTTCGGCACCGCCCTAGAAATGGTACGGTTACCGTTAGCACCAGTAGTGGTGTTGCCTATAAATTTTATGGGTAGCCCCACTAATTGGTGTGAGATGAATAGCTCAAGCACACCATGCGACATTTTTTTTTTTAAATTATTATTTTTAAGTTGATTTCAATTTCTAATCCGCTAAAAGGCTTAATTACAGAAAAACTAGAAAAATACCTATACATTTTGTCGTCGAGGAGGCATATTGGCTGTAAAATTTTGAAAATAAAATTTGCCCGCTGTTTCTCAAAATGAAAGTTGGAAATTGGTGGAAAATGCAGAGTAGTAGTGGGTGTAATGGGTGCAATGACAACACTGATATCAGGGCGGCTCAAAAATAAAGAAATAGCACAGGGGCTTGAGAGCTCTGGAGCACTGAAGAAAGTTAATAATGAATTTTTTTGGCCGTAATTTTTTTTTCATTAACACTGTTTCGGTGCGCGGGGTCTTCTAAGTGCACTGGTGCTATTAAACAAAACCGCAATGGGATGTTTCAGTTTTGGTGTGAAAATTTGATGATGCACTCGGGCGGCCTAATTGTAAAGCATTGGTGCGCAATAGTTGCAAAGCACTGGTTTTTTGGCCTTATTTTTTTTTATATATAATGCTATTTCAGTGCATGCGGTTTCGTTCGCACTGGTGCTATTAGAGAAGAATGCACCAGCTCATTCCTATTTTGGCGTGGTGTTTTATGATCCACTGGCGAGGAAGAGTATTGATGCCCCAATGCGTTACAGTAATTGGATGCCTCGACGGTGTGTACTTTGTGCACGCTGTCCAGTGTGCCAATGTTCGGTGTCCACCAATGCATTTTGTGGTATCATGCACACTGGTAATTGATAGCTCAGGAGCACTGAAAAACTGAAAAATCTGAGGTTTTTGTCGTAAATTATTTTTTAGTTTAACCCTTTATCGGTGTGCATTGTTTATAGGCACACCAGTACTATTTGGTATAAATGCACAGGTTGAATTTTTCTTTCACACTTTTTTTATGATGCACCAATGTGGTTGCTTTCTGCTGCACCGGGTGGTTTCATTGTTGGCGTTGTGTTTTATAATGCACCGGTGCAGACGAGTTGTGTGGCACCGCTGCTCTATTATATTATGACGTACCGGGCATGTGTGTACAAATTGCACGGTGTCTGGTGTGCCAATGATTTTTCTGCCTCGATGCGTTCATTTTTTGAGAGCACCAGAGCGAGTTGTAATGATAAGAGCATCAATAGGGAAAACATCCGCAAAGCCCTCTGCCCGCCAACCTTCTCTAGTAACCTCCGCTTGAAACGGATGTATGGGATATTTTTCTTTGCGGTTCATCAAAAACATCCGCTAGAGGGTATTTCCCTTGTAGTGTTGAATATATTAGGCATAAACTAGCTTTCTTTTTGTTCAAACCTTCAATTTTGGCTTTAAACTGTTCATCAGATTCTCACAGGTCTATAAAATAAGAAACACAGATTTCTTAGGCTTTTTCAATGGATAATTGAGCTGAAAACTTGTTTGAAATTAAGCACAGAGGGTTAGGTTACCTGTGAAGGATTTATAGGTTTGATTAGATTTTTATATAGTATAAAGAACTAAATAAACACAATGTTCTTCTTTAAAACTGAATGTAGTATAAAACAAGGTTTTATTGAAATTTTGACAGAGTTTTGATTATTTCTAGGCAATCTAAAGGCTTTCTTGGAGAAATTAGGCTTATACTGGTTTCAATTTCTTTAGTAATCTCTTTTTAGAATGACAAAGGCTCGATTTTCTTGAAAAATAGTTGTTTATGTAGGTATGGGTCTTTTGAAACAGGTTCTGAGATTTTTTATGGGTCCTTGGTATTTGTTTTGGTCTCTGGAAGTAATTTGAGTCTTCTAGCAATCTTCAACAACAAATTCAGGCTTTTTTCAGGTTCTAGGTTTAAAAAAAAATCACAAGCTCCGTTTTTTTACTCAAGAGGACCAATACAGTCGAAAAATACAGAAAAAGGAAACAATGGCGGCTTTTTAGAGTTTATTTGACATTTGAGGTTTAAAGTACCTGTAATTAATGGCGGTCATGTTGGGCGATGGGCAGTTTTCAGGCTTCAAAGGTAAAAAACCGTGAGTGGTTATCGCATAGGAAAAAGATGGTGAATGATATCGGATGAATCATATGTGATCCAATAAAGTTTAGCTACGTGGAGGAGAAAGCAGGGGGTAAAACAACCTATTTCGGATGGAAAGGATAGTGTTATAATCACACAAATTTATTTGTGATATGGGCTTATGATCGTTAGATCTAGGATGGCTAATCTGAACATGTGAGATTATTCTTGAAGTTGCTCGGCATTTGGAGTGGGGTATAGGGTCTAATATATGCGGTAGGATTGGTTATAAAATCTATAAATATGTATTTATAAAGTTAAAATTCTATGTTATTTTTATTGGCAAGGGGGATAATGTTGTATGTTTTCAATAAAAACATTAAATCAAATGTTTCAATAATATTAGCACAAATATTATTATATTTCAAAAAAAACCTTTTAACGGGTGTTTTAATACCAGAGGGGCGGGATTTTTTATATTTGTTATGTTTAAACCTATGGGGAGAAATGGTCGGTTTTGTTTTCGTCACATGGGATATATAACCATAGGTTAAAACTTAAAATAGTGTGTTTGGAGATGTTTATATAGAATGGATTTAATAATATATAAGGGAGGGATATAATATAGGGATTTAATACTTTAGGTTAGTAATTAATATGGAATGAAGATGTAATGGATTAAAATACATAGTTTAAAACTAATTAAAGTGTAAAAATAGGTAGTAAAGCATAGTTTGTCGCATATTTTGATTTTTACACATGAATTTAGGATAAATGTATTTTGTAGGTTTTTGGAGTGTTTTCTGAATGAAAATGAAATTAGTCAAGGGGGGTGGGGGGGGTTTACTTTTCTAAGTAAAAAAAGGCATTTTAAATAGGAAAAGGGATTGTATTTCTTAGAAAAGGGTGAATATGATGATGAAATGGGTTTTCATGTATGGAATCCGATATTTTTAACCAATGAGTTACCAAGCCTTGGATCTAGTCTCAACAAAAGTCATAGAAATTCTCTGAGCCTCTTTAATTAAAGGTTTTGAATATTGTATCATTGTGGGGGAGGGGAAATTAGTTATTTTTCCCAATGATGCTTTATTACATGCCTTTCGCAACTGCTTTCTACCTACCCATCATTATTATAACATTTTTTACTTCATTTGCATGGGTCCATTTAAGCTTGCAACCCTAAATCCATTTTTCTTTCAAAGCATAAATCTATCTAAGTCTAACCTTATTTCATCTCAGAGCTTAGATTCAACTATTGAGCTCCTCATTTATTCTCTAACTATCTACTGATATGTCAAGTTTAATCTATTTGAAATATCTTTTTTCTCTATCTAAAACATGAAATTCAAAGCTTGAAAAGGTAAGATTAAACTATTTAACTCATCATGGATTATGGCATTTTTAACAATCTGCACATAATCATTATTCTTGCAGTAAAAGTAAATAGTAGTGGCATTTTGACTTGCTGACTTTCAGGCCTTATTTTTATCTCTTTTTTCTTTTGGGGTCTATTTTTTCTAAGTCCTTTAATCTTTTTTTTAGTAAATTTACCCTCTTTTCATTTTTTTATTATTTTTCAAATATGGGAAAACAACTTGCAGAAAGAAAGGTATGTACATATTTACAAGATTATCAAAGTCAATTCAAAATTATGAATCTTATTATTATAGGACCCTAACATGTGGAAAGAGTGGCTTGCCAGGATTACCTAAAGCAAGTTAAAATATGAGAAAATAGGCCAATGTACCATTCTTTGAAAAAATTCTAAAAGTGGATACAAGTTGGATCTACCGAGAGACTTGGATATCTATCTAATTTTCACTGTAATTGATCTATATTAGTTTTATGACAATGAAAGAAGTAAAGTGATAGCCATACCCACTGAGTTGAAGAAATATTTACCAGTCAAACCTGTCGAAGAAGTGGAATAAATTTGGCCACTAGTGTTGGAAAGAAGACTCGTGGCAAGAGGTATATAAATTATTTGGTCAAATTAAGGAATAGGGGATATGAGGATATTTTGTGGGTGATTGAGCAAGAGATACCATGTCCAAAGGCGACTTCAATCTCTGAAGGAAATACCATATGAGATGGCATCTCATATTTTCTTAGCAATGGTGTATGATGCAGGAGCATCCTTGGCCTCGAGAAATCCTCATCAACAAAAAAAAATAATTATGTTAGTTTATAATAAGTGTAGTTCCTCGAATATATTTTACATTTTTTCATATACCGGATATGTTAGTTGTTGAAATACCCATTTGGTAGTCACTATTACTGTTGTACATACATTTTATTAAAGAGATGGCTACTCTTAAGTTACTGACACTCCCAAGATCCTCTTTTGGTATTACTACTGCATGAAGTTGTTGAGACATCAAAAATTGGTAGTTATTTACTTTCACTCCTACATGAAAAATTCTTCTAGATGCACTACCAGAATGAGACGTAAGTTACAAATTTTGTTTTTCTACATGTGGAGAGGAGAGGAATCGATTTAGTTTTGGAAGATGAAGAAGTAAACAACATGTAATAGGATATTTTTCATTGGAATACAAAGAGGTAAACAACATGAGGATAAATGGTGTGAACAAGAAAGGAAATTGAACTTTTTTTCTAGCATTCGAGATTTTTATTCTTCATCTCAGCTCTTAGATGTTAGATTTTTCAATTTCCGGCATTATTTATACTACACAATTTTCTGAGAGCGTGACTAAACATTGTATGAGTTGGGAATGTGTCTAGTTGTTGTTCATGATGTTGATGTGTGACAATGTAGGAAAATTAAAGTGCTCTGACAATATTGTTCATTAATATGAGTTCATGTTTGTAACAACATATTTTGAATTAATAAAAAAAATATTTCAATCCCTTCTCATGTTCTCATAAAGAGAGAATGCAATAATACTGAAACACAATATTTGAACTACAACAAAGTAAACGATAAGTCTATATACACATCAGAATGCACAAAAATAGCTGAGCGATTTTATTATTTTGGAGGTGAAAAAATAAGATACAATAGTGATCAAAATATGAGACACTCAAGCCACAACGGTGACCTAAAATGACCCTGCAATTATGGCCCAAGAGGGACTGCGTAATTGCTGCTCTACTGAAAGGTAATCTATGTTGTTTTTGCTACAACTGTAGGGACTGCAACTTCTCTAAAGATAGAAAGTCAGATCTAGGCAGAATGGAAGCTCCGATGATGCTGAAATTGTGGATCTGGGCTCAATGATGGATTCCTAAGATAAACTAGAATGGATTTCTTAGATCTTTAAGTCTAAGAAAACCAGCCTCTTAGGGCTTCACATATATGCCATTGGGAATGAATATCTGAAGCTAGATCTGATGATATGATGGCTACAATGATGTACAATAAGATCTATGCAATAAGGGTTGATACCTTCACTAGATCTTTGGGCTAAAAGCTCAAGATATATCTCCTCCAATCTCCTCTCCTGAAAATAGTTATTGGATGAAAAACAGCTTCAGAAAATTTTGCTATCAAAGAGGGAGTCTCATTAGCCTAATGATAGGTGTGTCAAACCATCTCCTGAGTGATGGAAATAATAGATCCATTGCGAGAAGATTATTCCTCACAAGATTTCTAACTAAAATACTGGAAACTTGCTTCCTCCAATAGATCCAGAGGACTAAAATGTGAAATCCTTGAGGGGACTACTGCTACTTGGAGGGAAACCCCAATGGCGTAAATGTCAGATGTAGATCTACTACTCCTGAAAAGTTGGATCTGAAGAAAAAAGTGGTAAGGTGAATCCTCCACTTGTTTCCTAGCTGAATGCTAGAAACAAACTCCTGATTATGTCACCAATGCCTGATAAGGAATGAAGAAAAAACCTCTTTCCAAACCTACTCAAAGAAAGAGGTGGGATTCGTGCTCAGGAACACCCTGTGCTAAAGAAAACTGAAAACTCTACTAAACAACCCAAGTATGCATAGAAATGTCCTACGACAAATCTAGTTCTAAACAGATCAAGAAATGAATTATCTAAATCATGCTTTCCATTGTGCCTTCACCTTGATTATATGCATGAGCCTTCCATAGCCTAGGCCCACTCCAAATATGTGCTATACATGTGGATAAATTCTCCATGTTTTGTTGAGTTGTTGATCCATGTCCTCCATCATGTTGATATGGGGTGATCACCCTCTCCATCATGCATGCATTAAATGCATCACTTCCTCCAATATCTTATCATAAGTGCTTAATGATCTTCTTTGAATGCATTATGATCTCAGTTGACCTTATCAAATATCCTTATGATTTTATATCTAATATCCATGATCTTATTTTAATTTTTCATCCTCCATAATCTATCTCATAAATGATACATGATCTCCATTAACGAAGCTACTCCACTACTCCATGTTTTAGACATAGATCTATAATATCCACATTCATGCATTAAAAGTGGATTTTATTCATCTTTTAGGTTTTTGGGACCCTCCACCCTTTTATTTACTTAATTTATTAAGAAAATCAAGGACTCCAATATTCTAAATATGACATGAAAAATTTGGAATATTACAGTCCCCCCCCCTCCCCCGAAAAAATGTTTCTTGTCCTCAAGAAACTCCAAAGTAGATGCAAGGCCATCTATTCCCCTCCAAATGGCATCCACATAAGGAAGGCTTCCTAAATTTTCTATAATGTGTTATAGATGTTTAGTTCCAAAGTTGTCTCTCAAGAGAGCATAGAATGACCTCCAACTATGTAGTTAGATGCCTTCATGTCATCATGAAGTACCAAGTGACAACCATATTATGTCCAACATCATCGTCATTACATGATATAAATAAAATAAAGTGGCACATTCCAAAACGGAAAAGCTCCACCTCACAATACATCTCTCCATCCCATGCTTTATGAATGAGCATTGATATGCTCTCATCCTTAGCTCTGTTGGTCTTGTTGGATCCAAGTATCAATCAAAAGTTATGCAAAAGAATAATGAAAGGAGCTATATGGGTAGACAAATATTTCAAACCATATTCTCCTAATATTAACCACACGAGTAAGGCCCTTTGCTGCCATCCTGCATCTCCTCCATGTAAGATGGACAAGCGAAACTCCCCCGAATGCAACCAAAGCAACAAGAAGTCTTGTTGCTTTGTCTCCTCCTCATGTACATCTTGGAGAAAAAACATATTGATTGAAATGTGGAATGTCACATCAGCCTAATATAAATAATCACCATCAATGCACATCATGAGAACATTATGCCAATCTTTACCCAATACAAAAAAAAAAAAACATAGAAGATTTCATGTGGTGGAAAAGCTCTCTCAAGGGAAGAAAAAATGAACATGCCTCCTTTTGTTGCATTTTATAATTTCTACATAAGGCATGAATCAAAAAAATATGAGCTATTGGGTGGTAGCCATACCCACCCAAGAGCAGCCTGCGTAACCATACTTCCTTCTTCATTTCATAAGTGTTTTTCAAGGCATGGATCCAAGAAATAGGAACCTTCGTATAGTGACAGAATTCTCCCAAGGGAAACAAACGTAACCAAGCTTGCTGGCCCATGTCATATATCTGCGAGTGGTCATGGAACCACTTGCTTATCATCCTCACCCACTCATCCCAATGTGGATGATGAATGATGTGCTGCATAATCATGGTATCCTCCCTTTGTAGAATACCATCCTCCCCAAAATGTTGATGAAATTTGCGCTTCATGACATGTTGAAGTGCACCTCCAATGAGATCTCTCAATGAGATTCTATTTTCACCAAAGGCCCTCCAAAACCAATGAATTTTTGGATCTGTTGTAGGTAGAATTTTCTCTTTGAGATGTGTGATTCTCATGGAGAAAGGGTCATCTATAAAGGAGAAAAGGTTCCTCATCTCAAGATGTCTACAATTTTTCATCTTTACCTCCATTTCTTCATGAGTGAAGTCACCTTCAAAATTCTCTAAGAATGATGGGGCCTCTTCATTTTCACAGCTAATAAGTGACAACGCTATATATTTGGATGGTAATACATATGATGTCTCAAAGAAAGGCACAATAATGATCTCATAACCAGTTATTGTACATAGGATCATACTCATCCCATTTTTTGAAACTCTACACTTCAACTCAAAGGGTTGAATGTAGCTCAACAATCATGAATTGGGATAGTTCTTAAACTCCTCCTTGATTAGATCAAGGGTACTTTCCGCTATGATATCTTGCCACTTCAAATCAACATTTTTTTCTAACCCTTTGTTATGCACTGGCCCTAATGGCATGTCCTCATAAGTTCCAATAATATCTACTGAAAAAATATGTGATAAAATTTCATACATACCCTAGATCAAGTGATGTGTGGAAATCTCTTGCCAAAACACAAGAGTTCCTCCAACCAAGAAAATAATGTCTCCAAATACTGGTAAGAGTGATTGCTGCTCTTCTCCAAGTGTACTAGCATTGGAGTCTTCCTCCTTCACCCCATGCATCTTTTGAATCATGCATGGGACTCTATGTGTCAAGAGCTCAAGACTATCTTGCAAGGTTGCAAGTGTCTCTTCTCTGGATGCAAGTAATTTTGCAGCTGGTGATGAGTGTAGTGAATTTTTTTCCAGAGTGACAAGATTGACATCCTCCTTTGCTTCCATAGGGAATGTCACTTTGTGACACATCTTTGGTTTTCTCACATCAAATTCCTTCCTCAACTTGTGAAAGAAATCTGAATATTTAGTCACTTTTGCATACTCCATGTGACTAAACCACCAATCATTGGCTTCATCTAAAATATGAAGAGTTGCAATTTGAACAGCCTCTCCTTCAGCTATAGGATGTAGCCTAAAAAATTCATCTAACTCTCTCCTCGAAGCATTAACAATGCTTATTAGGTCCTTATATTATTAGTATAGTCCCTTATTGTTGTTAGTGTAACCCCCTTATCGTTATTGTTGTACCCCAGTAACCCCCATATTGTTATTATTTTTCCTATACGTTATTATTGTTAGGTCAGCTAGGATTACATTGTGGCCCCAGTAGGATTACATTGTGGCCCCATGGACTCCTATATATACAGAGGAGGTTTTGTCATTTGTATCATCCAAGAATTGTTCATTTATGTAGTGTATTGGAGGTTTCCCCCTCTAAGTGGATATTTCTAAGGCATTGATTTCTCTTTCCTTCTATTTTTGGAGCTAGTTTCATAGAATTTGGTATCAAAGCTTTAGATTCTAGGGTTTCACTGCTCCAAATAGGTCATCGTGGAATTTGAGCTATAAATTTATTTATATGAAGGTTCAAAAGCTGAAATTGTTAGTGTGCGAAGTTGAAATCCTCAAGAAAATTGTTGCAAAATTTCAGAACTTGGTTCGCAACATTTTCGGAGATATGATCTGTGGAAGTTAGGGATTTTTGTAGGCTCCTGAATTTAACCTAAACAGGTCATCGCGGAATTTTCTCTATAACTATTTTTCTACAATGGTTTATAAGCGTAATTTTTCACAAAGCAAAGCTGAAGGATTGAGGAACCTCCTGTAAAAATTTCAAATCTTGTTTCGCAATACTCTTAGAGCTATGATCTGTAGAAGTTAGGATTATTTCAGGCTCCCAAATTTTATCTCAAAGAGGTGACCATGGGAAACACATCATAACTCTCTCTCTGAGCATCGGGTTTGGATTATATAAAAATTTTCCACAAGTACATGGACTTTAGTATTCGTTGTTTCAATTTCATAGTAGAAGGAGGAAATGGTGACATGTGGCAAGTAGTGCAAGTTCGCTCTACTGAACTAGTCCATAATTAGGTCACCGTAGGAGATTGGGAATAAATTTGTCTTCAAGAATCCAAATGAAGTCATAACTATGTCATTCGAAATAAGATTGAGAGGCATAATTCAGGGCCAAATTTCAGATATTGAAGATCTGAAATCAAAGAGATAATTCAGTCTCAATATCGAGCTCCTCAAAATGAAGAAAAAGGTGTGTATTGTTTTTCAAATTGCATAAGTGTTGTTTGAAAAATTAGTTTTAAGTGATTCTAAAGGCCTATTGAGCATATATATCAGTATTGGGTTCTAAAGTTCCTCCAAAAAAGGATTCAACAACCATTAAGCCCTCAGAGTACTCTACTATAACTCATGAAGATGAAAAATTGCAACATGATCTATCAAAATTAAAAGAGCAAGTGCACCAAAATTCGCTCTTGCAAAGAGCAACAAAAAATGAAATGGATGTTTTGAAGAAAATCATGGAAGCTAAGATGGATGGTTTGAGGAAAGGCATGGAAGCTACGATGGATGGTTTGAAGAATGGTATGGAAGAAAAAATGGAAGGTTTGAAAGAAGACATGGAAGGTTTGAAGGAAGGTTTGTCAAAGTTGATACAAGAAATGATTCCTAATGGCGAAAAGATAGTAGAGGAAACTCATTATGAGAAAAAAAATATTTTAATCGTGATTTCTTAAACTCTAATGTTGGATTAAAGAATCACCATATTCCAAAGATGGATATGAGGAAGTTTCATTTCAAGGATCCCGTAACATGGATACTATAGATGGAGCAATATTTTGGTCTCAACAATGTGCAAAACACATAAAAGGTATGCATTGCAACTTTACATTTAGAAAAAAATACATTTGTATGGTATTGATGGCTTTGCTCCAGTAAAAAAATTGTCACCTGGTCAATTTTTACAGAGGAAATGATATTACATTATGAGGATACAAAGAGCAGCACCTTCTTTAGCCAATTGATAAATCTCAAACAAAAGGGTTCAATGGCAGAGTGTAGGTTTTAACCATGAATAGAAATTATCTACACATGAATCTTATAATAGAAAATAAACAATACCAAGAGAATAAAACATAAAACAGACAAACACAGATATTTTCCCCTAGATCCCAAATCGGGACGACCAACTTGATATTTCATTATATTCCTTTTAGTGTGACAACACATATATATACATGCTGAAGCATACATAAATCCTAATCCATTAACCCAAGATTAGAACATAACCGGAGTTCCCTTGACTAGATCTACAAAAATACCAGGGGCCGAAAACAATCATACCCCAAAACCATGTGCAAAACCATGCACAAAACAATGGGTATAGACTGCCCACCGAAAATTAAGGACCAAAAATTTTCGATGGGGCACTACCCCAGACCCCGACAGGGGGGGCTACCACCCCCCCTGTGACCCCCTCATTGCGCCCAGTGCAAAGGGGGGGCTATCGCCCCCTCTCTTACCCCCCCCCCCTCGTGATTAGTCATGGAAAGAATATAACACATACCCAACATTCTCCCACTTGTTGTTTTCTTTCTGCAGGGGGCCATAGGAGAGCTTAGTCATTAGCCCAATTCTTCAACACCCATTGTTTCTCTACACCAAGAGAACTTTTGAGTGCTCACACACTTCATCAATGCATCTGCAACATTCTTCAAAGTGTCCACTTTTACCAGCAACACCCTTTTAGCCTCAACCATATCTCTAACAAAGTGATATTTAACATCAATGTGCTTTGTCTTTGAATGATAAGTAGGGTTTTTAGCCAAGAAAAGTTCACTTTGGCTATCACAGTCTATCCTTATATCTTGATATACCAACCCCATACTTGAACACAATCTCTGCAACCAAACTGCTTCCTTGCTTGCATGAGTGGCGGCCATGTATTCTGCATCTGTTGTTGAAAGAGCCACTACAAACTGTCTTTTAGTCATCCAACTAATTGTGCCTCCAAATAGGCTAAACACATACCCACTTGTAGATCTTCTTTGGTCCAGATCTCCAGCCCAGTCTTCATCAACAAAACCATGAATTTCAAACATTCTTTCGAATCCTGGTCTTCCCTGGTAGCACAAGCCATAATCACTAGTGCCATGCAAATATATGAAAACCCACTACACTGGTATCTAATGCTCCTTCCCTGGGTTAGACATAAACCTGCTCAATAATCCCACTGCATGTGCAATGTCTAGTCTAGTATATACCACTACATACATCAGGCTACCCACTGCACTTGCATATGGAACACGGGACATATCATCCTCTTCTTCTTGTGTCTTGGGACACTGTTCAGCAGATAGCTTTACACCTACAGGAATAGGAACATTCATTGGTTTACTATCCTTCATATTGAACCTCTACAATATAGTCTCGACATACTTCCTTCGGTTTAACTAGAGCTTCCCCTTTTCCCAATCTCTCTTAATTTCCATTCCCAAAATATAGTTTGCAGCACCAATATCCTTCATGTCGAATTTGGAGAATAGTTGGGTCTTCAAATCTTGGATAATTTCTTTGCCATTTCCAATTAACAACATATTGTCCACATACAAGACCAAATAAACAACACAGTTACCGATTAATTTAAAATAAAAATAGTGACCCCCCTTACTTCTGGTGAAGCCAAGTCCCCGTATATACATATCAAATTTCTGATACCACATCCTTGGTGACTATTTTTACCCATACAAAGACTTCCTCAACCTGCATATCAGTTCTTTCTTACCCTTCACCATAAAGCCTTTAGTTTGCTTCATGTATATCTCCTCTTCTAGATCCCCATGAAGAAATGTTGTCTTCACATCCATCTGTTCTATCTCAAAATCAAATGGAGCAGCAACAGATAAAATTAATCTAATAGAAGCAACTTTGGCAACATGAGAAAAAATATCACCAAAATCAAATCCTGGCACCTGGGAATAACCTTTTTCTACCAACCGAGCTTTGTATTTCTCCACCTTTCCTTCTACATTCATCTTCTTCTTAAACACCCATTTGCTCCTGATGGTCTTCCTTCTAGCCGGCAACTCCACCAGATCCCATGCCTCATTTTTATGCAAGGATGCCACTTCATCAACCATGGCCTCCTTCCAGAGTTTTACATCCTCTGAATCTACTGCCTCCCTGACAGTTCTGGGATCATCATCAGTTATAGTTAAAGAAAAATTTGAACAAAAAGCAGATGGACTATACCTTTCTGGTTGTCTTCTTTCCTGAGTTGATCTTCTCACAGCTAGAGTTTGTGGCTCTTCCTATTCTGAATCTTCTTCTGCTGTAGAGTCTGATTCATAATTCTTTAGCTCAAACTCTATCTTCTCAGGTTCCTTTGGTATTAATTCATGTTTAACAACATATTTCACCTCTCTAAACACCACATATTGGCTTTACACAACCTTCCTTGTTTCCGGGTTCCAAATCTTGTAACCTTTTAAACCATCCTTATACCCAATAAAGATGCACCTTTCAGATTTATTATCCAACTTGGTCCTTTTCTGCTTTGGAACATGTACATATGCATCACATCCAAATAACCTTAGATGTGAAAGAGAGGATTTATTACTATTCCATACCTCATGTGGAGTCTTATCCTCCAACACTGATGAAGGTGATCTATTAACCAGATAGCATGCAGTCTCCACTGCCTCAGCCCAGAATTCTTGTCCTAACCCGGTACCACTGAGCATGCTTCTTGCCTTTTCCATCAATGTTCTTTTCATTCTTTCTTCAAATCCATTTTTTTGAGGTGTGTATGGATTAGTCTTCTACCGTGCTATACCACACTTCGTATAGAACTCTTAAAATTCCTTCTTGCAGAACTCCCCACCATTATCTATCCTCGGTGCCTTTATCTTCTTCTTTGTCTGGTTTTCCACCAAAGCCTTAAATTCTTTAAATATTTCAAAGACTTCAGATTTATTCCTCACGGAATATATCCATGTATTCCTTGAGAATTCATCTATTCATCTATGAATGAAACATAGTACACAAAATTTCCCAGTGATGGAACTAACACAGGTCCAAACACATCACTATGCACAAGTTCTAATATCTTGTTTTCCCTCTTAGCACTAGAAGGAAAACTCACCCGATTCTGCTTCCCATATACACAATGTTCATAGAAATCGAAATGCCGAGGGAAATTAGACATACCTTCTACCATACCACTTCTATGAAGTATCCAAAGGCCCTTCTCTCCAATATGTCCAAGCCTTTGATGCCATAGCATGGTCTTTTCTCCAGAGACAGCTAGGCTTTCCACCCCACTTTCAAGAACCACAGAACTGTTACACGCATCAATAACAGTGCAACCTTGTAGCTTGTATAGAGTTCCAGTCCGAACTCCTCGCATTAATACCAGTGCTCCCCAAACCATCTTGCAGGCATCTTTCTCGAACACTGTTTTTACATCTGCATCATCCATCTTGCTTACAAAAATTATATTTCTGGTCAATGCAGGAATATGCAGAACACCAAGAAGTGTTCTAATCCTTCCACCTTGCAGCTTCAGCTTTACCTTTCCACATCCAATGATTTTGGCCTTCCTATCATCCCTTAGGAAGACATCACCATCATCATATTTCTCATACTCACAGAACCACTCCCGATGGGGAATGAAGTGAAAGGATGCACCTGAGTCAATTAACCATGAATCATGATCTACATGTGTATTTGAAGAAGAAGCCAAATAGACATACCCACCTTCATCCGAGGTGGCTTTTGCCTCTGCAGAAGGAGGATCATCAGATCCCTTTCCTTTCTCAGGAGATTTAGATCTGCACTCCCTTTTGTAGTGCCCTTCATTTGCACATTTCCAACATACCTTTACAAACATTCCAGGAGATTTAGATCTCTCTCTAGATTTAGATCTCCCACTCAAAATATTATTCTTGCTTATGGTCTGGGACATTCCTCATATAGATAAGGCATCTCCATTCTGACCCTCTATATTTCTCCTTCTCATTTCATCCGACAACAAGGCTGAGACATTATCATCAAAATTCAAGGTAGTTATATTGCTACCTATTACAATAACCAGACTATCCCACGAGTCTAGTAGAGAACACAAAAAACTAATGCACTTATCTTCATCTAAGGTTTTAATATCAATAGATGATAGCTGACTTACCACAGTATTGAAGGCGTTCAAATGCTCTATCACCGAGTCTCCATCCTTCGTCCTCAGGTTATACAACTTTTTTCGCAGGAACAATTTATTCACCAAAGACTTAGATTGGTACAAAGTCCCTAGCTTATCCCACAAGGTCTTCGCTGTAGCTTCCCTAGATACATTCCACAATACTTAATCTGAGACACACAATCGTATTGTGCTCTTTGCCTTCCGATCTAGCTTCTTCCAGTCTTTATCTAACATTTTCGTTGGTTTAGTACCCGGATCTACCGCAATCCACTGATCTTTATCCACCAGGAGATCCTCCATCTTGAGCTTCCACAACTCAAAAATTTGACCATTAAATTTCTTGATCTCTATAATTCCACCTCTCGCCATCTTATTTCACCACAAGAATCAATCCCGCGGATCTCCCATTGAACAGGGTCTACCTCAGGCTTGAGAAAAAAAAATCCCTTAGCAGCAAAGGCGTCCCCTTGAAGCCAAAAAAACTTTGATACCAAATGTAGGTTTTAACCCTAAACAGAAATTATCTACACATGAATATTATAACAGAAAATAAACAATAGAGAGAGCATAAAACATAAAACAGACAAACACATAGATTTTCCCCTGGATCCCAAATCGAGACGACCAGCTTGATATTTCATTATATTCCTTTCAGTGTTACAACACATATATATACATGCCAAAGCATACATAAACCCTAATTCATTAACCTAGGATTAGAACACAACCGTAGTTCCCTTGACCGGATCTACAAAAATAATAGGGGCCGAAAACCATCATACCCCAAAACCATGTGCAAAACCATGCACAAAACCATGGGCACGGACCGCCTACCGGAAATTAAGGACCAAAAATTTTCACCGGGGCACTACTGCCCCCCCTGTGACCCCCTCATTGTGCTCAGCGCAAAGGGGGCCCGACATGATTAGTTGTGGAAATAATATAACACATACCCAACACAGAGTACATTGAGGACTTGCAAAAATTGAATATAATGGTAAATGATGTTCTAGAGGAACACAGGATTGATGTCTTCATAGGGACTTTAAAGGATAACATCCAACATGAAGTTTTCATTTTGGAACTAGATTCATTAGAGAAGGCATTCAGGTTGGCAAGAAAAATTAAATGTAAAATTATGGCGATAGGGAAGCCTACCACTCACATCTATAAAGATGTAAGTGTTACTACTCCTAGAATTCCAAAACCTACAAGGTTGACCCAACAAAAATTGGAGGAAAAAAGAGAAAAATGGATTTTCTACAGTTGTGATAGAAAATACACTAAAGGTCATAAGTGTGCTGAGAAGAAATTATTTTACATAGATTGTGAAGAGGAGGAAGAAAATGAACAAGAAACTTCAAATGAAGAGGATATAAACTAGGAAGCAACCCTAGAAGAAGAAGAAATGAGTCTGACCATATCATGTAATGCATTGGAAGGAATTACCACTCCTCAAACTCTCAAGGTAGCAGGACATATCAGGAAGAAAAAGGTAATAGTGTTGATTGATTTGGGTAGTACCCATAATTTTATTCATTGTAAGGTAGCCAAGGAATTGAATTGTTTCCTATACTTAGCACCAAAACTTCAAGTGATGGTTGCAAATGGAGGAACTATAAATTTCTCTAGAAACATTAATATCAAGCTATCAATGGGTGAATATGTATTGAATATTACAATCCCTTCCATCCCAATGGGAGGTGTTGATGTTGTACTAGGAGTACAATGGTTATAATCTTTGGGGACAGGAGATTTTAATTTTGAAGAACTTTTCTTCAATTTTTTTTTTAGAAGGAAAGGAAATCGAATTATGGGGTATCACAGGGAAGCCATGAATGATAATAAGCTCTAATATCATGACAAATATTCTGAATAAATAACAACGAGGCGTAATTGAACAATTGTTCTCACTAGAAGTTCCAACATCAAAATGATCTATTTCTCCAGATCTCCAAAAATTCTTGGACAATCATTCCAAGGTGTTTGATACTCCTAGAGGACTCCCACCTATTTGTGATAATAATCATGCTATTCATTTGATTCCAAGAAGTTTTCCTTGAAACATCCGGCCTTACAGATATCCTTATGTCCAAAAGAGTGAAATTGAATGTATGATTGCAGAAATATTAGAGGCTGTTATAATTCAACCTATTCAAAGTTCTTTCTCTACTCCAGTAGTATTGGTGCACAAGAAGGATGGATCATGGCACATGTGTCCGGATTATAGGGAGCTCAATAAGCTCACTATAAAATATAAATTTCTCATTCCTGTGATTGATGAATTATTGGATGAATTACATGGAGCAATTTATTTTACCAATTTGGATCTTCATTCAGGATATCATAAAATTAGAATGAAGTCTGAAGATATTCCAAAACAAAATTTAGAACTCATGAGGATTATTATGAATTTTTGGTCATGACCTTTGTCCTTACCAATGCACCTTCTACATTTCAAGGGTTGATGAATTCCATTTTCAAACCCTTCCTTAGAAAATTTGTGCTAGTATTTTTTGATGATATACTAATCTAAAACAAGTCTTGGAAGGATCACGTTCAACATGTTGACAGGGTGCTCAAACTATTGCAGGAGAAAAAATTATATGAAAAAACATCCAAATGTTACTTTGGAGTACAAGACATGGAATATCTGGGTCATATTTTATCTCACGAGGGTGTTAAGGTAGACCCTAACAAAATTAAAGCCATTAAGGAATGAAAATTCCCCACAACCATAAAGCACTTGCGCAAATTTCTCCAGTTAACAAGGTATTATCAAAAGTTTGGTAAGAATTATGGGAGAATAGCATCACCTATAACAACATTATTGAAGAAAGATGCATTTTCATGAACTCCTGAAGCAATTAAGGCCTCTGAATATCTTAAAGAGGCAATGTGCCTATCTCCAGTCATAGCTACACAAGACTTCACAAAAACCTTTATTGTGGAATTTAATGTCTCGGGAAATGGAATTGGTGCTTTTTCAATGCAAGAAGGAAGAGCCATTTCTTTTGAAAGTCGTTCAATCAAAGGAAAGTATTTAAAAATGGATATTTATGAGAAGTAAATGTTGGAAATACTACATGTACTAAAGAAATGGAGACCTTTCCTATTGGGAAGACAATTCAAGGTAAAATTTGATCATGATAGTCATAAACACTTTTTGGAATAAAGACTATCTTTGGAAGAGCAGCAAGAATGGGTCACAAATATGTTGGGTTATGACTTTGAAATCATCTACAAAAAAGGGAAGCTAAATGTTGTTTCAGATGCACTGTCAAGAAAGGATGAAGAGGTGGAAGCATTGCTTCGTGCTATTTCTATTATCCAACCAAATTGGATAACCTAAGAAAGGGATGAATGGAAGAAGGACAAAGAAGTTTGGACACTCATTCAAAATTTGCAGCAAGATCCTAGTACATATAATACATTTAGTTGGAAAAGTGATTCCTTATGGCACAAATATTGCTTATATATTTGCAAGAATTCCCAGCTAAAACAAAATATTCATTTTGGAATTGCACACTTCTCCTTTAGGAGGACACTCGGGATTTTTAAAAACTTACCACACGGTGAAGAAAGAATTTTTTTGGGATGGCCTTAAATATGATATTTAAAATATTGTGGTGGAATGTTTGGTTTTGCAGCAAAATAAGGTTCAGACAATTAAGACCCTAGGTGTTCTATAACAGTTATCCATTCCAAGTCAATGTTGGGAGGAGATTTCAATGTATTTTATCACAGTTTTACCTAAGTCCGAAGGAAGGAGTGTCATCATGGTGGTAGTTGATAAACTTACCAGGTATACACACTTTTGTGCATTATCTCATCCATTTAAATCAAGTAGAGTTTCTACTACATTTATGGAAACAATTCAAAAGCTGCATGGAAACCCGAAGATTATTGTAAGTGACAAAGATCCCATTTTTACAGGTAATTTTTGGATGGAATTATTTTCTTGTTTGGTTACTCAACTAGCTCATAGCTCGTCTTATCATTTTCAATCCGATGGTCAAAAAGAGATAGTGAATAAACTTTTGGAAGGATATCTTCATTGTTTTTTATCTGATAAGCAAGAAAAATTGATCAAGTGTTTACCTCTCGCTGAATGGTGATATGACACTTCCTTCCATACTGTATTAAAAATGACCCCATTCATGGCACTTTATGGATATCATCCACCATCCATCACATATTCTTTAATGGAAAATTATAGGGTTCAAGCAGTGGAGGATCACATCAAGCATCAATAAGAAGTTTTCCAACTCTTAAAGGATAACCTAAATTTGGGACAAAATTGAATGAAGCACTAGGAAGATCTACATTGCAGTGAGATAAGTTTTGATGTCGGGGACTAGATATTTTTATTACTACAACCATACAAATAAATGTCCCTCAAGCAAGTTAAGAAGGATAATAAATTATCGCCAAAGAACTATGGTCCTTACAAGGTGTTGCAAAATATTTGTACTATGGAATCCAAAATGGAGCTACCTACTTCTTCTCGAGTACATCCAGTTTTCCATGTTTCATGCTTAAAAAATGTTATAGGGGACAAAATTCTAGTTCAAACAATATTTCCAGAACTTGATGAGGATGCAAAAACCATATTGGAACCTGAAGCATTCATGGAAACAAGAAATTGACAGCTACGCAATCGATTAATTTCAGATGTTCTCATCAAATTGAAGAACTTACCCACTGAAGATTATACATGGGAGGAATAGAATTTTATACAGAAGCACCTGAAGCTACTCAAGTGTTGAAGGACAACACTTCTTTGAAGGAGAGGAGCACGTTAAGTCCTTATATTATTAGTATAGTCCCTTATTGTTGTTAGTGTAACCCCCTTACTGTTATTGTTATACCCCTGTAACCCCCATATTGTTATTATTGTGCCCGTACATTATTATTGTTAGGTCGGCTAGGAATACATTGTGGACCCATGGACTCCTATATGGAGAGAGGATGTTTTGTCATTTGTATAATACAAGAATTGTTCATTTATGTAATGTATTGGAGGTTTCCCCCTCAAAGTGGCTATTTCTAAGGCATTGATTTCTCTTTCCTTCTATTTTTGGAGTTGGTTTCATAACAGGGCTTGAGGAAGATCCATCAAATGTAGGAAAATAGAATCTATTATGCCTCTTTCTTCTATTTTTGTTATAGGATCCTATTTCTTCTTTGATTTTGAAGAGATGTTGCAGAGTTATCTTCTCCTTCAATGCTCTAAATTTTGTTGTGTACTCTTCAAGATATAGATTGAGAGTCTCATGAATTTCGAGTTCATTTCTTTCTTCATTTCTACACCTTTCACCTTCTCCAAAGAAAATGGGCATAGTGGATCTATGAGGAGATCTAAGATTCTCCAGTTTTCTTTACCGATGGTAGTGTTTGACATTCTCAATCACACCTCCTGAGATTATTGTTTGATGAATTTGAGAGATCTTGCATGGATCTAAAGAAAGGAATTGTAGAATTATCATCCTCCATGATATATCTCATCTATCTGCTTCTTCTTTTGATGTAAAAGATGAAGTGTCCACAAGCTGAGCCAAATATCATGCTCTAATACCACTGTAATATCCTAAAAGGGAGAATGTAGTAATAATGAAACAAAATATAAGAACTGCAACAAAGTAAATAATAAATCTATATACACATCAGAATGAACATAAATAGCTGAGCCATTTTTTTGTTTTGGCGGTGCAAAAAGAAAATACAATAGTGCTCAAAATGTGAGACACTCAAGCCACAAGGGTGGCCTAGAATGACCCTACAATGATGGCCCAACAAGGACTACGTAATTTTTGCTCTGCTGGAAGGTAAACTGTGTTGTCCCTGTTGCAACTGTAGGGATTGCAACTTCCTGAAAGATAGAAAGTTAGATCTAGGTAGAATGGGAGCTCTGAAGATGTTGAAATTATAGATTTGTACTCAATGATGGATTCCCAAGATACCCTAGAAGGGATTTCTGAAATATGTAAGTCTAAGAAAACCACCCTCTTAGGGCTTCATATATATGCTGCTGGGAATGAAGATCCAAAGCTAGATCTGATGATATGATGGCTGCAATGATTTACAATCAAATTTATTCAAGAAGGGTTGATCGCTTCAGTAGATCCTTGGGCCAAAAGCTCAATATCTAGCTCCTCCAATCTCCTCCACTGAAAATAGCTGTTGGATGAAAAAAATATTTAGAAAACTATGCTGGCAAAGAGGGGGCTTCATTATCCTACTGCTAGATGTGTCAAATTATCTCCTGAGTGATTTCAATAATATATCCAATGTGAGAAGGTTATTCCTCATAGGATTTCCGGCTTAAATACTAGAAAATTCCTTCCTGTAATAGATCTACAGGACTGAATTGCGCAATCCTTGAGGGGAAAAATGCTGCATGGAGGTAAAACCCAATGACCTGAATGCCAGATGTAGATCTACTGCTCCTGAAAGGCAAGATCTGAAGAACAAAGTGGTAAGATGAATCCTCCACTAGTTTCCTAGCTTAATTCTAAAAACAACCTCCTGAATATGGCACCAATGTCTGATAAGGAATGAAGAAAAATTCTATTTCCAAAGCTACTCAAAGAAAGAGGTGGGATTCCTGCTCAGGAACACCCTATGCTAAACAACACTACAAACTCTGCTAAATATCCCAAGTCTACATAGAAATGTCCTAAGACAAATATATATCTAAACAGACCAAGAAATGAATTACCCAAATCATACTTTCCATTGTGCCTTCACCTTCATTATATGAATGAGCCTTCCATAGCTTGGGCCCACTCCAAATATGCACTGTACATGTGGACAAAGTCTCCATGTTTGACTATGTTTTTGATCCATGTCCTCCATCCTGTTCATATGGGGTGATCACCCTCTCCATCATGCATGCATTACATGAATCACTTCGTCCACTATCTTATCATAAGTTCGTAATGATCTTATTTGAATGCATTATGATCTCAGTTAGACTTATCAAAGATCCTTATGATTTTATATCTAATATCAATGATCTTATTTGATTGTTCCATCCTCCATAATCTATCTCATAAATGAGACATGATCTTCATTAATAGAGCTGCTCCACTACTCCATGTTTTAGTTCTAGATCTACAATATCCACATTCACACATTAAAAGTGGATTTTATTCATCTTTGAGGTTTGTGGGTCCCTCCACCCTTTTATTTACTTAATTTATTAAGAAAATCAAGGAATCTAATATTACAAATATGATATGAAAATTTGGGAATATTACATTGATTTAGTCGCGAATTAATAAATTTAGTATCCAAAATCCAATGATTGAGGTTTTGCACTCTCTAACAAAAATTTGGATTTTGTAGGTGTTATGTGTTGAAAATAATGGAGAAAATATGTAACCTTGGAGAAATTCAGTTTCACAGTTGCAGGTGTGTGTCCTAGATTATAATTAGTTTCTATTTTCTAGGAGAGTTTTGATCTTGCTAAATTGATGTAAACTTATATATTTATGATTTTATGATTAAAGTCGTAATGTGGTACTTCTTGGGCAGTCTCAAGGTGAATCTTTCTCACCTGTGAGATGCTAAGTTTCGGTATGTAAGTTTTATTTCACATTGTTCTTTGATTTTTAACATGGTATCAGAGATAGCGAGCCTTGGTGGTAGGGTTGATCCTTGGTGGCTGGGTGGAGTGCCTTGGTGGCAAAGTTGAGCATTGTTGGCTAGATTGAGTGCCTTAGTGGTATATTTGAGCCTTGGTTGTTGGATTGAGTGCCTTAGTGGTAGATTTTAGCCTTGGTTGTTGGATTAAGTGCCTTGATGGAAGAGTCGAGCCTTATTGGCTAATATTGCAGAGTGAGTAAGTATCCTTTGCTACTGAATGTAGGTGTGTAGATATTTTTCAAAAATTTGGGTAGCTATGAATCCTATCATGGATTGGAGGAGGCTCCATTATAGATTAGTGGAGTAGCAGATCAATAAGACAAGTGAAATTTGTTTGAGGATATTTTATTCAACATAAATTTGACGGGTTTGTTATAGAGAATAGGAAAGGCATAATTGCACAAATTTCTCCAAGAAAAATTGCGAAGAACTCTGCAGGAGGTAAGAGGAAAAAATGCGCAGTTCAGGGAGCCTTAGAGAAAAATTCCTCTTGCATGTTGCCTCTGAGGTAAAATTGTATAGACTAAGATTTGTTTTTTTATTTCTAATAAAACCCTTGCCTGGATTGGTTGAGTTGATTCGTAGATTTTCTATTGGATCAATGGATCTGTTGATTGGATCAATTTATTTGTTACTGGGGTTGTGGATCTATTGATCAGACGAGTTACTGGTGTTTTTCGTGAGTTAAAAAGCAGGTGATGTTGAAATTTTTTTATCACAATGAATAATCACATAGTAGAAGCATGTGTGAATGAGATAAATAATCTCAATGGGTTGAGTTACACCAAATATAATTTCAATTTTCATACAGCTACATTCTTTTATGTATACTAAAATCATGGTCTCCACTTAGTTGTTATTTCCACCCTGTTTGTTAAGCTACCTCAGAATGCATCACACACGTATAGAGGAAAAAAAGACTTTCAGGTGGTTAATCTGGAGACAGAAACACACCTTTCTTACGTCAAGGAGTCCAAAATCAACAATGATACCAAAAAAATCAAGACTTAAAAAGAATTGCAACAAATTAGAGTTATCATGTTTAAAGAGTGTGATCTTCTTTTTTGACATAGAGAATAATTTAGAATTCATTGAGTTGTCATTAATCAATTGATTAAAGAATTGAAAGTAATTGGTGACATATGCGAGAAAGTGTCCAATAAATGATCTCATCACGACACGGCACTGTAAGGACTAATGACTATCATATGTTAGATAGATAGGTTTATTGAGAATAATAATCCGCTTATTGCTCAATATATATCTTCAACAGCACACCCAATAAAATAACAATGTTTCCAACAAGATTCAGCATTGACGAAGAAAAATCATTTAAAAAGAAAATAGAAGAAAAGAGACGATTTAAAAAATTATTAGGAGTATCACTGAAACAAATAAAGTTGATGATCAAATTTTTTTTAATTTTAATAAATTCATACTGATTGCTAGAAATTGTTATAAAAATAGGACTAATGAAATGGGACACACACACAAGAGGCATACATGGAAATTTGTTGGCGAAGATCATAATCACGATCTCAAACTATTTGTGTCTAATTCTACTCTTTCTGTTGAGACTGAAGAGGTTGAAACTTGGTTTGTGGATTCAGAAGCATCCACTCATATGACAGGTAATAAACACTATTTTGAATGTTTTAAAGATACCAACAGTGGTCCTAACATATACCATGTTGATGACAAAGAATATCATATTAAAGGGTATGGAGATATTCTTGTGATATTTCTTGATGGTAATATCAAACACACAATTTCATGTATTTACTGGGTATTAAAAATAATTTGATCTTTATCTTCATGATTGCATATCCAAATTTAAAGTTAGAATTTTTAAAAGCCTAATATGTAATAAAGTATTTTTTGGATCATCAAAATCTAGTTTCTTTAGGAGTACGAGTTTGGAGGCCTATATAAGCTAAATGTTACAAGTGTGCCACACCAAGCTTTAACTTCAATGACTATGACAATAGAGAATATTTGGCATCAACTGTTTGGACACATAAAACTTCTTAACTTGTTTCTACTACAGAAAGAAGGTATGGTTAATGGAATTCTTGTTTTAAGAAATGAACATATTGATTGTGAAGGATGTGCACTTGTAAAAATGCACAAGTATGAATTTCCCTCTAGTTTAAATAGGAGAAGCAAAGATATAATCGAACTTGTGCATAATGGTATATGTGGACCCATGCAGAAATGGTCCTTAGGTGGAGCTTATTATTTTTTGCTATTTGTTGATGGCTACACAAGGTATACTTGGGTGTACTTTCCTGGAGAGAAAATTCATGGTTTTGAATATTTTAAAGAATTTAGAAATATGGTTGAAAAGAATACATGGAAGGTAATCAAAATTATCCACTGAGATCTAGGGGGGGAATACAGACTTGAAAATTTGATCAAATATTACAAATATCATGGAACAATACAAATATTTACAATACCCCACACTCCAAAATAGATGTGGGATGCAGGGAGAAACAACAAAACTCTGGTGGAGTGTGCATGCAACAAGTTGAAAGGTAAGAACATATCTAATGGATTTGGGGAAGAAGTGATTAATAGTGTAGTTTAATTAAAAAATAGAAGTTTGAATAAGTTTATTTATATCAAAACTCCATTTGAGGCTTTATATGGTTTTAAACTTGTAGTCCATCATTTAATAGTATTTGGTTCAAAAGCATTTACACATATTCCTAAGTAGGATAGGGAGACATTAGATGCCAAAGGTTTAAAATGTATATTTGTAGGGTATTTTTCTGATTTAAAATCATGTAAGCTATTTAATACATATAATCATAAGGTACTTGCGAGTAGAGATGTTATCTTCCATGAAAAAAATGATGAAGGAAATGAATACAAAATCTATGAGGAGTGACACATGCATTTACTGATTGGTGACTGTAATGATGAAGCCAAAGAGAGCTTTGTGTAGAAAAAACAACAAAAAAACTATGAATGTAGTGATGTGGGTACATTCAGCTATCCAAGTGCATTCATAAGTGACAAAGGAAGTATTGAGGTAAGTCTGCTACCAAGGAGATCAAGTATGCAAACTCGCTTAACCACAAGGTACAAATACTATGATCTTATGAATAGTATTCTAAATGTTGAAGAACCATGAGCTATAATGAATAAGACACGTATGATGATATGAGGTTAGCTATGAAAGAAGAGTATGAGTCAATAATTAGAAATAAAACCTAGGAACTAGTCGAACTGCAACAAGGAAATGAGCCTATAGGTTAAAAATGACTATATAAACCTAAGTTCAAAGAAAATGGATGTATAGAATTGTATAAATCTATGTTGGTGGCCAAAGGGCGTGTTAGGTCCCTATATTACTAGTGTATTCCATTATTGTTAATAATGTAGCCCCATTATTGTTATTGTTGTACCCTTGTAACCCTAATATTGTTTTTATTGTGCCCTTACATTGTTATTCTTAGTTCAGCAAGGATTGTATTGTGACCCCATGGACTGCTATATATAGAAGGAGGTTTTTTCATTTCTATCATCCAATAATTTTTCATTTATGTAATGTAAAGGAGGTTTCCCCCTCGACGTGGCTTATTTCTAAGGCATTGATCTCTCTTTTCTTCTATTTTTGGAGATGGTTTCACAACATTTGGTATGAAAGCTTTGGATTCTAGGGTTTCCCTGCTCCAAAAATATCATCGTTGAATTTTCTCTATAAAAAGGTTTATAAAAATATTGAAAATCTGAAATTTTTAGCACGTGAAGCCGAAATCATGAGGAAATTCATGTAGAAATTACAGATCTTGGTTCACACTAGTTGTGGAGATATGATATTTGGAAGTTAGGGTCTTTTCAGGCTCCTGAATTTCATCTAAAAAAGGTCATTGTGGAATTTTAGATATAATTTTTTTTCTATGAAGGAAAAGAAGTGGAAATCATTATCATGTGCACTCAAAATCCTCAAGAACTTCATATAAAAATTTCACATATTTTTTCGCAACAGTTTCACAGATATGATCTATGGAAGTTATGGTTTTTTCAGGCTTCCAAATTTCATCTAAAAGAGGCGACCTCGGGAAAATCATCGTAACGTTATCTCTGAACATCAGATTGGAATTATGTAAAAGTTAGACACAATTACATAGACTATAGTTTCTTGTGTATCAATTTCAGAGCCGAAGGAGGAAATGGTGACACGTGGCACATTGTACAAGTTCATTCTACTGAACCAATCCATATTTAGGTCATTGTGGGAGATTGGAATAATGTTTCCCTAAGAAATCCAAATTACTTCAGGCCTATGGAATTTGAAATCAGATTCAGAGGGATATTACAGGACTGAATTTCAGATACTGAAGCTCCTAAATCACATAGATAATTTAGTTTCAATATTGAGCTCCTCAAAATCAAGAAAAAAGTGTGTATTTGTTTTTCCAAATTGCATAAGTCTTGTTTGAAGAATAAGTTTGAAATGATTCCAAGGGCGTATTGTAGAATAGATATAAATATTAGGTTATAAAATGTCCCCTAAAAATAATTCAATGCCCATTAAGCCTTCATAAGGCTCTACTATGACTCATGAAGATGAAGAAATGCAACATGACATATCAAAATTACAAGAGCGAGTGAACCAAATTTTGCTCTCACAATGAGTAACAAAATATGAGATGGATGGTTTGAATAAAGGAATGGAAGCTGAGATGGATGGTTTGAAGAATGGCATGGATGGCATGGAAGCTGGCATGGATGACATGGAAGCTAAGATCGATAACATGAAGAATGATCTAAGAGCATACATGCAAGTTTTGACAAAGTTGATACAAGAAATGTTTCCTAATGGCAAAAGTACAGTAGAGGAAGCTCATGATGAGAAAAAAATAATTTTTAATTGTGATTTCATAAACTCTAATGTTGGATGGAAGACCCATCATATTCCAGAGATTAATATGAGGACGTTTTATGCGAAAGATCCCATAACATGGATACTACAAATGGATCAATATTTTGATCTCAATAATGTTCAAAACACACAAAAGGTACTCATTTGAACTTTATATATAGAAAAAAATACATTTTTATGGTATCGATGTCTTTGTTCTCGTAAGAAAATTGTCACTTGGTCAATTTTTACTGAGTAAATGATAACACATTATGAGGATACAAAGAGCAACAACTTTTTTAGCCAATTGATAAATCTCAAACAAAAGGGTTCAGTGATGGAGCACATTTAGGAATTCCAAAAATTTCATATAGGGGTAACTGATATTCCAGAGGAACAGAAGGTTGATGTATTCATAGGGACTTTAAAGGATAATATCCAACATGAGGTTTAGTTTGGGGACCTAATTCATTGGACAAGACATTCATGTTGGCAAGAAAAATTGAATGTAAAATTATGGCAACAAGGAAGCCTACCATTCACATATATAAAGATAGAAATTTTGTTACTCCAAGAATTCTGCAACCTACAAGGTTGCCATAACAACAATTTGAAGAAAAAAGAGAAAAAGGGCTTTGCTACAGTTGTGATAGAAAATACACTAAACTTCATAAGTGTGCTGAGAAGAGATTATTTTACATATATTGTGAAGATGAGGAACAAAATGAACAAGAAACTTCAAAAGAAGAGAATATACAACAAGAACCAACCCTAGCAGAAGAAGAAATGAGTGTGATCATATTGTGTAATGCATTGGCAGGAATTACGACTCCTCAAACTCTCAAGATAGGACATATCAAGAGAAAAAATGCAATAGTTTTGATTGATTGAGGTAGTACCCATAATTTTATTCATTGTAAGGTAGCCAAGGAATTGAATTGTTTCCTATACCGAGCACCAAGATGTTAAGTGATGGTTTCAAATTGAAGAACTATAAATTTCTATGGAAAATTCCATAATATAAAGCTAACCATTGGGGAATATGTATGGAATATTCCAATGCTTTCCATTCCAATGGGAGGTGCAGATGTTGTAATAGGATTACATTGGTTACAATATTTGGGGATGGTAGATTTTAATTTTCAAGAACTTTTCTTGACATTTTTTTCGAAAGGATATGGGGTATCCCAGGGAATTTGGGAAAGATAATAATCTCTAATGTTATGACAGAGCTTCTGAAGAAAGAAAAACGAGGCGTAATTGAAAAATTCTTCTCACTATTGGTTCCAACATAAAAATCATCTATTTATCCAGATCTCCAAAACTTATTGGACAATCATTTCAAGGTGTTTGAAACTCCCAAAGGACTCCCACCTATTCATGATCATAATAATGCTTTTTATTTCATGTTAGGAAGTGTTCCTCGAAACATCAGGCCTTATAGATATCCTTATCTCCAAAGGAGCGAAATTGAACGTATGATTGAAAAAATGTTAGAGGCTGGTATAATTAAACCTATTCAAAGTTCTTTCTCTGCTCTTGTAGTATTGGTGCATAATAAGGATGAATCCAGGAGCATGTTTCCAGATTATATGGAGCTCAATAAGCTCAGTATTCAAGATAAAATTCCATTTCCTGTGATTGATAAATTATAGGATGAATTACATGGAGCAATTTATTTTACCAAGGTGGATCTTCATTCAGGATATCATCAAAATAGAATGGAGACTGAATATATTCTAAAAATAGCATTTCAAAGTCATGGGGGTCATTATAATTTTTTTTTCATGTCTTTTGGCCTTACCAATGCACCTTCTACATTTGAAGTGTTAATGAATTCCATTTTCAAACCATTCCTTAGAAAATTCATGCTATTATTTTTTGATGATATAATAATCTAAAAAAAGTCTTAGAAGGACCATGTTCAACATATTGAGAGGGTCCTCAAACTATTGGAGGAGAAAAAATTATATGCAAAAACATCCCAATGTTTCTTTGGAGTACAAGAGGTGGAATATCTCAGTCATATTGTATCTCACAAGGGTGTTAAGGTAGACCCTAAGGAAATTAAATCTATTAAGGAATGAAAATTCCCCACAACCATAAAGAAGTTGTGATTTTTTGGACTAACACAAGATTTTTAATAATTAATGGAGAATAACTAAACCTCTAACAACATTATTGAATAAATGTGCATTTTCATGGACTCCTGAAGCAACTAAGTCCTTTGAACATCCGTTAGGTCCTTATATTACTAGTATAGTCCCTTATTGTTGTTAGTGTAACCCCCTTATTTTTATTATTGTACCCCTGTAACCCCCATATTGTTATTATTGTGCCCTTAAATTATTATTGTTAGGTCGGCTAGGATTACATTGTGGCCCCACTAGGATTACATTATGGCCCCATGGACTCCTATATATAGAAAGGAGGTTTTTACTTTGTATCATCCAATAATTGTTCATTTATGTAATGTATTTGAGGTTGCCCCCTTGAATTGTCTATTTCTAAGATGTTGATCTCTCTTTTATTCTATGTTTGGAGCTAGTTTCATAACATTTGGTATTAGAACCTTGGATTCTAGGGTGTCACTGCTCCAAATAGGTCACCATGGTATTTTTGCTATAAATTTTTTTTTATGAAGTTTCATAAGCTAAACTTCTTATAATATGAATTCGAAATCCAGAGCGATATCATCACAAAATTTCAGAGTTTGGTTCGCAACATTTTTTGATATATGATGTGTGGAAGTTAGGGATTTTTGTAGGCTCCGGAATTTCACCTAAACAATTCATCGCGGAATTTTAGCTATAACCTATTTTCTATGAGGTTTTAGAAGATGAAATTTTCACAGAGAGAATTGGAAAGCTTGAGTACGTTCCTGCAAAAATTTTAGATCTTGGCTCACAATATTTTGGGATATATGATCTGCAGAAGTTAGGATTGTTTCAGGCTCCCGAATTTCATGTCAAAGAGGTGACTGTGTGAAAAACATCATAACTCTCTCTCTGAGCATCAGATTGGGATTTTTTAAAGAGTTATCACAAATAAATGGACTGTAGTTTTTTCTATATGAATTTCATAGCTGAAGGAGGCAATAGTGACACGTGGCAAGTCGTACAATTTGTCTCTACTGAAATAGTCCATAATTAGGTCATCATATGAGATTGGACATACCTTTGTCTTCAAGAATCAAAATCAGGTCAGACCTAAGGAATTCGAAGAGAAGATTCATAGGGCTACTTTAGAGCCAAATTTCAGATATTGGAGATCAAAAATCACATAGATAATTTAGTTTCAATATCGAGATCCTCAAAATCAAGAAAAAGGTGTGTATTTTTTTTCAAATTGCATAAGTCTTGTTTGAAAAATCAGTTTCAAGTGATTCCAAAGGCCTATTGAGCATAAATATCAGTATTGGGTTCTAAAATGCCTCCTAAAAATAATTCAACATTGATTAAGCCCTCAGAGTACCCTACTGTGACTCATGAAGATGAAGAATTGCAGCATGATCTATCAAAATTACAAGAGCAAGTGCACCAAAATTCACTCTCGCAAAGAGCAACAAAAAATAAAATGGATGTTTTGAAGAAAAGCGTGGAAGCTAAGATGGATGGTTTGAAGAAAGGTGTGGAAGCTATGATATATTGTTTGAAGGATGGTATCGAAAAAAAAATGGAAGATTTGAAGGAAGGTTTGTCAAATTTGATACAAGAAATTATTACTAATGGTGAAAAGATAGTAGAGGAAACTCATGATGAGAACAAAATAAATATTAATCGCAATTTCATAAACTCTAATTTTGGATTAAATAACCACCATATTCCAAAGATGGATATGAGGAAGTTTTATGGCAAGGATCCCGTAACATGGATACTACAGATGGAGCAATATTTTGATCTCGCTAACATTTAAAACACACAAAAGGTACGCATTGCAACTTTACATTTAGAACAAAATACATTTGTATGGTATCGATGACTTTGCTCCCGTAAAAATAGTGTCACCTGGTCATTTTTTACAGAGGGAATTATAGCACATTATGAGGATACAAGGACAAACACCTTCTTTAGCAAATTGATAAATCTCAAAAAAAAGGGTTCAGTGGTGGAGCACATTGAGGAATTCAAAAAATTGAATATAAGGGTAACTGATATTCTAGAGGAACACAATATTGATGCCTTCATAGAGACTTTAAAGGATAACATCCAATGATGAAGTTTGTGTTTGGGAATCAGATTCATTAGAGAAGGCATTCAGGTTGACAAGAAAAAATGAATGTAAAATTATGGCGACAAGGAAGCCTACCACTCACATCTATAAATATGGAAGTGTTGCTACTCCTAGACTTCCACAACCTACAAGGTTGACACCACAAAAATTGGAAGAAAAAAGAGAAAAAGGCCTTTGCTACAGTTGTGATAGAAAATACACTAAAGGGCATAAGTGTGCTGAGAAGAAATTATTTTACATAGATCGTGAAGAGCACTAAGAAAATGAAAAAGAAACTTCAAAAGAAGAGGATATACACCAAGAATCAACCATAAAAGAAGAAGAACTGAGTCTGACCGTATCATGTAATACATTGGCAAGAATTACCACTCCTCAAACTCTCAAGATAGAAGGACATATCAAGAAGAAAAAGGCATTAGTGTTGATCGATTCCAGTAGTACCCATAATTTTATTCATTGTAAGGTAGCGAAGGAATTGAATTGTTTCTTATACCTAGCACCAAATATCAAATGATGGTTGCAAATGGAGGAACTATAAATTGCTCTCGAAAATTTCATAATATCAAGCTATCCATCGGGGAATATGTATTGAATATTCCAATGCTTTCCATCCCAATGGGAGTTGTAGATGTTGTACTAGGAGTACAACGGTTACAATCTTTGGGGACAATAGCCTTTAATTTTCAAGAAATTTTCTTGGAAGTTTTTTTAGAAGGAAAGAAAATGGAATTACGGGGTATCACAAGGAATCCAGGAAAGAAAATAAGCTCTAATGTCATGAGAAAGCTTATGAAGAAATAACAACGAGGCACAATTGCACAATTATGCTCACTAGAAGTTTCAACATCAAAATAATCTATTTCTCCAGATCTCCAAAAAGTCTTGGAAAATAATTCTAAGGTGTTTGATACTCCCAAAGGACTCCCACCTATTCGTGATCATGATCATGCTATTCATTTGATTCTAGGAAGTGTTCCTCCAAACATCTAGCCTTACAGATATACTTATGTCCAAAAGAGTGAAATTGAATGTATGATTGCAGAAATGTTAGAGGCTGATATAATTCAACCTAGTCAAAGTTCTTTCTCTACTCTAGTAGTATTGGTGCACAAGAAGGATGGATCATGGCGCATGTTTTCGGATTACAGGGAGCTCAATGAGCTTAGTATTAAAGATAAATTTCCCATTCCTAGGATTGATGAATTACATGGAGCAATTTATTCTACCAAGTTGGATCTTCATTCAGAATATCATCAAATTAGAACGAAGATTGAAGATATTCCGAAAACAACATTTCAAACTCGTGAGGGTCATTATGAATTTTTGGTCATGCCTTTTGCCCTTACCAATGCACCTTCTACATTTCAAGGGTTGATGAATTCCATTTTGAAACCCTTCCTTAGAAAATTTGTGCTAGTATTTTTTGATGATATACTAATATACAATAGGTCTTGGAAGGATTATGTTCAACATGTTGACAGGGTGCTCAAACTATTGGAGGAGAAACAATTATATGCAAAAACATCCAAATGTTTCTTTGGAGTACAAGAGGTGGAATATCTGGGTCATATTGCATCTTACGAGGGTGTTAAGGTAGACCCTAACAAAAGTAAAGCAATTAAGGAATGAAAAGTCCCCACAACCATAAAGCAGCTCCGTGGATTTCTCAGGTTAATAGGGTATTATCACAAGTTTGTTAAGAATTATGGGAGAATAGCAGCACCTCTAACATCATTATTGAAGAAAGATGCATTTTCATGGACTCCCGAAACAACTAGGGCCTTTGAACATCTTAAAGAGGAAATGTGCCTAGCACCAGTCTTAGCTACGCCAGACTTCACAAAATCCTTTATTGTGGAATGTGATGCCTTTGGAAATGGAATTGGTGTTGTTTTAATGCAATAAAGAAGACCCATTGCTTTTGAAAGTCGTTAAATCAAAGGAAAATATTTACAAAAGGCTATTTATGAGAAGGAAATGTTGGCAACACTACATGCACTAAAGAAATGGAGACCTTACCTAATGGGAAGACACTTGAAGGTAAAAATTGATCATGATAGTCTTAAACATATTTTGGAACAAAGACTATCTTCGGAAGAGCAAAAAAAATGGCTCACAAAGATGTTGGGTTATGACTTTGAAATCATGCACAAAAAAGGGAAGCTAAATTTTGTTTCAAATGCACTCTCAAGAAAGGATGAAGAGGTGGAAGCATTGCTTTGTGCCATTTATATTATCCAACCAGATTGGATAACCAAAGAAAGGGTTGAATGGAAGAAGGATGAATAATTTTAGACACTCATTAAAAAGGTATAGCAAGAACCTAGTACATCTGATATATTTAGTTGGAAAATTGATTCCTTATGGTACGAATATCAATTATATATTTGCAAGAATTCCGAACTAAAACAAAATATTCTTTTGGAATTGCACACTTCTCCTTTAGGAGGACACTCGGGATTTTTAAAAACTTACCATGGGGTAAAGAAAGAATTTTTTTGGGATGGACTTAAATCTGATATTCAAAATCTTGTGGCGGAATGTTTAGTTTGCAACCAAAATAAAGTTGAGACAATTAAGGCCCCGTCTCTTCTACAACCTTTATCCATTCCAGGTCAACATTGGGAAGAGATTTCAATGGATTTTATCACAGGTTTACCTAAGTCTGAAGGAAGGAGTGTCATCATGGTGGTAGTTGATATACTTACCAAGTATGCACACTTTTGTGCATTATCTCATCCATTTAAAGCACGTACAATTACTACTGCATTTATGGAATCAATTCAAAAGCTACATGGAAACCCGAAGATTATTGTAAGTGACAGAGATCCCATTTTTACAGGAAATTTTTGGATGGAATTATTTTCTTATATGGGTACTCAAATATGTCATAGCTCATCTTAGCATCATTAATCCGATGGTCAAACAAAGATAGTGAATAAATTTTTGGAAGGATATATTCATTTTTTTGTATCTGATAAGCAAGAAAAATTGGTCAAGTGGTTACGTCTCGCTGAATGGTGATATAAAACTTCCTTCCATACTACAGAAAAAATGACCCCATTTATGGAACTTTATGGATATCATCCACCATCCATCAAATCTTCTTTAAGGGAAAATTATAGGGTTCAAGTAGTGGAGTATCACATCGAACATCAAAAATAAGTTCTCCAACTCTTAAAGGATAACCTAAACTTGGGACAAAATCGAATGGAACAACAGGCAGATCAACATCGCAATGAGAGAAGTTTTGATGTTGAAGACCAGGTATTTTTATGGCTACAACCATACAAACAAATGTCCCTCAAGCAAGCTAAGAAGGATAATAAATTATCGCCAAAGTACTATGGTCCTTACAAGGTGTTGAAAAACATTTGTACTATGGCATACAAATTGGAGCTTCCTTCTTCTTCATGAGTGCATCTAATTTTCCATGTTTTATGCTTAAAAAAGGTTATAGGGGACAAAATTCCAGTTCAAACAATATTTCTAGAACTTGATGAGGAAGGAAAAACCATATTGAAACCTGAAGTAGTCATGGAAACAAGAACTTGACAACTATGAAATTGATTAGTTTCAGAATATCTCATCAAATGGAAGAACTTACGAAGTGAAAATTCGACATGGGAGGATGAGAATCTTATACAGAAGCACCCAGCACTACTCAAGCATTTAGGACAACAATTTTTTAAAGGAGAGGAGCATGTTAGGTCCTTATATTACTAGCATAGTCCCTTATTGTTGTTAGTGTAACCCCCTTATTGTTATTGTTGTAACATTGTAACTGCCATATTATTATTATTGCGCCCTTACATTATTATTGCTAGGTCGGCTAGGATTACATTGTGGCCACATGGATTCCTATATATAGAGTGGAGGTTTTATCATTTGTATCATCAAAGAATTGTTCATTTATGTAATTTATTCGAGGTTGCCCCCTCGAAGTGGCTATTTCTAAGACGTTGATCTCTCTCTTCTTCTATTATTGGAGCTAGTTTCATAACAAAATCTTAAAGAGGCAATGTGCCTAGCACCGGTCTTAGCTACTCCAGACTTCACAAAAACATTTATTATGGAATGTTATGCCTCGGGAAATGGAATTGGTGTTGTTTTAATGCAATAAGGAAGACCCATTGGTTTTGAAAGTCGTCCAATTGAAGGAAAGTATTTAGAAAAATATATTTATGAGAAGGAAATGTTTGAAATACTACATGCACTAAATAAATGGTGACCATCCCTAATGGGAAGACACTTCAAGGTAAAAAATGATCATGATTTTCTTAAAAAAAATTGGCCTTATTTCTAAGGCCTTTATCTCTCTTTTCTTCTATTTTTGGAGTTAGTTTCATAACAGGGCACTTAGAGAAAGAAGGGATTTATTATCACGAGACCTTTGCTCCTATAGCTAATTTAAATACTATTAGGATGTTAATAGCTCTAGCTACAAAGCATCAATATAGTTTATGCCATCTAGATGTAAAATATTCTTTTCTAAATGGAGAATTGGAAGACAAAGTATATTTAACATAACCTGAAGGGTTCATTAAAAAGGGGCATATTGTGTTGAATTCTTTAAATGTTGATGATTTAATTATTACTATTAACGTCAATGTATTGGTTAAAGAAATCAAAGTGTACATGTCACACGTTTTCAAAATGAAGGACATTGGATAATTTCATTATTTGTTGGGTCTTGAACTCTGGAGGAATTCTAGCCACAATTTTTTTTACTCACGGAAAGTATCTCAAGGTGCTATTGAACAAATTCAAAATGTATCAGTGTAAATTTTTTTTCGTACCTATATAACAGAATGCTAAATTTCATAGTGGTGATAGTTCTAAAGAGGTGAATCCTACATTGTATAGAAAATTGGTTTGAAGTTTGATTTATTTGACTACAACAATATGTGAATTAACATATTCAGTGAGTGCATTGAGTCAGTCTTTTGTCAAAACCTCTTGATAATAATTGGGTAGCAACAAATTCTTTGTTAATACATCTTCAAGGAAACATAAATTTTGGCATTAAATATACTGATTCTTTTGATGTTACACTCACAGGTTATTCAAATTGAGACTTGACTAGAAATATCGATGATAGAAGATCCATAATAGGTTGTGCTTTTAGTATTGGATCTAGGGCCATTTCTTGGAGCAGTAAAAAACAAAGTATTGTATCTATATCATCAGCAAAAGCAGAGTATCAAGTTGTATGTATCAAGTTCTATTGTATTCTCAACCAAAATGTATTAAATATCTTTACCAAGTCCCTTGGGAAGATTAAATTTGGATAGTTTAGGGATATGTTAGAGGTGAAATTGAACCTTTTATCCATTAAGGAATAGAGTTGAAAATAATGGAAAAAATATGTAATATTGGAGAAAGTTGTTCCACGGTTGTATGTGTGTGTCCTCTATTAGAATTAGTTTCTATTATCTAGGAGACAACTTTGATCTCCCTAAATTGATGTAAACTTATCTATTTATGATTTTTTCATTAATATGATATTGCTATAGTGCTTGGGAAATCTCCAAGTGTAGCTTGCTCACCTGCAAGTTGCTAAATTTTAGTATGTAAGTTTTATTTCAGATTCTTCTTCCATTATTACCACTATGAAAACATAGACTGTGTTATATATGATTCATCTCATAATGACTTCTCTCATCCGTTCATTATATTATATATGATTCATACTTCTCTCATCTATTCATTAAATTTTAGAAAATATTCTCGTGCCTTCATTAAATTTTAGAAAATATTATATATCATTCATCTATATTGGCTTCTCCTATCATTTCATTCGACTCAACAACTACGAAGGGAATGAATGAAAAACATGTAGACATGCTAGACAATTTTGAAATTACCATGGCCATGGTAGTGCCACTTGAATTTATTCATGCCTACTGTTAGTGTCCTATAATAATAGGGTTCATAATTTTTGAATTGACTTTGATAGTCTCGTAAATATGTACATACCTTTCCTTTTGCAAGTTGTTTTCCAATATTTGAAATTAATAGAAAATAAAAAGAGGGTAAAAGTCCTAAAATATAAATCAAATGACTTGAAAAGAAAATATCAAAAAGAATAAAAATGGACCCCAAAAGAAAAAGGTGATAAGAATAAGACATGAAAGTGAGCAAGTCAAAATGGCACTACTATTTATTTTTACTACGAAAATAATTATTATGTGTAGATTTTTCAAAATTCCATAATCCATGATCAATTAAATAGTCTAATCTTAAATTTCATGATTTGAATTTCATGTTTTAGATAGAGAATAAAGATTTGTAAAACACTTTAAACTTGACAAATCAGTAGATAGTTAGAGAATAAATGAGGAGCTCAATAGTTAAATCTAAGCCCTTAGATGAAATAATGTTAGAATTATATGGATTTATGATTTAAAAAAAAAAATGGATTGAGGGTTGCAAGCTTAAATTCAGCCATGCAAATGAAGTAAAAAATGTTAGAATAATAATGGGTAGATAGAAACCAGTTATGCAAGGCATGTCATAAAGGATCATTTGGAAAATTAGTAGTTTCCCCTCCCCCACAATGTTGTAGTATTGAAAACCTTCAGTTAAAGAGGCTCAGAGAATTTCTCTGACTTCTATTGGGAGCAGACCCAAGGCTTGATAACTGATTGGTTAAAAATACTGGATTCCCTTCATACAAGCCAATTTCGTCAGCATATTCACCCTTTTCCAAAAAATATAAACCCTTTCCTAAGTAAAATTCCCTTTTTTCTTAAAAAAGTAAAAATCCCCTCTTAATTAATTTCATTTCATCCAAAAATACTCAAAAACCCATAAAATACAATTTATCCTAAGTTTAAAGTGTAAATCTTTAATGGTACAAATATTTGTGCTTAAAAAGGTTTAATTTTACACTTTACTTAGTTTATTTTTTGTATTTTCATTCATTAAATTTAATTTCATATTAATTTTAACATAATGTATTAAAACCCTTGTAATATCCCTTCCCTTATATATTTATTAACTCTTTTATTTAAATATCGCAAAAAACCCATTATTTAAATGTTAACCTATGGTTTTATATTACCCATGTGTTCCACTAAAAACTATCACCCTAACATTCTACTGACTGTATGAGCTCATTGAAACTCATACTTGCCTCCTCTACAAGTCTTACAACCTTTACTCCTCATGTCAAGCCTTTAAATAGAAGAAAAAACCCTAAAAACTCAAAAACCCTAAGGTACACAGGTAAAATGAAGCCTGCCTGCGTTCCTAGCTAGGGTACGCAGGTAATACACTGCTTACCTACGTTCCAAAATGCAGTTTTCCATTGTAATTCCTGCATACCCTTCTCAAAGTCAAAAAAGCGAGAAACAAAAGTTAAAAAGATGATTTGAGGTCAATTCTAGAAGCTTCTAGATGAGAATTTTTGGGGATGAGTACGCTTTAATAAGGTGCATGTATCCCACACCTTAAGGAACAAATCCCTTGATGTGAAGAGCCTATCCCTTTGAAGGAGAATTATATACCTTTATAGGTGGAACCCTAACCTCCTCATCTACTCTATAACAGAAGGCATTGGGTAGCCTGAAAGGGAGTTCAAGATTTATGGGTGACTCAGTTGAAGTGCTGTTGAGATTTAGACTTCTTTCTGTTGAGCTTTTGAGAGGAAATATCACATACCTCTATGTGCTCCTAGAGGAAGAGTGCAAGACTTATCAAAGTATAGGAGACTCCTTCTTCGGACCCCGGGAAGGCCTGTTCAACATCAAGGCTAAGGTTGTAAGGTTCTTCTGTTATTTTAAGATCAATACAATCAAGTCTTGTTTTTCTCAATAAATTGTCGTTCGATTGTTTATTTCAATAAGATTTCGTTTGATCGTTTATTTCATAGATTCCTTGATCACTATGATAGGTATGGTTTATAATTATCTATTATACATGTGCTATTTATTATTTTCTTGTTTGTGATTGCAGGTCGACAAAAGATGACACTTGTTGCGACGGAAGGATTATTGTTGCGACGAAAGAACTCTTGTTGTGACGGAAGAATTATTGTTGCGACGAAATAACTCTTGTTGCGACGAAAGGATTATTGATGTGACGGAAGCACTACGACCACAAATAAGAATTTAGATCTAAGGTAGGATCAACACCTTCATAGCATTTACATGTAAAACGAATATATTTAGAGAAAGGAAAACTTAGTTGTTCGTTTGTTGCTAGATTGTCTTCTGACATTAGGGAGATTGATCTTGTCTGCCAGATCGATTTATCTAGTCAACACCATGTGTTGAAATAACACCCTACCCATAGTCCCATAGGTTAAAACATATTGTATAAATAAACCCGGCCCCAATGGTTATAAAACATTAGTAAATGTTTCATACGCCATGTTAATATAACCCACGTATCAAAAAAATACATTTGTTTTATGTTAAAACATATGTTTTAAACATTAAAATAAATCCTGCCATGTAAAAAAATGTAGACCCCATGCCCACATATGTCGAGAAACCCTCAGATCTGACAACCCAAACACTATATCGCATTTTCACTTCTGCAAATGTTAACCATTTCAAGATTTTCAAATTAGATTGTTTTAAGCCCTTATCTCTCCTCCATGCGGCAACATACATTTGGATCGCATTCGATCTGAGAAAAAAGCTTACCACCCAAAACCCGCGCGATAACCACTGATGGTTTTCTGCCTTCGACATCAAAATCACCGTCTACTTTGATATGAACTCCATTCAATGCTTACTTATTAACCTAAAAATGTTATAAAAGCTTCATAATACATATAGTTGAACCCTTTTCTACATTATACATGCATTCATCCTCCCGACTGAAGAAAGACACCCCATGCAACATTTTCACGCCCAGAGAGTAAAAAAAACCACTGAATTTTCTCTCAGGACCACTTGAAGCATCCAGATTGATTCCAAGAAACCTCCAAAGCCATTAGAAACCAATTTGATGCCTCAGAATCATTTGAAAGACCAAAATACCTCCACAAACAGGTATTATTTATATAAAAACAACCTATTTATCATTTGAAAAGAGTATTTCTGAGAAATTAAGCTTTGTAAAGCCCATTTATCCATAGAAATACCCATGTAGTTGCCTGCAAAGAAAAAATTCACTGTGAAAACTCTGATAAACCCTTGTTTCGATACTACAATCTGGCTTTTTAAAGAGAAAATGAATATGTTTAACCTTTTCAGATATTGAAAAGGACTCTTAATCTATCCAGAAACCCTTTGCAAGTAACCCCAATCCTTTTGTTCCCAATTCAAACCATTTTCAGTCCAATATTATTCGAAAAAAGCATTGAAACCCTTGTTTATTATTTCTTGAACCTATAAAGACTCCGAAGAATAGTTTGAAGATAAAATTAAAGAGTTAAATCCAAGAAATATCCATTTTGTGACTATTTGTATCCATAGACCTATTTTAAAGTAAAAAACACTTCTGTAAACAATTAAATCTTACAGCAAACTTTAAAATCGACCAAATATAGAGTTTCAAGCACAAGAAGGTCTGAAAATGTCAAAATCAAACCTAGCAGTGTCTTCCAAAACCACAATTGTTGTAAACCCTTTACAACCTTCTGTTGTAGACATTGAACATACACCCTTAGCAAATGTGGATTACAAAATAGCAGATCCAGTAATAGAAATTAATCTTTTAGAACTCCACTGCTGGAGTCTTGAAAAGTCATTAGATCAAGGAGATGAGGTGGAGATTTGGGAGTCCAACATACCCAAATATGTAGTTCCAGTCACTCATCATTGTCCAGAAGTTATAAGGTTGTGTCAGTCCTATTATGCATCTGAAAAAAGAGCCATGGTAAATGAAAATAACGAAGTATTGTTCACAATTGTTGTTGATTCAATAAACCAAATCCTACATCTCAAACCAAATCCTAATGCAGTTCCTTTATCATGATCAAACCACTTCACCAATCAGCCTTCCAAGTGTTAGGTCGCTATATTACTAGTATAGTCCCTTATTGTTGTTATTGTAACCCCCTTATTGTTATTATTGTACCCCTGTAACCCCCATATTGTTATTATTGTGCACTTAAATTATTATTGTTAGGTCAGCTAGGATTACATTGTGGCCCCACTAGGATTACATTATGGCCCCACTAGGATTACATTATGGCCCCATGGACTCCTATATATAGAAAGGAGGTTTTGTAAATTGAATGATCCAATAATTGTTCGTTCATGTAATGTATTGGAGGTTTCCCCCTCGAAGTGGCTTATTTCTAAGATGTTGATATCTCTTTTCTTCTATTTTTGGAGTTGGTTTCACAACATTCAGTATCAGAGATTTGCATTCTAAGGTTTCGCTACTCCAAACAGGTCATCATGGAATTTTCACCATAACATTTTTTATATGAAGTTTCAGACCCTGAAATTTTTAGGGTGAGAAACCGAAATCCTGAGGAACATCGTCGCAAAATTTCAGAGCTTGTTTCGCAATATTTTTGGAGATATGATTTGTGGAAGTTAGGTTTTTTTGAAAATTCCTCAATTTAATATAAACAGGTCATCGTGTCATTTGCGCTATAACTTTTTTTTACAAAGGTCCATAATCTGAAATGTTTAGGGTGCGAAGCTGAAATCTTGACGAAACTCATCGCAAAATTTCAGAGCTTGGCTCACAATATTTTCGGAGATATGATCTATGGAAGGTAATGTTTTTTTAGGCTCCTGGATTTCATCTCAAAGAGGTCATCGTGGGAAAATCTTCATCACTCTCTCTTTGAGCATCAGACTGGAGTGCCATAAAAAGTGGCCACAAGTACACGGAATGTAGTTTCTTTCATATCAATTTAACAACTAAAATATGAAACCGTGACACATGGAAAGTCATACAAGTTCGATCTACTGAAACAATCAATAATTAGGTCATTGTGGGAGATTGGACATAAATTTATCTTGAAGAATCCAAATCAGCTCAGACCTATGGCATTGAAAAGAGGATTCAGAAGGCTACCTCAGTACCAAATTTCAGATATTGAAGATATGTAACCACATAGATAATCCAATTTAAATATCGAGCTCTTTAAAAGCAAGAAAAAATTGTGTAATTTTTTTCGAATTGCATAAGTCTTGTTTGAAGAATCAATTTGAATTGATTCCAAGGGCATATTATAGAATAGATATCAATATTGGGTTCTAAAAAATTCCCCGTAAAAATAATTCAACACCCATTAAGCCTTCAGAAGGCTCTACTATGACTCATGAAGATGAAGAATTGCAACATGATCTATCAAAATTACAAGAGCAAGTGCAACAAATTTCACTCTTGCAAAGAGCAACAAAAAATGAAATGGAAGTTTTGAAGAAAGGCGTGGAAGTGAAGATGGACGGTTTGAAGAAAGGCGTGGAAGCTAAGATGGATGGCGTGGAAGCTAAGATGGATGGAATGGAAGCTGGCATGGAAGCTAAGATGGATGATCTAAAATCAAACATCGAAGATTTGAAAAAGTTGATACAAGAAATGTTTCCTAATGGTGAAAAGATAGTAGAAGAACCTCATGATGAGAACAAAATAAATGTTAATCGTGATTTCATAAACTCTAATGTTGGCGGGAAGAACCACCGTATTCCAAAAATGGATATGAGGAAGTTTGATGGAAAGGATCCTGTAACATGGATACTACAGATGGAGCAATATTTTGATCTCCATAATGTGCAAAACACACAAAGGTACGCATTGCAACTTTACATTTAGAACAAAATACATTTGTATGGTATCGATGGCTTTGCTCCCGTAAAAAAATTGTCACTTGGGCAATTTTTACGGAGGAAATGATAGCACATTATGAGGATACAAAGAGCAACACCTTCTTTAGCCAATTGATAAATCTCAAACAAAAGGGTTTAGTGGGGGAGCACATTGAGGACTTCCAAAAATTGAATATAAGGGTAACTGATATTCTAGAGGAACACAGGATTTATCTCTTCATAGGTACTTTAAAGGATAACATCCAACATGAAGTTCGTGTTTTGGAACCTGATTCATTGGAGAAGGCATTCAGGTTGGCAAGAAAAATTGAATGTAAAATTATGGTGACAAGGAAGCCTACCACTCACTTCTATAATGAAGGAAGTGTTTCTATGCCTAGATTTCCACAACCTACAAGGTTGACACCACAAAAATTGGAAGAAAAAAAAGCAAAAGGGCTTTGCTATAGTTGTGATAGCAAATACACTAAAGGTCATAAGTGTGTTGAGAAAAAATTATTTTACATAGATTGTGAAAAGGAACAAGAAAATGAACAAGAAGAGGATATGTACCAGGAACCATCCCTAGAAGAGGAAGAAATGAGTCCGACCATATTGTGTAATGAATATTTGGGAATTACCACTCCTTAAGCTCTCAATATAGAAGGACATATCAAGAAGAAAAAGGTAATAGTGTTGATTGATTTAGGGAGCACCCATAATTTTATTCATTGTAACGTAGCCAAGGAATTCAATTGTTTCCTATACCCAGCACCAGAATGTCAAGAGATGGTTGCAAATGGAGGAACTATAAATTTCTCTGGAAAATGCCATAATATCAATCCAACCATGGGGGAATATGTATTAAATAGTCCAATGCTTTCCATTCCTATGGGAGGTGCTGATGTTGTACTAGGACTACAATGGTTACAATATTTGGGGATAGTAGCTTTTAATTTTCAAGAAATTTTCTTGAAATTTTTTCAAAAGGAAAGGAAGTTGAATTATAGGGTATTGCTTGTAGGCTTTAACCCTAATAAGAAATTATCTACACACGAATCTTATAACAAAAAATCAACAATAGCGAGAGCATAAAACATAAAATAGATAAACACAGATATTTTCCCCTGGATCCCAAATGGGGACAACCAGCTTGATATTTCATTATATTCCTTTTATTGTTACAACACATATATATATATATGTCGAAGCATACATAAACCCTAATCCATTAACCCTGGATTAGAACATAACTGTAGTTCCCTTCACCAGATCTTCAAAAATACCAGGGGTCGAAAACCACTGTACCCCAAAACCATGTGCAAAACCATGCACAAAAACATGGGCGTGAACCACCCACCAAAAATTATGGACCAAAAATTTTCATCGTGGCACTTCCCGAACCTTGACAGGGGGGGCTATCGCACCCCTTATGACCCCCCCGCCTCCCCCCCCGGTCGCACGTGATTAGTTATGGAAATAATACAACACATACCCAACATTCTCCCACTTGTTTTTTTCTTTCCGTAGGAGGCCATATGAGAGCTTAGTCATTGGCCCAATTATTCAACACCCATTGTTTCTCTACACCAAGAGAAATTTTGAGTGCTCACAAACTTCGTCAATGCATCTGCAAAATTCTTCAAAGTGTCGACCTTTACCAGCAACATCCTTTTAGCCTCAACCATATCTCTAACAAAGTGATATTGCACATCAATGTGCTTTGTCTTTGAATGATAGGAAGGGTTCTTAGCCATGAAAATTGCACTTTGGCTATCACAGTCTATCATTATAACTTTCTGTACCAACCCCATACTTGAACACAATATCTGAAACCAAAATGCTTCCTTGCTTGCATGAGTGGCTTCCATGTATTCTGCCTATGTAGTTGAAAGAGCCACTACATACTATCTTTTACTCATCCAACTAACTGCACCTCCAAATAGGCTAAACACATACCCACTTGTAGATCTTCTTTGGTCTAGATCTCCAGCCTAGTCCGCATCAACAAAACCACGAATGCCCAACATTCTTTCAAATCCTGGTCTTCCCTGGTAGCAGAAGCCATAATCACTAGTGCCATGTAAGTATCTTAAAACCCACTTCACTATTGTCCAATGCTCATAACCTGGGTTTGACATAAACATGCTCAATACTCCCACTGCATGTGCAATGTCTGGTCTCGGGCTAATAGGGTATTATCAACAAATCATTGGAAGGATCTCTTGGCCTAACAGGGTATTATCTCATGTTTGTTAAGAATTATGGGAGAGTAGGAGCACCTCTAACAACATTATTGAAGAGAGATGCATTTTCATGGAATCCTGAAGAAACTAAGGCCTTTGAACATCTTAAAGAGGCAATGTGCCTAGCACCGGTCTTAGCTACACCAAAATTCACAAAAACCTTTATTGTGGAATATGATGCCTCGGGAAATGGAATTGGTGCCATTTTAATGCAAGAAGGAAGACCCATTTCTTTTTAAAGTCTTCCAATAAAAGTACTTACAGAAAACTATTTATGAGAAGGAAATGTTAGCAATACTGCATGCACTAAAGAAATGGAAAACTTACCTAATGGGAAAACACTTCAAGGTAAAAAATGATCATGATAGTCTTAAACAATTTTTGGAACAAAGACTATCTTCAAAAGAGGAGAAAAAATGGGTCACAAAGATGTTCGGTTATGACTTTGAAATAATCTACAAAAAATGGAAGCTTAATGTTGTTGTAGATGCACTCTCAAGAATGAATGAAGAGGTGGAAGCATTAATTTGTGCCAATTCTATTATCCAACCAGATTGGATAACCAAAGAAAGAGATGAATGGAAGAAGGACAAAGAAGTATGGACACTCATTCAAAAGTTGCAGCAAGATCCTAGTACATCTGATACATTTAGTTGGAAAAACGATTCCTTAAATTGTACAAAGATCGCTTATATCTTTGTAAGAATTCCCAACTAAAACAAAATATTCTTTTGGAATTGCACACTTCTCCTTTAGGAGGACACTCAGGATTTAAAAAAACTTACCACAGGGTGAAGAAAGAATTTTTTTGGGATGGCCTGAAATCTAATATTCAAAATTTTTTGGTGAAATGTTCGGTTTCCAATAGAATAAAGATGAGAGAATTAAGACCCTGGGACTTCTACAACCTTTATCCATTCCAAGTCAACGTTGGGAGGAGATTTCAATGGATTTTATCATAGGTTTACCTAAGTCCAAAGGAAAGAGTGTCATCATGGTGGTAGTTGATATAATTACCAAGTATGCACACTTTTGTGCATTATCTCATCCATTTAAAGCAAGTACAATTGCTACTACATTTATGGACACAATTCAAAAGCTACATGGAAACCCAAGGGTTATTGTGAGCGACAGAGATCCCATTTTTAATAGAAATTTTTGGACGGATTTTTTTTCTTGTTTGGGTACTCAATTAGCTCATAGCTCATGTTATCATCCTCAATATGAGGGTCAAACTGAGAGAGTAAATTTTTTTTTTGAAGTTTATCTTCGTTGTTTTGTATATGATAAACAAACACAATGGGTTAAGTGGTTACCACTTGCTGAATGGTGGTATAACACTTCCTTCCATACTGCAGCAAAAATGACCCCATTTATGGCACTTTATGGATATCATCCACCATCCATAACATCATATTTAAGAGAAAATTCGAAGCTCCAAGTAGTGGAATATCACATCGAGCATCAACAATAAGTTCTCCAACTCTTAAAGGATAACCTGAATTTGGCACAAAATCGAATGAAACAATAGGAAGATCAACATCGCAGTGAGATAAGTTTTGATGTAGGAGACTCGGTATTTTTATGACTATAACCATACAAACAAATGTCCCTCAAGCAAGCTAAGAAGGATAATAAATTATCGCCACAGTTCTATGGTCCTTACAAGGTGTTGCAAAAGATTGGTACTATGGCATACAAATTGGAGCTTCCTTCTTCTTCATGAGTGCAGTCGATTTTCCATGTTTCATGCTTAAAGAAGGCTATAGGTGAAAATATTCTATTTCAAACAATATTGGCAGAACTTGATGAGGAAGAAAAAATCATATTGGAACCTAAAGCGGTCATAGAAACAAGAACTCGACAGCTACGAAATTGATCAATTTCAGAGTATCTCATGAACTAGAAGAACTTACACACTGAATATTCTACATGGGGGGATGAGAATTTTATATAGAAGAAATCAGAGCTACTCAAGTGTTGAGGACAACATATTTTTGAAGGAGATGGGCATGTTAGGTCCCTATGTTACTAGTATAGTCCCTTATTGTTCTTAGTGTAGCCCCGTTATTGTTATTATTGTACCCTTGTAACCCCCATATTCTTATTATTGTGCCCTTAAATTATTATTTTTAGGTCAGCTAGGATTACATTGTGGCCCCACTAGGGTTACATTGTGGCCCCATGGACTCCTATATATAGAAAGGAGGTTTTGTAATTTGAATGATCCAAGAATTGTCCATTCATGTAATGTATTGGAGGTTTCCCCCTCAAAGTGGCTTATTTCTAATACGTTGATATCTCTTTTCTTCTATTTTTGGAGTTCGTTTCACAACACCAAGATCTTCAATGACTTATATCTCTTGCCCTAAAAATATTTGAATTTTTGACCTTGATCCTAGTCTTATCTTCTTGAAATTTGACTCCTTAGCCTAATGGACAAATAGATCTCTCACTATCCATCTCATTAAGTTATTTTTCCCAAAACCAAAACCAAACCAATTTGCACATCATAACTAGCCTAATATCATATAATTAAAGAAAACTTAAATCTTATTGAGAGAGCCCTCTTTGAGCCCTAAGAAAGCTAGATAATAGAGTTTAAATGTTGGTCTGTGGTTACCTGTAATGTTCTTCGACTAAAAATTAAAAAAACATCTCACAACTCAAGAATTATTAGAGTGATAACATACTAGTGACTCCATTGGGGTACTAACCAATCCTCATTCTTAAAATAGATCTTAAAGGAAATCATTTTCATCATCCTTTTACCTTAATACCGTTTTGAAAGTTGTGAGTATCATTTTATAAAAAAATTGTAATTCTGGCTTCTAGAAAAATCAACTATACCAGGTAAAATTTGGATCCTAAACCTGTTGTTATAGTAGAAAATATGGACAGAATTGGAAAAATTAATAAACAAGTAGAAGATTTAGATGATAAATCTTCCTTAGTTAGAGGAAATTCATTTCCAAAAGAGTTAGTGAGTATACAAGACGTAAAGTTTGACTTGAATTTTGAACATTCTTTATTCAGAAGTAAATCAGAAAGTGACTCAAGTAATGCTATTATAGATCATGCCTTTATTTCATTTCTTGAAACAAAGCGGGAAAATGTTTCAGTAGATTCTAAATCAAAAATATTTAAAGCTCATCATAAACTTGAAGAAATAAATGCTACTATTCTTAAGGAAATAAATGAATCTATTAAATTAGTTGTATTATTAGCATATAGATCTAAGCCTTCTATTTCTCATTTAGATACCACGTCATCATCTATAATTTCCACTACCATCCAATATAAATATCCATTTGTCCCTAGAAAACCCTTACAACCTGGAATACTATTTCCATATTCTCCCACATCAACATCATCAACTAGTTTATATTTTGCAATTTTAAACACATCACTCTCATTTCCAAGTAGTTCTTCATATATTCCAATTCCATTTTATAGTACCCCAACTTTATATTTTAGTTCATTCACAACTTTTTCTAGTACATCATATCATATTCCATTTTCATAAACCACTTTATTAACCTCATCAGCTAGTATTTCCAGTTCTTCCCCAAGCACTTCCAATCTACCTCCTAGCCAAGCTAGAATTCAAGCTATCGTTGCTAGGTATGCTCCCCTAGTCCTTCCAGCATAGTTACATTATATGCCTCAGGATTACCAAAATAAACTACCCCAATTTGATGCTACCAATATTTATACTGCTCAGCGACATATTAATAAAATGACAGATTATTTTGAGCTTCATGAAATAGCTGATTTTGATGTACAAATGAGACTCTTTGCTCCAACGTTAACAGGGGAAGTTAAAAAATGGTTTAAAGGTCTTAATCTTGGTAGTATAGATAATTTATTAGTATTTCATAGATTGTTTTTGAATAAATGCGAAAAGAAGAAACATCCACTCCAAATATTATCTGAATTTGATGCCATGAGAAGAGCTCCTAGTGAAACAATCCAAGACTACTCCACTAGATACAACAATGTTTATAATTCAATCCCAGCTAATATGAAACCCACTTCTAACTGTGTCCTACTCAAATTCCTTGATGGATTTGACACAAACATCTCATATCAGATTAGGGAGAGAAATGTTGAAACCTTAGAAAGAATGGAAACAAATGTTGTTAATGTAGAAGTAAATATATTAGCTAGAAAAGCTAGATTACAGAATGAGAGGAGAGTAACCATAAAATAAGAGACATCTAGTTCAGAAGGAAAAATATATCAATTAGCTAAAAATTGAGAGATAATGATAGATAGATTAGAAAACATAGAAAGAAGACCTCAATGGGATAACCAACAACAAATCAGAAATCCTAACTTTAGGAAAAATATGAAGTCAAGAAAATCCAAAGAATCAACACCTGATCAGACAATAAGACCTCCATTTAAAGAGAACTATGATGAAAGTTCTCAGCAGAATGATGATGATGATGACACGATAAATCTAATGGGTATAAATGATGATAATACTATCTTTCTCACACAGAAAGACCAAGATTTATTTGAAATGCAACAACTTCAATTAGATTTAGGTGAATCATTTGACTATAAACAAGGTTATGATTTTTCCATAAATGAAGTACATAAGAAATATAACCTTTGGAGTAAGAAAAACACTGAACTTTCTACTAAGAAATCTGCACAAACTAAAAATAAGGAAATAGTAGAAGCTCGCACTACAAAAGCTTTGCAAATTCTCCCTAGGGAAAATAAGAAAAACTCTAACTCATCCCAAAAAGTTTCCAGCCCCAAAATTTCACCCAGTCCCAATATTATTGACATAAAATATGAGGTTGTCCAAAAATCAAGAGATTCACAAAAATATGCTGCTATAAAAACACCTAATTCTGCTAAAATAGAAAACTTAATTTCCAGAACATCCATTGCTGATCCAAAATCAGTAGATCCAAAATTTTTCATTGAAAAAACAACTTTGATAGCTCAAAATCTAAAAAAACATCTACTGCTTCTCAAACCATTCCTATAAATAAAATTAGGAGTAGTAAAACACAAGAAACTCAAACTGAAAATGAAAAGATAACTATAGAAAAACAAGACAAACCTACTCAAACTACAGTTACTAAGGAAGAGTTAATTCAACTTGGTAAATCACAACCTCAATTCAATATACAAACTGAAATTGCAAATTTAAAAATACCAATTCATTTGAAAAAATTGGTAAAACATGATTTGTATAAAACAACTATCGTTGAAACCTTAAACATGAATTACAGAGAAGACTCAGTAAACCTAAGGGATGATCAACCAGAGTTGATTTTTGATCTTGATGTTAATGGAAAACACCAAGATGGAGCAGTTCCACCATTTTACATTAGCTTAGTTGTTCATGACCAAATATTACACAATGAAATGTTAGATTCAGGGGCTTCAAATAATCTAATGCCCAAAGAAATAATGGAAACCCTGAACTTAGACATCACAAGGCCTTACAAAGGTATCTTTTCATTTGATTCAAGAAAAGTGAAATGTTTAGGATTAATTAAAGATTTGTGTGTCACATTAGTTCAATATCCTGGTAAAAGTATTTTAATAGACATTGTAGTAGTTGATATCCCTCCCAAATATGGAATGTTATTATCTCTCTCATGGGGAGCCAAATTACATGGATCTCTACAATTAGACATATCATATGCTACCATATCAGTTTTTGGCCAACCCAAGAAACTCTATAGGGAAACATTGATGAAATATATGGTGAGTAGTGTAGGAAGATCAATAAATTACCCAATTTACACTACACCTACTGACCTAGATTAATTCAATTTATGTAACTCTGAAATTGATAATGAAATCAAAACTAAACTAAAGAACAAAAAGAAAATACTAGACAATGAAAATATCTTTCATGAATAATTATGGCACCTAGATTTTGATGGATCAATCAATAAACTAGGAGCAAGAGCAGGAGTTTGGATAAATAATATGGAAAATAATCATGTAGAAGGCCATTCTTTCATACTTAATTTCAAATGCACCAACAATATGGCTGAGTATGAAGCCCTCATTTTAGGAATATATATTATCAGAAACTTAGGAGGTAAAAGAATATCCCTAATGGGAGATTTATAGTTGATTATAAAATAGATAAATGGATAATATTCTATTTATAATCCTAGATTAAGCCAATATAGAGAAAATGTATTAGGTTTGATAGATGAACTGTTTGAATGTAATTTTTATGCAATACCAAGAAAGCAAAACATATAGGCACACTCCTTAGAAACTTTTTCTAGTACTTGTAATTTTCCTTTCTGCCCAATCATAAGTATACTGCAGTAATAAAACAAAAACCAATAATTTTAGACAACCTCAAATATTGGCAAATTTTCTCGCAAGATCAACATATTTACCATTTTATGAATAATGAAGGTGAGTTTTAGAATTGTAAAATAGACACAGACTGTACATTAGATCAGTATTTAGATAGTGAAATTGTTTTGAATAATATAGCTATAAATAATGTAAAGTTTTCTACACCTACTAAATTTAATCAATCAGATATAGTTAACTTAGAGAAAGTAGAAACTGATGAGATAATTGATGATGAATCTGATATATTAAATCTCAAAGATAACTTATTACCAAAAGTCTTAACCCCTTTAGAAGATTTATTTGACTCAAATGATGTTGCTAGAAAACTTAAAATGGAGCCACTTAGATTTGATATTGAGGAGTGTAACATAGGCACAGATTCAAAACCCAAGGTGATCAAACTTTCCAAAGCCTTACCTCAACAAGAAAAATAAAAATATATTTCCCTTTTTAAGGAATTTCAAGATGTTTTTTCTTGGAGTTATGAGGACCTAAAATCCTATGACACCAATATAATACAACATAAAATCGCTATAAAAGAAGACTAAAAGACTTTTAAACAAAATTTAAGAAGGATCAACCCTGTTTTGATGCCTTTGATTGAAAAAGAGGTAAAAATAATGTATGATGCATAGATAATTGCACCAATCAGATATTTTGATTAGGTTTCTAATCTAGTTCCCACTAGAAAAAAAACAGGAGATATTAGATTATTTGTTGTTTTTAGGAATCTAAACAGAGTATCCCTAAAAGATAATTATCCTTTACCAAAGATGGATCACATTTTACAAAGGGTAGTGGGTTCTTCCAGGATTTCAGTTTTAGATGGCTTTTCAGGATACAACCAAATTTTAGTCCAACGAGAGGACAAGCCAAAAAAAAAATTACTACTCCTTGGGAAAATTTTATATATGAAAAAATGCCTTTTAGTGTAATGAATGCATGGATACCTTTCAAAGAGCTATGGATATGGCCTTTGCAAATAAAATTCATGAATTCTTAGTGATTTACTTAGATGACAATACTTTATTTTCTAAGACTGATTATGAACACTTGGATCATCTTAAACAAGTCTTTATTAAATGTAGAAAGTTTGGCATCTCTCTAAACCCTAAGAAAACATTATTTGGATTAGAATAAGGTAAGTTACTTGGACACATAATATCTAAATAAGGAATTAGAATAGACCCTACCAGAATAGAAGCAATTCTTAACATTAGTCCTCCTAGGAACATAAAAGAGTTACAATATTTTATAGGTAAAATTAAATTTTTAAGAAGATTCATCTCCAAATTAGCTGAAATCATTAGAGAAATCAATAATATGCTGAAAAATATTCAGTTCTTAAATGGACTATTAAGGCTAAAAAAATCATTTGAATCTATCAAACAAGCCTTAAAAAAAACCCCAGTCCTTATAAGTCTCTCACTTTAAAAAGGATTTCATCATTTTATCCATTGCTTCAGAACACACCATTGATATGGTTTTACTGTAGAAAAATGACCAGGGCTATGAGGAGCCCATATATTTATTTAGCAAAACACTTAGAGATGCCACTTTGAAGTACAATATCATGGAGAAGCAGGCCCTCGCTTTGGTAAAGGCCACTAAAGATTTCAAAGTATACATTATTTATTCTCACATCATTGCCTATGTTCCAAATGCAATAGTAAAAGAATTTCTAACACAGGATGGTCCTGATGGTAGAGGAGGCAAGTGGATTTCCACAATTTTGGAATATGACATAGAGATAAAACCCACTAAATTTATAAAAGGTCAGGTTTTAGCCAAGCTCGTGGCTGAATCAAATTGTCATGCCCTAGAAATAAATTTTGTTGACCAAGTAGATTATCAGGAAGAGATGGTGACTCCAGAGATCAGTGAAGACTTTTCAGATTGACCGTGGTATGCAAATATCATATTTGTATTACTAAACTTACAAGCTCCTCCTATATTGTCAAGAACTAAAGCTATATTCTTAAAGTTAAAGGCAGTAATATTTTTTATATTAGAAAATTTAATTTTTTGGAAAGATCATAGTGGAATTTTACTAAATTTCTTGCTAAAAGAAGAAGCTGAAAAAGTATTAGAAGAATTTCATACAGGTGACTATGGAGGACATCTTTACTGCAAAACTATTGTAGACAAAATCTTGAGAACTAGTTTTTATTGGCCTACTTTGTTTGCAGGTGTAAAAAGGTATGTGATGTCCTGTCACAAGTGTCAAATATTTGAGGTGAAGAGAAATCTCTTACCATTTCTCTTAAAACCTATCTCAACAGAAATGTCATTTCAATAATGGGGTCTTGACTTCATTGGTGAAATTCACCATCCCTCATCAGCCTAACACAAGTGGATTCTGACAGCCACTGATTATTTTACTAAGTGGATTGAAGCCATACCCTCTAGGCAAGCCACTGACACTATCATTATCTCCTTTTTAGAAAGCAACATAATTTCAAGGTTTGGATGTCCTCAAAAGATTATTAATGAAAATGCAATTGAATTCAAATATAAAAATATGATTGAATTTCCATAAATAACACATTGCCCTAGGCCATTCTACTGCATATTACCCTCAAGGTAGTTGCGTTTTTTATTCTTGAAATAAGAGCCTTGTAAACATAATCAAGAAGTTACTAGAAGATATCAAAAAAACTTGGAACAAGTTAGTCAATGCATTATGGGAAGATAGACTTACCACCAAAAAATCTATTGGTACATCCCCTTACCAGCTTGTTTATGGAATGGATTTTATTTTTCCATCTTCTTTAGGAGTACCAGTAATGAAGATAATCCAATAATTACAGATTGAGACAAATGCCTTTCAAAGAAGGATTAACCAAACCATTCACTTGTAGCAAACAAGAGAATAGGTTTATATTAAGTCTCAAGTTATCCAAGGTAAGCTAAGGAAATTTAAAAAAAAAAAGAATAAAGAAGATGATTTCTACATTGGAGACAAAGTGTTAAAATGGGATTCAAGAAGAGAAGAGAAAGGTAAACATGGGAAATTTGATTTCCTATGGAAAGGACCTCATGCTATTTATGGTTACAAAGGTAACAATGGTTTCTTTCTGAAATAAATATATGGATCAGATCTTCTAGGTGGACCAGCCAGTGGAATAATGCTGAAGCACTACTACTCCTCATATATAAAAAATAGTTGATTTTGTTTACTTTATCTATTGTACATAACATTGCAAGATTTCAGATTATATTGGATGTTTTCCTAACAAATTTGAAGCCCAAAGAGAAGCCCCTAAGCTTTGAGAGGTAAAATGTCATAAATTATTACAGATCAGATAATAGTTTACAAGGTCAAGTTAGTCAAAATTAAAAGGCTACTAGTCTTAAAGTTCTTGAAATTTCACCAGGAACTGCCATCCCCATGTGGAGTCACTGTTTGGGTCCTATAATAATAGGGTTCATAATTTTTGAATTGACTTTGATAGTCTTGTAAATATGTACATAACTTGCTTTCTACAAGTTGTTTTCCCATATTTGAAAATAATAAAAAATAAAAAGAGGGTCAAAGTCCTAAAAGAAAAATAAAAGGACTTGAAAAGAAAATACCAAAAAGAATAAAAATGGACCCCAAGAGAAAAAAGAGATAAGAATAAGACATGAAAGTGAATAATTCAAAATGCCAATACTATTTATTTTTACTACAAAAATAAGGATTATGTAGAGATTGTTTAAAATGCAATAATCCATGATCAGTTAAATAGTCTAATGTTAACTTTTCATGCTTTTAATTTCATGTTTTAGATAGAGAATACACATCTGTCAAACACTTTATACTTGACAAATCAGTAGATAGCTAGAGAATAAATGAGGACCTCAATGGAGTAATCTGAGCCCTCACATGAAATAAGGTTAGAATTAGATAGTTTTATGCTTTAAAAATAAATATGTATTTAGGGTTTCAAGCTTAAATGCACCCATGCAAATGAAGTAAAAAATGTTAGAATAATATTGGGTAGGTAGAAAGCAGTTGTGCAAGGCATGTAATAAAGCATCATCTAGCAAATTACTAATTTCCCCTCCCCCACAATGATGCAGTATTCAAAACCTTCAGTTAAATAGGCTCAAAGCATTTCTCTGTGGAACCAGACCCACGGCTTAGTAACTGACTGGTTACAAATACTAAATTCCCTTCATACAAGCCCATTTCCTTAGCATATTCACCCTCTTCCAAAAAATACAAACCCATTTCCTAAGTAAAATCATTTTTTTGCTTAGAAAAGTAAAAACACCCTCTCAACTAATTTTGTTTCATCCAAAAAGACTCAAAAACCCATCAAATACAATTTATCCTAAGTTTAAAGTTCAAACGTTTAACGGTACAAATATTTGTGCTTAAAAAGGTTTAATTTTACACTTAGTTTATTTTTTGTATTTTCATTCATTACATTTCATTTCATATTAATTTTAACATAATGTATTAAAACCCTTATAATACCCCTTCCCGTATATATTTATTAACTCCTTTATTTAAATATCCCAAAAAACCCATTATTTAAATGCTGAATTATGGTTTTATATTACCCATGTGTTGAAATAGCACCTTGCCCATATCCCCATAGGTTAAAACATATCATATAAATAAACCCACCCCCAATGGTTATAACACATTAGTAAATGTTTCATACGCCATGTCAATATAACTCACGTATCAAAACAATACATTTTTTTTATGTTAAATCATATGTTTTAAACATTAAAATAAATCCCAACACATAACAAAGCCCTGGCCCCATGCCCACATACCCCGAGTAATTTGTAAAAAGAATCTCCACCGTTCGCATACATACCCTCAGATCCGACAACCCAAACACTATATCGCATTTTCACTTGCGCAAACATTAACCATTTCAAGATTTGAGAAATGGGTTGTTTTCATCCCTTATCTCTCCTCCATGTGGCAACATACAATTGGATCGCATTTGATTTGAGAAAACAGCTTACCGCCCAAAGGCCACGCAATAACCACCGACGGTTTTCTACCTTTGACACAAAAACTGCCCTCTACTTTGACATGACTTCCATTCAATTCTTACTGGTTAACCTAAAAATGTTATGAAAGCTTCATAATACATACAATTGAACCCTTTTCTGCGTTATCCATGCATTCATCCTCGCAACTGAAAAAAGAAGCCCCATACATCGTTTTCATGCCCAGAGAGCCAGAAAAAACCATTGCATTTGCTGTCAAGACCACTCGAAGCATTCATATTGCTTGCAAGAAACCTACAAAGCCATTAGAAACCTGCTCGATGGCTGAGAATCATCTGAAAGACCAAAATACCTACAAATCAGACATTATTCATAGAAAAACAACCTATTTATCATTTGAAAAGAGTATTTCCAAGAAATTAAGCTTTTTAAAGCCCATTTATTGACATAAAGACCCTTGTCATTGCTTGAAAAGAAAAAATTCAGTGTGAAAACTCTGATAAACCCATGTTTTGATACTGTAATCTAGTTTTTTAAAGAAAAAATGAATATGTTTAACCTTCGTAGACATAGAAAAAGACTTCTAATCTATCCAGAAACCCTTTGCAAGTAACCCCAATCCTTCTGTACCCAATTTGAACCATTTTCATTCCAATATTATCTGAAAGATACATTGAAACACTTGATTATCATTTTTTGAACCTATAAAGAGTCTGAAGAATAGTTTGAAGCCAAAATTGAAGAGTTAAATCCAAGAAAAGTCCAGTTTGTGCCTATTTTTATCCATAGACCTCCGCTAAAGTAAAAAATAGTTCTATAAAAAATTAAATCTTACATAAGAGTTTAAAATGGGAAAATTACAGAGTTTCAAGCACAAGAAGGTCTCAAAATGTCAAAATCAAACCCAGTAGTGTCTTCCAAAACCATAATTGTTGTAAACCTTCTACAACATCCCGTTGTAAACATTGAATATACACCTTTAGTAGATGTGGATTACAAAATAGAACATCCATTAATAGAATTTAATCTTTTAAAACTCCACTGCTATAGTCTTGAAAATTCATTAGATCAACGAGATGAGTACAAATTTGGGAGTCAAACCTACCCAAATATGTAGTTCCACTCACTCATCAGTGTCTAGAAGTTATAAGGTTGTGCCAGTCCTATTATGCACTTGAACAAAGAGGAATGCTAAATGAAAATAAATAATTATTGTCCACAATTACCACTGAGTCAACAAACCTAATGTTACAGCTCAAACTAGATCCCAATGGAGTTCCTTTATACCGACCAAACCACTTCACTAATTAGCCTTTCAAAATCTTCAATGAATTATCTATATTTCCCTAAAAACATTTAAATTTTGACCTTGATCCTAGTCTTGTCTACTTGACATTTGACTCATTAGCCCAATGGACAAAAAGATCTCTCACTATCCATCACATTAAGTTATTTTTCCCACCAAACCAATTTGCACATGATAACTAGCCTAATATCATAAAATTAAAACAAAGACAAATATTATAGAGAGAGCCCTCTTTGAACCCTAAGAAAGCTACATATTAGAGTTTAAAAGTCGGTATGTGGTTACCTCTAATTTTTTTTGACTAAGAACCAAAAAAATCTCACAACTTCAGAATTATTAGAGTGATAACACCTACTAGAAAATATTTTTTAGAACTGTTTTTACATTGTGTGGAACATATTGTTTGATTTCACAGGTTACTATACAAGTTTCTATTTTTGTTACTTATGATGAGATTTTTCGTTTAATAAAATCATTTTAGTTTACGTTGCATATGAGATGGAATACTAAGGTCTATTTAGAGTCATTCCAATTTTAATGATGTGTCTCCATTCTTATTTTTTGTATATGAAGATTTGAATTTAATTTTTCATGAAATTAAATATCTTACCAATATATTCATATTTTTAGAATTTTTCTTATTGTGATCCATCATTACAAGTTATAGAATTCTTTCGATAGTAATCACATGCAATGGAAAATTGCCAATGCATTTTAAACCAACGAGTGTGGTTCATCATTAAGACTAGGTGAGAGATCACATCAGGACGTTAAGTTTAAATAGATGTAGAAATGACCAAACTAGTTGTTAGGAAAATGACTAGTTCGACTTTGAAAATTGAGTTGTTAGGAAAATGGCTAGTTTGACTTTGAAAATTGATTAAAAGTGCTAGTTTTATTGTATTTTTAGATTATTATTTTTAATTAATATATTAATCACTTATTTAATTAACAGTGATATATATATATATATATAGATAGATATATATATATAATTTAATTTAATTTGTTTATTTATTTATTTCAATATTTTATTTATTTTTATCTATTTATTTGATTATTTATTTATTTATATTTCTAATTTATATATATCTATTTATTTATTTTCATTTCTATTTATTTGTTTATTTATTTTAATCAAAAGAAAATGATAACCAACAAAAAAAAAAAATCCTATGAGGAGACTAAAAAGTAAGGAACAAGAAAAAGGGGTAGAAACAAAAGACAATCAAGAATATAAGGCTGTCACTTTCACCCTTAAAAACATTGAACAGTAAAAGAAAAATAAAAATTACTTTCTACCAACACCTAAAATATATCTACAAAAGTTTCACCATGGTCGGTTAACAATATTCATTATTAGCATCGTACAAACTCTTTTTACCCTTTCGAATCATTTAACAAAGGCGATTATTACATCAATACAGAACTATGTTAAGTCTTAACATACATTGTTTCTTGGTTTTAATATGAAGGTGGCGCATACATAGACCTTGTCATTATGTTATGTGAACTCCAGTCATTATCTACGGTTTAAATGCATTTAATTTGTGCTGTGGATCTTTACTTGTCATCGTTATTGGCATTCATTTCATCTTGATTAAGAGGTACCCTTATGTACTAGTTATCCCTGTTGTGATCCTTTGGCAACTGGCACTCAATTAATTTGATTGAATGGCATCTGGTTGTTTATATGTCATTGATATTAGAATCGATCAGACGGTGAGAACTCGTTAGGGTTTGATTAATGATTATCGAGTTTATAACCATTTTTGCTCATTCGCATTCCACCGGGGTAAGTTCTGGAACCGTCTCTACTACAACAGAGTTTCTCCTTCCAGTTTCTAGCTCATGGCCTCTGCTCGATGGCGGCCCAACACCTCTATGCATTTTCGTGCTCCCACTAGCTGGTACACCTTGTCTGCTACTGCTAGAGTGAAATGGTAAGTTTATGCACTAAGCCTACCGCTATTTTACCTTCCATTTGGCAAAATTGAATTTCTCCCTTTTGATTTGAAGCTCGAGTTTAATACTCATGCGTTGTTTCATGATTCTGCTTCTTGCATGGCTTCCTACGGTTCAGTTTATGATTTGCAAACGTTCTCAGACAAGACCAATAGGTAATATGCTGGAATCATTCTGAGTATCTACCCTAATTTCTTGTTCAAAAGTAGTTGAATCTTGGTTAAATGTAAGAGTAGGGTCTTGGTCCTTAGCCCAGCTCAGGTTTTTGACTCATTTTCGGTTTTCTGCATGGCAGGTACAAGTTATTCTTCATCTGCGCACCACCTTTGTTACACTCGCGAGTTGCAATGGTGCATCTCCATTTCGGCAACACTAACCAGTGCTTCCCTTACTCCCACAGGTACCCTTGTCCGAGCTTTAGGATTATTCTTGGTCGTAAGCGGCTGGTGATCACTATGGTCTTTAAGCGGAAGGATTTTTTTCAGAATTTCGATGACTATGTAGCTTAGGGTTTTAATCGCCGCACCTAGGGTTAGTAAAAAGGCTCTTTCCATTTTGGCCATAGGCCTATCTTCTGTGTAATTCCCTCTTGGTTCTCGGTACTTCAAAAGAAAAATTGTGATAGGCTTATTTAAATATCGTCATGTTATTAAGCTCGGGGTTTACTGTCCCTGTCATTGTTGTTAACTACTGTGTTGGTATATGCTTTCAAGATTTACAGCAGAGTTTTTATCTCAATCTAGACTACAGTGGACATACTTGTATATATATAACAATCCCCCGTTTACAGTTATCTTGTTATGCATGCGATGTTCTCTCCTGTACATGCATGAACTGTAATTTTGTTTTTGGTTTCTTGTTCCTTTCTTGTTCAGTAAATGAATGTATTCGAATGGCGAGCAAAATAAATTTCTTCGTCAGTCGTAGTCTATCTCTCCTCTATGAATAAAAATAGTTCTTTTTATCTCGCAGATATTCTGTATGCTTATGGCTTCTATTTGTATATATACATATTTATACATTTCTCACAGAGGTTTTGTTCTTTTTCCTATGGAGAAATTTACATGTTTTGTTAGCATTTTTCCTATTTACTTAATGAGGAACTTATTAATGTGAATCTTCTCACTTCTTAATGTTTCGTTTTTTATTCATTTATGCTAGTCTTTATCTGTAATTCATGTCCGGACCACGACTTGACCTTGTATTATCATATATTATGAAGGAAAACCTGCCGAGTAATCTGGTCAAAGATATTGGGCTAACAGTCCTTCGGTTAGCTAGTTAGATTGTAGCTTACTCTTTTCTAAACATAGTTTATACACTTATATAGAGTGCAGAAGTAAATTTTTCCTAGGTTTTCTTTTCTGTCTGTTAAACCTTAAACACCTAAATTATTACAACCCTTACAACAATTAAGTTTTCTTGTCTGAAAAATTTAAGGAAACAATATTTTATACTACTGTCAAAGATACAAATTCGATCTAATAAATTAAGAAAACAATCATTTATACTAATATAAAAAATACAGATTCCATCTAATAAATTAAGACAATAATAATTTATACTACTATCAAAGATACAGATTCCACTCATTTGTACTTAAATCTGACTGATAAATTTTGGTTTCCTCCCTTCCACGAGTTGGGAAATTACGTCCTGCAACTCTCCCCCATGCTCCAAGTCTGAGTCTTCGTTGAACATAGAAAAAAAAAAATCTGGAGGAGAATCTCGGGACAGTCCAGTCCAATTCTCCAACTCCAGTGGAACAGTCTCCTTTGTAAGTTTCCCTCCCAGGGTTACTTCCGAGGATGACAGATTCCTTTTTTTTTTTCTCACACAGAACCCCAAACTCTCTCTCGGAATCCTTATTTATTCCAGAGTTTTTTTTAGTTTTCTTGGGTAACTGTGGAACAATTTTTTTTGTTCAACTAACTCCAGATCCTGAATTACTTTTACCATCAGTATTTACTCATGAAACTAATTCACAAGTAATATTTTATTCCAATACCAAATTAATTTATGTTCATAATATTCTATTTGCAATGAAATAACAGTCATATTTAATCCATTATTAACAATAGTCTAACCATTTTTCAACAACTAAGACAGTGGTTACAGTTTTCCCCCTTTGGAAGAAAACATAGTCCCCAGTGTTCTTATTCCAATTCAGTAAAAAGCTCAGGATAATCTTCACGAATAAAACTTTCGTCCTCCCAGGTGGCCTCCTCTGGTCCATAGTGCTTCCATTGCACTTTAACCTGGGCGATGGCTCGTTTCCCATGATTTCCCTCCTGTCGATTACATTGTGAGGCTCAACCATAAATTCTCCGTCCAGTTCTACCTGCACATAATAGACTCATATTAGTTATATAAGTCTTTAACATAATATTATTTTTTAACTATTATGTTCACCCACTACCTGAATGTTCTGCCAATGGATTATGTGTCTTAGATGATGAACATATCGTTTTAATAATGACACATGAAAAACATTATGCACCCGAATATGGCTAGGAAGAGCTAAGCGATACACCACCGGTCCCACTCTTTCTAGTATTTGGAAAGGACCACAAAACTTGGGAGCTCACTTTGCACAAGATGCCCATCTTAATGTACTCTTATTTGGCTTAATTATTACATACACGTGATCTCCCACTTCATATTCACGATACAATCTCTTTTTATCTACGTACACTTTTTTCCTGTCCTATGCTGCCTTTAAATTTTTCCTAATTTTCTTCACTTCTAATTCCATTTCTGCTAGCATGTCTGGTCCTAGCATGAGTTTGGTCTCGGGACTACTCTAATTAATGGGAGTTCTGCACTGTCGCCCATATAGGGCTTCAAATGGACTCATTTTCAATGATTCTTGATAACCGTTATTATATGCAAATTCTACTAAGTGTAGATATTCCTCCCGCCTAGTTGGTTGTTGCATGACGTACATTCTCAGCATGTCCTCCAGCACTTGATTTACTCGTTCGGTTTGTCCATCCGTTTGTGGATGATATGCAGTACTAAAATTAACTTGAGTTCCTAAACCCGTAAACAGTGCCTTCCAAAAGGCTGATGTGAATTTTACATCCCTATCTGAGATTACTCTCTTAGGAATGCCATGTAGTCTGAAGATCTCCCGCATAAATAAATCTGCTATCTATACTATCTTATAAGTGGACTAGACAGGTATGAAATGTGTTGAGTTACTTAGTCGGTCCACAACTACCACTATGGAGTCATTACCATGCTTTGATTTTGGTAATCCAGTGATGAAATATAACGAGATCACCTCCAATTTCCATTCTGGAATTGGTATGGGCTGCATTAATCCAGTTGGATGCCGATGTTCTAATTTCACCTGTTGGCACTCTAAACACTTGGTTAGGTAGTTTTCTATGTCCTTCCTCATACCTGGCCAACAGTAATCCTTTCTTATTGCTGTCAACATCTTTTGGTACCCAGGGTGCCTTGCATCGTTGCTTCTATTATATTCATCTAGTACCAAAGTTTTTAATTCTACTCAGTTTTGAATGAATATCCTTTTCTTAAAAATCAGCATTCCTTCCTGGTTAATTTCATAATCCCCCAGCCTTCCTTTTCTTCAGATTCTTGTGCTTGTTGCCAAAAAAAATTATATTCAGGATCTTTTCCTGCTTCCTTTCTAATTTCATCTAGAAATCTGCTTTCAACTTGGTTAACATATAACTCGTAAATGTTATGTAATTTTCTGCTCAATGCATCCACAACCTTGTTCTCTTTTGCTTTTACATGCTGCAGATCAATGTCAAACTCGCTCAAGAAAGCATTCCACCTTGCTTTTCGGGAGTTTAAATCAGCTTGTTTGAAGTAGCTGGGTAGACTGCTATGGTCTGTCTTCAATACAAATATTTTCCCAAGTAAGTAATGTCTCCATACCTGGAGGGCATGCATGACTGCCGTCAGCTCCAAATCATAGGCTAAATAACATTGCTCGTGATATTTTAACTTATGAGATTCATATGCAATTACTTTTCCTTCTTGGGATAAAATTTTCCCAACACCCTCCTTGCATGCGTCCGTGCAAACCTCGAATTCCTTATTCAGATCAGCCACACTTAACACGGGTGCTGATGTTAATAATTGCTTCATTTTTTCAAAACTATCTTTACATTCTTGTGACCATTTAAAAAATTTTCCCTTCCTTTGCAGAGAGGTAATAGGGAAAGATATCTTTGAAAATCCTTTAATAAATTGCCAGTAATAGCCAGCAAGTCCCATAAATGATCATATATCTGCCACATTTTGTGGCACCTTCCATTCCATAATAGTTCTGATTTTCTCCGGGTTTACCGCGATACCCTTCTCAGATATCACATGTCCAAGATATTGTATTTATTTCTTGAAAAAATCGCATTTCCTGAATTTCGCATATAACTGATGCTTCCTTAACATTTCCAACACCATTTGCAAATGTTCCCTGTGTTCTTCCCCATTCTTGGATTAAACTAGTATGTCATCAATGAAGATTAACACAAAGTTATCCAAATAAGGGTGGAAGATACTATGCATCAGTCTCATGAAAGTGGCTGGTGCGTTAGTCAGTCCAAAAGGTAATACCACAAATTCATAGTGACCATACCTTATGCGAAAGGCAGTTTTATGTATGTCTTCATCTTTGATTCTGATTTGATGATAACCTGATCTCAAATCAATTTTTGAAAATACAGTAGCCCCCCTTACCTGATCAAACAGATCATCAATACGTGGTAAGGGATATCAGTTCTTAACACTCATCTTGTTTAACTGTCGGTAATCCATGTACATGCGCATGGTTCCATCCTTATTTTTGATGAACAGTACAGGTGCTCCCCAGGGAGATACAATGGGTTGTATATATCACTTGTTTAATAATTCTTGAAGTTGCATTTTCAACTTAGTTAATTCTGGCACACTCATACGATATGGTGCTCGTGAAATCGGTGATGCTCCTGGCAGCAATTATATTGTAAAGTCTATATCTCTTCTAGGTGGCAATCCAGGTATCTCTTCTAGAAATATATCCTTGAATTCCTATACTACAGGTATATCTTCCAACATGATAGATTTTCCTTTAGAATCAGATAATCCTACTTGTATAGCGTACAGTTGACATCCCTTTCTTATACATTTTCCCATTTGGGAAGTTGTAATTGGGCGTAGCTGTACAGGCTTCTTTATTCCCTAAATCTCTTGGCGATTTCCATTATAATATCTGTAGTATATAATCTTCTCTTTTCAATCTATGAGAGTCCAATGCTTGTCCAACCAATCCATACGAAGCAGCACATCATAAGATCCCAAGGGTAAAATATTCAAATCTACCATTAATTGTTGTCCACTGATTTGTAGTGCACAATCTAGTATTTTGGCATTAACTTTTCTTTTGGCTCCAGTAGCCAACTGGACTAACCATGTCTTTCTAAATTTTTGACTTTGAAATTTACAGATCTCTACTATTTTAGGACTTATATAACTTAAACTTGCTCCCGGATCTACCAAAACGGAAACAGTTTGGGATAACAATTTACCTTCTAGCTCTATCATCGTAGGCTCGAAATCAGCTTGTCGATCTTCCAACGCTGCATTAATTCTGGGTACGCTTGAGGCAACATCTCCCACAGTAGAGGCCTTCTGTAGATTAGTTACTGCTTCGTTTCTACCCCACTGTGGGCAGTCTCGATAGTAGTGCGCTGCTCCACAACCCCAGCACTGCAAAGGTGACTTATGATTTTGAGGTTGCTCAGTTTTACTAGAAGCCTCAACAATTTTATCTTCCATAGGCCACCTTACCCTCTGATGGTTCTTACTGAACTGCTTACTAACTGAGTTCCTTGCTGTGTTTTTGAAATTACTGGTTTTGCCTCTTTTAAAACCAGCACTATTCTTGTTTTATTTCCTTGACTGCCACCCTTTTCCTTGGTCTGTTTTGTCTTTAGCTTGTTGATAGCACATCCTAGCCTTCCTAATGGCCTCATCCATTGTTTTTGGATTTACAAATTCGATACGTTCCTTCATATGGATGGGTAAGCTGCTCAAGAATCTTCGTACTTTAGCTTTCTCATCTCTTAAGTAAGGTACGTAACGCAGTAATGAAGTGAAATTAGTGATGAACTCATCCATGGTCAATTGTCTGAGTTTCAAATCATGGAATTCCCGAGCCTTTTCATCATAAAAGCGCTCTGTCAGGTACTTATCTTTGAAGTATTGTTGAAACTTATCCCATGTCACCTCTTGATCCTCTATTCCGCACACATTCTTCACTTCTTCCCACCATAGAGTGGCTTTATCTCGTAACTGGTAAATAGCTAACCGTGCCTTAAGACTGCTGTCATAATCATATACCTTAAAATACTTGTTCATATTAATCAGCCATGCCTCTGCTACCTCCTCTTTCTCTCCATCAAATGTGGGTGGTTTTATCTTCCTAAATTTTCCCTGCAGCTCTATCTTCTGCCTTTTATTTGCCTTCTTCTTAGTTTTGTTTTCAGATTCAGCCTCATTAAATTTTTATTTTGATTACTTCGTTGTGACGTACTCCTTTCTTTTCGGCCTGAATCCTGATCTCCCGTTTGTTGTTCATTTCCTTCCTGAAATTATCTATCAGCACTAGGCTTATCCATTCTTTGGTTTTTCTTATCTGAGAGGCTTTTTAGAATTATTTCCTGCTCCTGCATCATCCTTGCATTATCATTTCGTACTCTCTCCATTTCCTCCTACAGCTATTGCACTGTGGTTAACAAGATGCGGGTTTGGTGCTACTTTTCTTCAATCAACCTATTAGTCTGTTGATGTTGTTCCATTCCCAACTGAACCCACATTTCGGGGTTCCTCTCCTGTTGGGGTTGGGTCTCCCCAACATTTTGAGGTGGCGGCTGCAAAGGTGTTCTTCTCCTTTGTCCCGTTATTCTTTCCATTTAACTCTCTCTCTCTCTCTCTCTCTCTCTCTCTCTCTCTCTCTCTGTGTATTAGTAACACACAATGTAATGTTAGTTGACCCAATAGGGTCCCAACGTTGTAACGTGCTCTGATACCACTTGTCACTTTCACCCCTAAAAACATTGAACAGTAAAAAAAAAAAATACTTTCTACCAACACCTAAAATATATCTACCAAAGTTTCACCATGGTCGGTTAACAATATTCATTATTAGCATCGTACAGACTCTTTTTACCCTTTCGAATCATTTAACAAAGGAAATTATTACATCAATACGGAACTATGTTAAGTCTTAACATACATTGGTTCTTGGTTTTAATATGAAGGTGGCGCATACATAGACCTTGTCATTATGTTATGTGAACTCTAGTCATTATCTATGGTTTAAATGCATTTAATTCGTGTTGTGGATATTTACTTGTCGTCGTTATTGGCATTCATCTCATCTTGATTAAGAGGTACCCTTATGTACCAGTTATCCCTATTGCTATCCTTTGGCAACTGGCACTCAATTAATTTGATTAAATGGCATCTGGTTGTTTATACGTCATTCATCTTAGAATCGATTGGACGGTGAGAACTCGTTAGGGTTTGATTAATGACTATCGAGTTTGTAACCGTTTCTGCTCATTCGCATTCCACTGGGGTAAGTTCTGGAACCGTCTCTGCTACAACAGATTTGCTCCTTCCGGTTTCTGGCTCATGGCCTCTTCTCAGTGGCGGCCCAACACCTCTATGCGTTTTCGCGCTCTCGCTAGCTGGTACACCCTGTCTGCTACTGCTAGAGAGAAATGATAATTTTATGTACTAAGCCTGCCACTATTTTACCTTCCATTTGGAAAAATTGAATTTCTCCCTTTTGATTTGAAGCTCAAGTTTAATACTAATGTGTTGTTTCGTGATTTTGCTTCTTGCATGGCTACCTATAGTTCATTTTATGATTTGCAAACGTTCTCAGACAATACCAACAGGGAATATGCTTGAATCCTTCCAAGTATCTTCCCTAATTTCTTGTTCAAAATTAGTTGAATCTTGGTTAAATGTAAGAGTAGGGTCTCGGTCCTTAGCCTAGCTCAGGTTTTTTACTCATTTTCGGTTTTCTGCATGGCAGGTACAAGTTCTTCTTCATCTGCGCACCACCTTTGTTACACTCGCGAGTTTCAATGGTGCATCTCTGTTTCGGCAACGCTAACCGGTGCTTCCCTTACTCCCACAGGTACCCCTGTCCGAGCTTTAGGATTATTCTTGGCCGTAAGCGGCTGGTGATCACTATGGTCCTTAAGCGGAAGGATTTTTTTTCAGAATTTCGATGACTATGTAGCTTAGGGTTTTAATTGCCGCACCTATGGTTAGTAAAAATGCTCTTTCCATTTCGACCACAGGCCTATCTTCTGTGTAATTCCCTCTTGGTTCTCGGTACTTCAAAAGAACAATTGCGATAGGCTTATTTAACTATCTTCATGTTATTAAGCTCGAGGTTTACTGTCCCTGTCATTGTTGTTAACTACTGTGTTGGTATATGCTTTCAAGATTTACAGCAGATTTATCTCAATCTGGACTACAGTGGACATACTTGTATATATATATATATATATATCAATCCGCCGTTTACAGTTATCTTGTTATGCATGCGATGTTCTCTCATGTACATGCATGAACTGTAATTTTTTTTTGGTTTCTTGTTCCTTTCTTGTTCAGTAAATGAATGTATTTGAATGGTGAGAAAAAAAAATTTCTTCGTCAGTCGTAGTCTATCTCTCCTCTATGAATAAAAATAGTTATTTTTATCTCATAGATATCGTGTACGCTTATGGCTTCTATTTGTATATATACATATTTATACATTTCTCACAGAGGTTTTGTTCTTTTTCCTATGGCGAACTTTACATGTTCTGTTAGCATTTTTCCTATTTACTTAATGAGGAACTTATTAATGTGAATCTTCTTGCTTCTTAATGTTTCCCTTTTGATTCATTTATGTTCGTCTTTATCTGTAATTCGTGTCTGGACCATGACTTGTCTGTGTATTATCGTAGATTATGAAGGACAACTTGCCCAGTAATCTGGTCACAGATATTGGGCTAACAGTCCTTCAGTTAGCTAGTTAGATTGTAGCTTACTCGTTTCTAAACAGAGTTAATACACTTATACAGAGTGCAGAAGTAAATTTGTCCTAGGTTTTCTTTTCTGTTTGTTAAACCTTAAACACCTAAATTATTACAGCCCTTACAACAGTTCAATTTTCTTGTCTGAAAAATTTAAGGAAATAATATTTTATACTACTGTCAGAGATACAGATTCCATCTAATAAATTAAGAAAAGAATTATTTATACTACTATCAAACATAAAAATTCCATCTAATAAATTAAGACAATAATCATTTATACTATTATTAAAGATACAGATTCCACTCATCTGTACTTAAATCTGACTGATAACTTTTGGTTTACTCCCTTCCACGAGTTGGGAAAATACATCGTGCAAGTCTCCCATGTGCTCCAAGTCTGAGTCTTCGTTGAACACAGAAAAAAAAAAGTCTGGAGGAGAATCTTGGGACAGTCCGGTCCAATTCTCCAACTCCAGTGGAACAATCTCCTCTGTAAGTTTCCCTCCCAGGGTTACTTCCCAGGATGACAGATTCCTTTTTTTTTTCTCCCACAGAACCCCAAACTCTCTCTCAGAATCCTTATTTATTCCAGAGTTTCTTTTAGTTTTCTTGGGGAACTGTGGAACTATTTTTTCTGTTCAACTAACTCCAGATCTTGAATTACTTTTACCATCAGTCTTTACTCATGAAACTAATTCACAAGTATTCTTTTATTCCAATACCAAATTAATTTATGTTCATAATATTCTATTTGCAATAAAATAACAGTCATATGTAATCCATTATTAACAATAGTCTAACCATTTGTCAACAACTAAGACAGTGGTTACAAAGGCAGGGATGGCAGGGATCCAACACCTACTCATATTCTAGTTCTCATCTCTATTGAGATTAATAGGTATTTTTTCATTTTGTAAGGTCTCTCTTAACTTTCGATGATAGAAATGGTCAAATGTGATTACTATAAACATATTCATAGTTTTTTAGATACAAAACTCGGAATCACCACAATCTTTATTTTTTAGTCTACGTTTGGAGTCTAAATTAAGACTCATTTTATAATTTATTTATAAATTTCTTTACTTTTACAATTTAGAATAGAGAAGAGTTAAGATGAATCGATATTTAAAAAATGTATTTAAAAATAATAAAATAACATTTACAATAAAAATGAATTTTTGTTTTATGGCTCAAAGTCTATAAACATCATTTTTTTAATAAGAAAAATAAAATAGATTTTAAACAAAAATAATTTGATGAGTATGATAAAAAAACAAAATGAGTATATATGTTTTGTTAGTTTTAATTAAATCCATCATAATACTACACAAAACTAGAAAGAGTATGGGGAGATAAAAAAAAAAATTTAATTCAATAATAACAATAATAGCTCAAGTAAAAATTACTAAAATGTGTGAAATAATAAAAACATTCAATCCAATTTTCTAGTTTGAAATTTTGATTTTATTGATAAAATTATAAACAAGTTTTTCAATAAAAAAATCATAATATAAACATCACATTAAAATAAATTTAAATAATAATGATTATATTAAGACAAACATTGAGAAATATGTACAATTCCTTCTATATTCAATAAGTTGAGATATCTTCACTTTAAAATAAAAATAAAATATTTTCTAAATAATAATATAAAATCTACTAGTTTTAATTAAAATCATTATAAAACTATTGTAGCCCAATTGAAAAATTCCTTTAGAATATGTTAATGTAATATTGAATGTTCTTTAAAATGAAATTGATATTAAAATAGATTACTTAACATGAATATTCAAATAGTTTATTTACGTTCCTTATTGAATATTTTTTAAAAATATTAGAAATATACATATTTCACATCATATTTTATAGTGCTTTTAATTAACACTAACCAAACATTATGTCTCATCTTTAGATTGGGAATGCCAAGAATTAAGTAGCTTAGTGAAATAGGGTGTAAAATGCACCTTGAAACTTACAAATGAGTGAACAATACCAATAATACATAGCTAATATGATTTTGCATGTCAAAGTAGCAGATAGTTGATAGTCCAAGACAATCACTTCCATGTACTATGAATTTTCTCATATATATCTTAAGCAACAAAGCACCTAGAGAGATAAAATCTTTTGAGGGAAAAATCTATTTTAGAGGACAAAACTTGGAAAAGAAGTTTGCACATCTCTCTTTATAGTTTCTACATTTGTGGTTATATATATATATATATAATTATAATTTTTATTATTTAAATTACATTTTTAAATACATAAATATATCATATGATTTGAAAATGTCATTACGTTGACGATATAGATTAAACTTGCAATTTCAATCAATCTATGTTGTATTTTAGAGAAATTTACTGTATTTGAAAAAATGCCAAAATATATAGTAAGTATGCTTGAAATTTTTTAACCATTAAAATTTATTTATTTTTCAATTATTTTATATAATATATGTATAGTTTTTATTTTATATTTTTTTCTAAGCATTTATAATACATAGATAATTGACATTAAAATATTTATTTAAATATTTTCTAATAAATCACATTCAAAATATTAATATGGTTTCATGGTTATTAATATATTTTTAAAAATATATAATATTAATTAATTATGTATATTAAAATATTTTATTTATAATTGGCAATTATTATTATATATTAATTTTATTAATTAATTATGTTTATTAAAATATTTTTATTTAAAATTGACAATTATTAATATTTTTTATATATTAATTTTATATTAACAATATAATGATGGAAAGTGTAATTTTTGAAATTGGTTCCAATTGCCGCTTTTTTCATCTCTTTCATTTTTGAAATTGGTTTAAATGGTTTACCTTTTTCATCCTCTTCACTTTTGAAATTGGTTCAAATATCTCCTTTTGACATCTATGCGGTCAAAATTTTATTAGAATGAAATGGATCCCTTCCGGAACTATACACGTAAGCATTTTCATCCGACGAAGAAAGCAAAATCAGGTGCAATCTTCGTTACTCCGATACTAACTTCCATTGTTTTAGGGCACTCTGAACTCGCTTTAGTACCCCTAGGATATAGATCGGTTGTAAAATCATAGATAACCAGTTTCAGTTATCTGTCTGATACGCAATTGGAGGTGTTTTGAACTTAGATCTGTCGGCATCATGCTGAGGCTACGGGCCTTTCCTCCAACCAGTGAAAACATCGTGAAGATTCAGTTGCATCCTACCCATCCATGGCTCGTCATTGCAGATTCACCTTGATCTGATTATGTTGCCGTCTCGGATTGGGAGCACCGCCAGATATGCGTCGTTTCATCAGGTTTGCTCCTTAGGTTATGGATCAACATGGTCAAGCCAACCTTGCGAACGATCTCTGGCCGAATCTGTTAAATTAAGGGAAACTTTCTCATTAGATAAATCAAATTTAAACTGAAATGGTAACGTATATTGACTCTACATTCGATTACTAATTTGTAAAGATTAAGGTGAATTGAGGTTGACTGCAATATACATTAATTTGGCTTACAGTAGACCAGGAAGTAGTTTAACAATTATACCGAATGTAGGGTAATGGGAATTATTTAATTCATTAACCCTTGTGCATCCCTAAACATATTGGGCCCAAGTCTAGTAAGAGAGTGAAGTACCTGAAGAGTTGCTTAAAAATCAAAATTGCCCAGAAGTCTTGCTTTTGAGTTACTTCTGAAGGATCCAATCCATAGCTACAGAAACATTTAATTAATTTGGTTCCTTGGCAGAGGCATATCACTGGGGTTTTTAAAGTTTGCACAAGTTTCCTTTACGCATAAATTTAATTCTATTTTCTTTATTAATATATTATATTTTCTAAACAGAGAGTTTCGGGTACATTCGTGATCAGCAAAGATAGGCTCGAGATGAAATTTTTATGGTAAGCGCCATTTACAGATTTTCAATAATTTTCGAAAAATAAACTGCCCCATTTTCTGAGAAGATAACAAAGTCCATTTAAAGATAAAATAGACTCATTGACTGTTTCTCATGTATTTAAACAAAAACGTCATCATAAAACTTCATATTTGAATTACTGGATGGGATGCACGTTAGGAAACTATGCGAAGACAGGATTCACTGGTTTTGCGGTGGGATTTATGGCCGCTTCTTCCGAAAATTCCACTTCCATGATAGGAAGTGGAAAGAAGTGCTCTCGAAAATCGTGCATAAGAATTTCAGGACAGCCATGAAATTTCTTATTGAATGCTTCCTGCTTGCTTTCCTTTATCAGTCATACTGCAGGTGGAATTTGCATGCAATTTGAGTGGTAGGTGTTTTATCTTATCCACTTTGTTCTCATTTCCAATCTTTCGGTTCCTCGAATGTTGAAGAAACCCCACTAGAAAGTGGAATATATTTTTTCATTGGAACCACGGTTGTGTTTTTATTTCATTCGATTCTTTCGCTTCTTCTTCATTTCCACTTCTCAGAAATGGTTTCCCGTCCCAATTGAGTCATACGCTGATTAGCCATAATATTCTTGAACCAATTCTTAGTATTGAAGGGCCTACTCTTTAATTCCATTCTCTTTGATTTTGTTTCCATGTGCCTACGTCCCTGGTTTCCTGGTCCAACATTGATGAAAAGCCCAAGACTAAGCTTCAAAGGGACACAAGAAGGAAGGGAGCAGAGAAGAGACTGGATAAACCCTTCTTTCCCCTTTCTTAAGAAGAAGGGAAACATTCATTATCGTGCAGCCACTCAGATAAGATTCAACTAGTAAATAAAAAATCAGTTGGTGAGAGTGTCCATTGTGCCCACTACGGGGACCTTAATATCCAAATTGAATATCAAAGCAACCATCATGTTAAGTCAAGGGTGGCTTGGCCCCTTCGATTAATTATTATTCCTAGGTTGGCCTTCCGCTCCCTTTTTACGTGTTCCAAGGCTTAATTTTCTAGTAAAAGAGCACCAACACAGAGAGTTCCATACCATTCATCTCTCAACTAGATCTCCTTCAACACACAGATTTCACACAGCTTTGCTTAAATATTTTTAACCAAGATAACACATTTACAGAAGTTTAATGTAGAATTCACTTAATCTATCAGAAAATGAATAATATGAGTCTTCATTTCAATATGTTTTTAACCAAGATAACACATTTACTGAATTTTACAGAGAATCGCTGAATTCACTTAGTCTTCATTTCAATATAGAGTGGCTAAGATTAAAATCACAACTATAGAGGATAAAATATAATCAACTAATTTTACTAATCTGAAACAGAGTAAAACATAGTGTTGCACCCACCAAAATTAGTTCCATGATTTTCTCCTTTTTGTCCTTCCACACTTACAACCACCACATTACACAACACTCTCTCTAACCTAAGCTTGTTAATTCAAAACATATATATCTAAGACATTTAATTTGTGACAAACATAACTTAATACATAGTATCATTTTCTGAACATTACAAAAGTTGTGTGAAGTCAACAACGCTTGCGGATTAAATATTTGCCCATACTCATTTACTAACCATGCATTCAATTTTTGTTTGAATTTAATTATTTAACTCTATTGCGAAATGGGTTATGTACTCTTCTTAGAACTTGTCCTTCTCTGTAAAAAAAATCCGCAACGTGCAAAAAATTTACTGAGATATAGTTGATGTCAGAAGAATTTAACACGGTGGTTGGGATTAATTTTCCAACGCTCCCCCTTAATTGCAACTATTGCCATTGACCATTTCCAAACAATCTATGAGATAAACAAAATTTTCACGTGCTAATGGCTTTGTGAAAATGTCTGCAAATTTTTATTCTGACCTGCAATGTTGCAACACAATTTCACCATTGTTAACTAATTCCCTTATGAAATTATATTTAGCATCAATGTTCTTTGTCCTCTTGTGAAAGACATAATTCTTTGATAGTGAAATTGTTGAACTCTTATCAAAGAAAATAGTGTTGTTCTGTCTTTTTCATAGAATAGATCGCTCAACATCCTTCTCGGCCAAACTACTTGACACACTGCCGCAGTTGCAATGACATGTTCAGCTTCTGCTGTTGACAATGATACTATCAGTTTCTTTTTGGAAGTCCATGAAATGGCTCTCATACCCAAATGAAAAACATACCGTGATGTGCTCTTTCTATCATCAATACTTCTTGCCCAATCACTGTCAGTGTAACCAATGAGCCTAAAATCATCTGTTGCGGAGTACAAAACACCATACTCCTTTGTCGTATTAACATAATTTAAAATTATTTTGGCTGCTTGCCAATGTGTTTCCTTTGGTTTCTCCATAAACCGACACCAAAATCACTGTATACATTATATCAGGCCTAGTTGCAGTCAAATACGTTACGCTGCACACCATGTTTTTGTATAATGTTAGATTGACATTGCTGCTACAATCTTCGTTGCTCAACTTCAACCCCAAGTCAATCGGAGTTGGTGATGGCTTTTTGTTCTACATATTAAACCTCTCTAAGACATCCCCAACATATGTTTCTTGAGAGATAAAAATGCCATTTTTTTTTCCTTCACTTCTATTCCCAAAAGATATCATAGAAACCCCATGTGAGTCATTTCAAACTCACTTTTCATGACTACCTTGAAATCAACGATGAGAAAATCATCACTCCCTGTAAAAACCAAATCATCTACATACAAAACAACAATAAGAATCTTACCGTCGCTTTCTTTGATGTAGAGAGTAGGTTGACCATCACATTTTTCGAACCCATTTTCCATCAAGTAAGCATATATTTTACTATACCATGCACGCGGTGCTTGCTTCAAACCATAGAGAGCTTTCCGCAACCTACACACCTTATCTTCTTGGCCTTCTACCTAACAACAAGGAGGTTGTGCAACATACACCTACTCTTTCAGCACTCCATTCAAGAACGTTAACTTCACCTCCATTTGATAAAATTTCCGTTTCTGTTGCGTGGAAATCGACAACACTATACGTACTATCTCCATCCTCGCAATTAGCACAAATGTTTCTGCATAGTCTCTTCCATGCTACTTCGTGTATCCTTTGAAGACTAGCCATGATTTGTGCTTTTCAATCATGCCTTGAATGTTTCTCTCGGCCTTATAAACCCACTTCACTCCGACGACTTCTTTACCTTGCGGAAGGTGCACTAACTCCCAGGTGTCATTATTTTGTATTTCTCCTATTTCTTCATCCATTTCCGCAACCCATTTCTCTTCTTTCACTGCATATTCAAAGTGTATTGGGTCATCTACATGAAAAAATAATGCAAATAAAGAGTTTAGACCAGCGTTGCTATCAACTTGATCTTGCTGATATATTTCACTTAAATTTCTGAATTTGCGTCCTCTTATGCTTGCTAAAGATGGGCTTCGTGTTGCGCTTGAAGTAGATCGAGTTGCGGATCTTTGTGGTGTGCTTGGAGAAGCACTTGCTTGGTTGCACAATGTTGTCCTATTATTTGTTTGCGGTGTCACACGTTGACTACTTTTTTGAGATTGTTTAGGTGGAGGAGGAGTCATGGTTGAGGAATTAATTGCCGTGGTAAATTCCTCTTTCTCTTCATGTGATATAGATATCTTCATATTGACTGTATTCTCTAAACTTCCATCTCATGCTTCCTCTTCTATGAACTGAACATCTCTCCTGATTATGACTTTCTTGGTTGATTGATTATAGAGCTTATATGCCTTGCATTCATCACTATATCTAAAAAATATACATTTCTCCCCCTTTTTGTCCAACTTCTTCCTCAACTCATCTGGCACATGTGCACAAGCCACACACCCAAACACTCTCATGTGAGTGACATTGTTTTCTTCCACTCCATGCATATTCACAAACAATATTCATAACAATTTTGGTTGGATACATATTAATAATATACACTACATAAGCGACAACTTCAACCGAAGAATCATTTAGAAAATGATTTTCCTTCAAGATACTCCTTGTCATTTCCATAATGGTCCTATTCTTCCTTTCCATGACAGCATTTTGCTGAGGGGTGTACCTTGTTGTAAACTTCTTATGAATTCCATGCTCCCTATAAAAATGTAGGAATTCACCTGAGATATATTTGCCACCTCTGTCAGTCCTAAACACTTTAATGTAGTGTCCACTTTGCTTCCTAACAAGAGATTTGTAGTGGCAGAAGCGTTCAAACACTTCACTTTTCTATTTGAGGAAATAAACCCATGTCTTCCTTGTGTAGTCATCTATGAATGTGAAAATATAATGGTTTCCACCAATTGAATGTGTTTGCATTGGTCCACATAAATCTGAGTGGACAATTTCCAAAGGTGATTTTTCCCTTATTGGCTTTCCTGCTGGAAATGATTCTCCCTGTTGTTTGCCCATGATGCATATTTCACATAGGCTATCTAGTTTTTCTATGAGTGGAAATCCATTCACCATGAATTTCCTATGAAACAAATTAAAACCTCCAAATTTGAGATGACCAAATGTTTAATTCCATAGCCAATTTTCATCTTTCATTTTTTCTTGAAATTTTTCTTATGTAAGAGTTGTTACAACACCTTCTTCCTTCAAATCAGATCTTAGCTTAAGAGGAAACATTTTGTTGTTTGTCATATGAACTTTTGCAATGAGTTTTCTACTTGGAGGCTTATCCAAGAGTGTGCATACATCATTCTTAAAAAATACATTGTAGCCCTTTTGCATGAGTTGTTCAATGCTTATGAGGTTATGCATTAAACCAGGGACAAAGTAAACATCTGACATGAACTTGTTCTCTCCCTTCTTTGTTAGAATTTTGAGTCTACCCTTTCCCATGATGGAGACTTTGCTATCAGTCCCTAATGTTACTTCAGATTTCAAACTCTCATCTAAATTGGAGAACATTTCTATGTTCCATGTCATGTGGTTGCTACACCCTGAATCTAAGAACCATACATCCCCTTGTTTTTCTTGTGCTACATTACAACCTAAAAACATGCTATCATGGCTCTGATTTTCCTTTCTGAAATTTTCACTTGGCTTTCTATTTATGTCATATTACTTCTTTCTACATTCATTTTCATAATGACCATAATTCATAAAATAATGACATTGAACTTGAGACTTATCGTACCTTTGACCCTGTGCTTGATTTTGTCTTGGGCCTTGGCTTGGATTTTGATTATTGTCCCTTTCACTTTAGCTTGAAGGGATGCTTCTTCCACCTCTGTATGGGCTTCTTCCTCTTCCTCTATAATTTGTTCTTCCTCGACCTGTACCTTAACCAAATGAAACTTATGTCTTGAATGGATATTCCAATGAGGCGTTCATTCCTCTATTCAACCTATGATCATGAGACATTATTGATGCATGTAGCTCATCCACTAAAAATTGTGAGAGATGTTTTGTCTCTTCTATGGCCACAACTATGGCATGAAACCTTGCTAGAAGACTTCTCAGAATTATCTCAACTATTTTTCTTTCCTCAAGTGTCTCACCATGAGACTTGATTTGGGTAACGAACCCAATTACATGTTTAAATAATGAGTCTACATTCTCAAACTCTTATATACAATTTTTTTCAAGATCCCTTCTCAACATTTGTAGTTTTTTCTCTTCACCTTTTCCATGCCTTGGTAGGCTCTCTCGATGGTATCCCATACTTGCTTCAAGTTTGTTGATGATGCAACCCTTAAGAAAATAATTTCATGAACTGCTTAAAAGATGTAGAAGAGGGCTTTGGAGTCTTTCTTTCTATTGTCTCTCAACAAATCTCTTTCTGCTTGTGTCAAAGCATTGTATGTTACTGTATCTGTTGGTTCTAGGAATCCATTCTCCACCAATTTCCAAATGTCTTCAGAAGAAAACAAAGCCTTTATTGTTATAGCCCAATAGTCATAATTTTTGCCATTAAACTGAGGTATTTGTGGATTATTCAAGCTTGTGGTGGTTGCTTCCATTTCCACTGTGTGAAAAAAAAAACTTTCTTACTATGTAAAAACATTCTTCACTGCTCGAGAAGAGGCTCCTTTAAACAACTTTTAACTCCTCAGTAAAAACACTACCTTTAATTGAGTATTTTTTTTTAAACCCACTCTGATACCATGTTAAATTTAAAAGGGGAGGGTAAATTATTTTCCTTCAACACATGGAGTTCACATAGAGTTGCATAAATGTTTACGGAAGTTTACACAGAGTGGTGGAATTTACTTAATCCATACCATATACTTGCAAAAACTAAATAATGTGATTCTTCATTTCAATATAGATTGGCGGGGATTAAAATCGCAAGTATAGAGGATAAAATATAATCAACTAATTTTACTCACTGTGAAACATAGTAAAACATAGGTAAAAATTTCCAAGACAGTATGGTTACTAAGCAAACTTTATATTAAAACTCAAAATATGAAATACATTCACATATGGAGGTGGTTGCTCCTTCATGAGTAAAACAAGACTTATTAGTGAGATTTACATTAATCAGGGTGCATTCAATTTCTATATGACTTTAAGTACTTAACTCTTTTGTGGAATGGGTTATGTAATCTACTCATAACTTGTCCTTCTCTACAAACACAATACTAAAACTGCAAAACATTTATTGAGGTGTGCTTGATGTCAACGCGGTGGTTGGGATCAATTTTCCAACAGGTGGGAGAAAAATATTCTTCTTGAAGATGTTCATTCTGGTATTGAAATCGAAATTGATGGATATATTGTCTAATTTCTGCATCAAGAAGTCCTAGTTCATGAAGATTCCCTTCTATGATTCTTCCAATTGCTTCCTCCATTGCAGCCACCTTTTGCTGCATGTCTTGAATGAGAAATTCTAAATAATTCTTTCAGGGTAATGTTGCAACAATAGAAAAACATTCTCTCTCATAGTCGCTCAAACATAATTTTCTATCTAGGCATTCTTGTGTATCTAATTAAGTTCAATGGATCCTGGATGAAGAGATTTGAGCTATGAAAAGACTTGGATGACAGTGTGTTGAATGCTTTTCCCAACATATTGGAATTGTGTTTGATCATTCTTCTGGTGCATGGCTTCCATGAGAGAATCTGTTATAATTCTTGTGATGGCTATTAATGTAGCACCATTCGTTCTCAACTTCTGCTCAACGAGGGTCTCCCTATGAAGAGCGACAAGATCTTTCAAATCGAAGTTTTGGGATGCCTTCACAAACATCCTATAGCTATGATATATGCCCATCTCAACTCAACAGCGAGGCCAACTCAACTGTATAATGGAAGAAGTTTCACTATTTAAAATTGATAGAGTAGCATATGTGACTAGATAAACGAATTATTTACGTAAATTTAACATAAATTACAGAAATATTAACGAATTTGATGACAACAACTAGAAAAATTCTTTGACCTGGTTACTATTGGTCAAATTTCAAAATATTCCCTTCTACCGTGGAGAAATATGGATAACCAAACCATATTGTTAAAAAAATAGTTATAAGTAATGGAAAGCGGATTATAATTTAGAGTTGAATAGTGCATCCCATGAATCGAAGACAAAGTTCGACTAATGTGACTCTAAACTTCGCTAAAGAAATTACGTAGGTGATTTTATTATGTGTTCTAGTCCAAATTGAGACAAAACGCAAAACACATAAAATTATGAAGTTTGAGGATGTGGGGTGAAATGAGACATAACATCACAAAGTTGTGTATAAATATTTTATGATGTTTTTCTTTTTTTATAAAATAGAATTTTTATGAGGTGTTAATTTTTTTTTTTATAAATTAGTCAGTAACATTTAAGAAAATTTTAATATTAGAATCATAACTTATTTCAATTCTTATTTTAACAAGATTTTTTATTGGAAGCTATTTATGTACTAATTATGTTCACCATGTTGATTTTTTTTAATTCTAGCAAAGGAGTAAAAATAATAATAATATTTTAATATAATATTCTAAAACATAATAAAATAGAATATTTAAAAGATCTATTTTTTTAATATGAACTAATATTATTATATATATATATAATATTTTAACATTTTCAAAGATTTAACCTACAAATATCTAAATATAATTTGTTTACCAAAGTATTCAAGCTAGGATTGGTACTTTCACTATTATATATAGTATTAATGATTAAGAACATGTACAATTTGAATGAGTTTGTATTTATAAGTGAAAATTTTAAGTATGAGGGGTTTTCGCAGTGCATTATAGTAAATATCATTTTTTGGATTCAAGTGCATTAAGTAAGTCATTCATCTATGACCATTTCCTTGAGAGGTAGTCGTAAGTCACTAATTTTTCATGATTTTTGAATAGTTCACTTAGCACTCATTGTGCAGGGTATATAGCATGTTTAACTTCCTAAACATTAATTATAATCAATACTAAGCACTTAGGTGGATATCTTCTCCTTCTTTGTCCCATCGTATAAATAAGGAGTCTCATACATCAATTTAATGTCTCATTTGACATTGAGATTAAATTATTATTATTGTTATTATTATTATTATTATTATTTAAAAAGTTTTTCTTGTATGATTAAAATATTTAAATAGTATGTATAAAAGAAATATGTATAATTATGTCTTTTCATTAATGAATTTACATGTATAAGGGATTGTGTCTCAAATAATTCAATTAGAAATATGTATTAATGTTTCTCCTCATTACCCTCCATGTTATAGCTTCCATATAATATGTATATAAGATTTCGACATAGTGATATGATTGGAAAAATAATATTTATCAGGAACATGGTTCGAGCGACCTCAATAAGATAGTCACAGGAAGAAGTGTGAGACTGTTGCAATCCTAAACATATTTCCTCCACTCCATCATCCAACCTTTAGGTTGTTATCATTTATTTGTTGTGACATGTTTTGTAACAAGCAGCTTAATTTGAATATTTTTATGTTTAAAAGAATTATAAAAAAAATGTTTGAATCTTTAAATAGAGAAGATAGATTAATGAATATTATTTTTCGTTAATGAAATTGAGCTCTATTTTATCAATAAAAGTCACATCCATTATTTTGTTAACTGACTCGTAAATAATTCCAAAATTCCATAGTAAAAAGGAAGAGACAGTTATGACAATTACCTTCCCCAAAAGGATAAAAATGAAATCCCAGGAAGGGGAGGGGATCTGTGAATGAAATAAAGAAGAAGGGTTAACAACAAAAATGTTGCAGAAAAGAGTTGTCTAGAGCTAGCTTAGAACTAGTGGAGCTCTGTAACCCCGAAAGGAGTATAGGATGGGAAGAGGTTTCGAGGTCTAACTTCTAAATATTATTGCTACCTTAGACTCTAGTCCAGATCACAAGGGGAGTTGAGGATTTGATCGCCTCTCTCATGGTAACGTGGAAAAATCAGTTTAACAATAGTTCAAATAATTATCTGAGTTACCTAACTAATTTTTAGAAAAGAATTGATAGTTTTGTATTTAATTAATGTGCTTAACTCTTTTTAGAGATTGGAGAAATATCTGATAGGATAATGCGGTTACAATGAATTTACTTCTTAGCATAATGATGAAACTTACAAGATACAAAAATATATACTATTACAGGCAATGAATATGCTATGAAGAATGAATCTAGTATTTTTGTCTACCAAAAGAGCACAGTCATTGTCAATAGAAATTTTAATAACAAGAAAAATAAATGCTATGATAGAAGGATCAAGAATACAAAAAATAGAGTGTGCGTAACAAGAAGGAAATGAAAATAGTGAATGTTCACAACATAATCAAGTATAGAGCACAAGAGAATTAGATGTATCTGTATGTGAAAATAAAAAAAGCAAACTTCTGTGTATCAACCTACTAATAATAGTTAGTGCATCTGTGGTGTGGGGAATAATTTGCATTCCTAATGTCACATAAGAATTTTGTAGAAAATAGAGATAGGCATTGAGGTTTAGGACCCTGGCTGCATGAAAAATCAAACATAATCCACTGTCCTATTGCATCCTAAACAATTACAGTCAAAACTAAGAATCAATGAGTATGAAAACTGTAAAATTTTCAAAATAAAATAATGTTATTGATCCAAATTTATATGGGAATGCAACATAATACACATATAACTAGAAATACAAAGATGCAGCAAAAATAACACTTCATTTCATTAATATCAAAGAACTGAAATTTGTTTATAGCTAGAATGGAAATAAACTAGTTAGGGCGCTGGTAGATTATATATGAGAAGAGATGCGGTGGCCATAGGCCTCTGAACTCTGTGTTACAATGAGGCTGTAAGACCTATATATTATTGATAAATAGTGGGAAACCATAAACATCCAAAAACCTAACTGTGGGAGATGAAAAGATAGAATATCGGTCCCGTCGGGGTAAATTGGTACATCAATTTCTTGTGGTCGTAACTTTGAAATACTATCTTTGTTTGACGCACATGATACATAGTTCAATAGTAAAAATTGATTAAAATAATGACTAGGTGACTAAAAATGTTAGTCACCATAATTATTTCAAGTGAATTACTACTAAATTTGAGCAATTTTATGTGACTGAACTAAAAATGACTAACTTAAATGACTAATTTAGTCTTGGAAAAAGATATATGACTAGATAATAAGTGACTAAACTAAAAGCGACTAACTTAAATAACTAATTTATTCTAGGGATAAAATATATGACTAGATAATAAGCGACTAAAGTAAAAGCATCTAACTTAAATGACGAATTTAGTCTAAGATTAAAATATATGACTATATAATAAGTGATTAAATTAATAATGATTAATGTAAATGACTATTATAGTCCAAGAATAAAAATATGGCCAAATAAAAAGTACAAAAAGTATATGAATTAGTCATTTATGTCAAAAAAATTTAATTGTGTCACTCCATATATGGAAAATTGCAATTTTGGTATCGGAGTGTTACATTTCACTATAAGTTTCTCTGAATCCATTTGGAGTGTTAAAATTTGGAGACAAAGGGGTCTCTGAATTTACACTGCTAAAATTATGAATACCCTTTGTCTCTAAAGTTTAACAATGCAGATGGATTCATCTACAATTAACATTATTTCATATATCATGTATCAACTTTACACAAATTCCTTCATTATAATTTTATTAAAGGTTATAATATTAATTATATAGCCAAATTAATATTTATATTTATATTTAATATTTGGCCATAAAGTTTGATTTTTAAACTTCATTGATTTAGGTTAAAAGTGTGAGTTTTTTTAAATCTAAGGTTAAATCTTCATATTTACATTCAATAAATAGATAAATATAACATTTCTTATGTTAAACTTGTAAGTTCATTTAAATCTAGTATTAAATAATTATATTTACATTTGATAAATACTAAATAGATAAACCTAAAATATATATTTATAGAACTATTTAGTAAATACGTATGAAAATTTATTAATTTAAGTATAAAGATTAATTAATTTTTTAAATGATGTATGAAGCTTTGTTTTTTGGTAAGTCAATGTTATATTCATGTAGGAAAAGGGGAGTACATATAGCCAGTTACAAAACAGGTTGTCTCAGCTCGACTGGGTTTGTTGACAAAAAAGTGCACCAGATGAAAAAACATAAAAAAAGGGACTAGGGACATTGTCCATAAACAGTTGGGCCAGAGGCACCAAAACACATATAAAACATAAAGAACATCAAGTAGCATACTAGTCGTCCAGCATAATGGATGCAGAGTTATCTGGGCTTGTTCCTAGATGCGGCGGAGGATAGAAGTCACACTGGCTGTGCCCTTCAAAGTGTGCCAACCAAGTCTCAATCTTTTCTACTTTCTTAGTGAGTTGATTTTGGACTCGCCAAGCCATTACCAATCTCTGCGAAACTTGCAACTATAAATAGTGAATTCGGTCTAACGTTTCCATCTACTTTGCATACTCCTCACAACATAATCTCGCAATTATTTCCACTCTTTTCATCAGGCTATTGATAAGTACACAAAATTTCTCTAGGCAGAAATGTTGGATAACGTACCCCTAATTTACCTCAAATCAGTCAAACCCATGATTCCCCTTGCCCCCACGACCTTCTCCACCTCAACGACTCTGCTTTTGAACCCTCAAACACCCACCTCTACTATCCCCCCGCTTACTTTGACTATATTTGATTAATAGTCAAAGTAGTAAATCTCATTTTGTAAAAGAGATCCCCTCAAGTCATGCATAGTAGTGACATTGAAGCCCTTTCCTATAGCTATAATAGAGCCCCACATATCTTGGTAATAAAGTGAGAGAGCAACATTAAATGGGATATATACATCATACTCTTTGCATATAACCCTCGGTGCTGGAGAGCTTCACTTTCACATTTTTGTTTGACAGCTTAGATTTCCTGATGGAGGAAATGTTGAAGGGGGTTTATTAGCATATATGGCAACACTAATGAACCCTAGTTTTGGAGGAGAGACTGGGAAGAAGACTCATTTTGGAGGGCCAATGACTTTGGTGCATTAAAAGAGGAAAAATAATATGTATGATATCCAAAGTCTCCTTAATTCCATTTCTCTATCAAGATTTATTCGTCGAATACTCATAATGTCCCTTAACCCGACATGGTGCCAATTTTATCTTCCCAAGATCATGTAGTGGACCAAAGACAAGATAAGAACCCCTACAATGTCACCATTTTAGAGCTTGAAGGTGTGAGTATGGATTGGTGACAACATCAAAACCCCTACAACATCACCATCTCGGAGCTCAAAGGCACGACCTACGATAAGGAGAGGGCTTTCAAGCATAGCGTCGTGGGATTTGGCCTCAACAGAAAAATATTGCCTTCATTTTCACCTACACCAATTTAAACTCCCTCGACATGTTGGAAAACTGTTTGATTGGACTAATACCAATGACGCTAAAAAATATGACCAATGAAATATAATTCCCTTGTCGTGAATCCTCTATGCTTATGTAAATGTAAAAAATCTCCACGATAATAGGATCACGAGAGAAGGTGGTGGACTTTGGACATTCAAATACTGGATCCAAAGGTATTTTTGGCCCTTGGGTACCTTGAAAGTGAATACTTCAAAATTGAGCAACTAATAGAGAAAAATTATGTGTATTCTTTTGGAGTAGTGTTAGTGGAGTTATTGTGTGCAATGGAAACCCTTAATCTTGTTTTTCCCAGAGAAAAATTCAATATAGAAGAGTGGGAAATGCATTGGCAAAAAAAGGGCAAGCTTGAAAAAATCATTGACCCTCACCTTGTTGGGACCATCAACTCTAGTTCTCTGAAAATTTTTAGGGAGACTACCAAAAATTTCTTGGAAGAGATGGGCTAAGATAGGCCTTCCATGGGAGATGTTATATAGAACCTAGAATATGCATTTCATTTCTAGGAGGTATTCATGTTAAATGATCTATATGATAATAGTACAAATGATATTGCAAATGTTCATTTGCGCTACCTAGATCCGCAGCCTTTTGGTCCAAGTTCAGTATGAATTCAAGTCTTGTACAAAATTTCTCAATTTATAGATTTCATTAATGAGCATGTGGCATTTTGGAGTTATCAACATCCCACAGAGGGATAGTTGTGAGTATTTACCTATTTTTTGGAGCATGTTCTCCTTCAGTGGATATGACAGAAAGTGGATCCATACCTTGATGCAACATTTGCTTACCTCGGGATGGTTGCACAAGATTCACAGAAAGGTGAACACAAAACTCTAGTGTCTTTGGTTCGGGATGAGAGCTACAAGTATGTAGAAGACATTGAGGGCACATGAATTATGTTCCTTTTGGCTGCCGAGAGCCTGGGACTTTTTATACTAGCATTATTGGATGAGGTGTTGGTGGAAGTGATGATGATTTAGAAGATGCAACCATAAGCGTTGTGTTCTCACAATTGGTGAATCCTCGTGTGAGGTGATCATAAAACAAGACTCCTTTTCCATGTTCCAAATTTACCAAATTACCACATGTAGACAAAACATTGGTGAATGTGAAATGGTTAGGTTCGATACTTTTTTTTTGCATATCACATTAGAAATCCAGTGCCTCCTTGTTAAATTCTCTCATCATATAATCGACCACCATTATAGATGATTACACCACATTTGGTTTATAAATTTAGTTAGGTAGGTAGGGTGCCCTATCTCCCATCTCCCTATAGAGTAATTTTGTCAAATATTATTTCTTCTATAATACGGGTTTCTCTCTCTTAAGTCCTATCTCTCATCCTTCCTCTCTTTCCCCTTCTCTCCTATCTCCCTCTCTCTTCCCCAATCTCTCTCTCTCTCTCTCTCTCTCTCTCTCTCTCTTTCTCTCTCTCTCTCTCTCTCTCTCTCTCTCTCTACCCTCCAATCCTCTCAGAATATCCCTCCCTCTCTCCTTCTTTCTCTCCCCCTTCCATCTTTATGTCATTGTCTCCCTCTCTTACCGTTCTCTACCTCTCTCACTCCTCTCCCTCTCTCTCTCTCCCTCGTAACCCCTTAACCACTAACTCATTATCCCCATAAACCCAATCCCTAATCCATTAACTACTAACTCATTATTCCCCTAACCCCTAAATTCACCTAAATCCCCTAACCCCTAAACCCCAATCCCCAACCCCTTAACCAATAAATCGTGATTCCCTTAACCACTAACCCCTAAGCCCCTATTCTCCTAATCCCTAAGCCCCTAATCCGTAATCCCTTAAAAAATAATTCATTATTCTTATAACCCTTATAACAATCCTTGAAACATGTTGGGATTAGCCATTTCAAATGAGAGCAAGTCTAGTTGGGACCTACCATTGTGTTAATTCTCCCTTGTTGACAAGGTTAAAATGGTTAATATTCGATAGAAAAAATGTAGATAAAATATTTCATTAAAAAGAGGGAACCATACCCTCTCTGCCAGGCTATGCCTATCAGTCTCTTGGCCTCTTCTTGCTCTCACATGAATGTAGTCTTGCTTAATTGGTACAGAAAAAGGTTTCACATTATCAAATGTTTGTTTGGGAAAAATCTCATTTCTTTCAGCACATTTACATTCTTCAAGCTTATCCTTTAAATCATCCTAGTCTTCTGTACTCTCTCCAACCTTGTAGTGCTTTCCATTCCTCTCAGTCTCATCTGTTTCCTTAGTCTGTTAAGGGAAAAGGTCGAAAACATTAGGATGCTTTTTCAATAAAGAAGGGTATTTTGAGGACATAGTCAGGTGGAGCAAGAGTATAAGAGCCAAATTTCTCATGAATGTGGCACACTCAAACTTAAGGTTTTTGTAGCATTCATCTGGTGTAGTGTGGTTATTGAGACTTCATTAGATGGCCATTCTCCAAACTTAAATTGTGTGCTAACACTGTGGCTGAGTTTGAAACTGGAGATTGAACATACATTTGGTCTAACTGTAATAGAAATTTTCATCAATAAATGTAACTGAATGGCTAACAAATACTAGAAATTAATAAATAGAGAAGACATAGAAACAAGCAACTTTACCTACAAAATTATTAAATTGATACATAAAGAATAAGCAACCATTGTGCACAAATAGAGACCAACGAAACTATCCTGTTAACCCCTAACCCATTAAAAACGGATTCCCAACCCCTAACCTATTTAACACCCTAAACCTCTAAACCCTTAACCAATTTAACCCCTAAAGCCTAAAACTCTAAACCCTTAACCCCTAACCACTAAACCCTTACCCCATAACCCATTTACCCCCCTAAAATCCTAAACCCCTAGCCCATTTAATCCCCTAAACCTATAAACCCTTAACCCCTAACCCCTTAAACCCTAATTCTCGACCCCTCACTCATTTAACCACCTAAACCCTTAAAACCCTAACCCATCTAACCCCCTAAACTATAACCCCATTAACCCCTAACCCCTAGCCCCTAAAATCCTTAACTTCTAAATCCCCTAACCCCCTAAAACTCTAAATCCCTAACCCATTTAACCCCCTAAACCCTAGACCTCTAACCCATTAAAACCTAATTCCCAACCCCTAACCCATTGAACCTCCTATACCCCTAAACCCCTAGCCCATTTAACCCCCTAAATCTTAAGCCCCTAAACTCCTAACCCAGTCAACCCCTAAATCCTAAAACTCTAAACCCTTAACCCCTAACCCCTAACCCATTTAAACCCCTAAACCCCTAACCCATTTAACCCCCTAAACCCTAAACCTCTAAAACATTAACCATTAACCCCTTAAAGCCTAATTCCCAACCCCTAACCCCTTAAGCCATTTAACCCCTAAAACCGTAACCCATTTAATCCCCTACCCTCCCATTAACCCCTAACCCATAAGCCATAAAATCGTTAACTTCTTAATCCCCTAACCCTGTAAACCTCTAAACATGTAACCCATTTAACCCCCTAAAACCTAAACCTCTAACCCCTTAACCCATTAACCCCTAATCCATAACCCCTAACCCCTAAAATTCTTAACTGCTAAATCCCCTAACCCCCTAACCCTCTAAACCCCTAACCCATTTAACCCCCTAAACCCTAAACCTCTAAAACTTAACCCCTAACCCCTTAAACCCTAATTTGAAACCCCTAACTCATTTAACCCGTAAACCTCTAAAACCCTAACCCATTTAACCCACTAAACCCTAACCCCTAAAATCCCTAACTGCTAAAACACCTAACCTGCTAAACCTCTAAACCCCTAACCCATTTAACCCCCTTAACCCCCAATTCCCAACCCCTAACCCATTTAACCCCCTAAACCCTAAACCTCTAAACCCTTAACCCTTAATTCCTAATTGCCAACCCCTAACCCATTTAACCCCATAAATCCATAAAATCCTAAATTATTTAACCCCCCTAAACCCTTAAACCCCTAAACCAGTAACACCTAAACCCCTAACCCCCTTAATCCCTAAACCCCAAAACTGTTAACGCTTAACCCATAACCCATTAACCACACACTCATATCCCCTAAAATACTTGACTAAAAAACCCCCTAACCCCCAAGCCCTTGATCCGTAATCCCTTAACCACTAACTCATTATTCACCTAACCCCTAACTGCGCCTAATTCCCCTAACCCCTAAGCCCCCAATCCCTAATCCCTTGAACACTAACTCATTATTCCCCTAACCCCTATCCCACAAATACCTAATCCCTTAACCACTAACCCATTATTCCCCTAACCCCAATCTGTAATCCCTTAACCACTAACTCATTATTCCCCTAACCACTAAGCCCCCAATCCCTAACCTTGTAATCAATAACTCATTATTCCGCTAACCACTAAACTCTAGACCTCCAACCCATAACACCCTATTCCTGTAACCCCTAAGCCCTTAATCTTTAACCCCTTAACCACTAACTTGTTATTCCCCTAAATATTATAACAATCCTTAAAACTCCTTAAGATTAGCCATTCCAAATGAGAGCGGGTCTAGTTGGGACCTACGATTGAGTTAATTCCCCCTCATTGGCAAGGTGGAATACCATGAGAAAAACCATGGGTTGCAAAAACCTCTCCTAAATTAATCATTTTATCTCAATTTTATTTTAATAATTAATTAATTATTTTCTTTAAAAACACTTCTAGATAAATCACATAATTTTTTTAAGATCGACGCCTTTTGAACCACTCATTGTGTGGTTCATCATCAATGCTTTTAAAATAAATTTATTAGAATGAAATTGAATTGATTTTGAAGCTTCCTTTTAAGCAATTATTGACATTACAAGGAATCATGGGGTGTGCTCAACATCCATCAAAACAAAAATGAGTATGATATTAAAAATGATATTTGGAGGGCATAATATTAAAAATGACGTTTGGAAAAATGGAGGGAGGGAGTATTCATTTTTTGTTTAAATTTTAGACCTCAAGTTAAAATAACATTTCGTCTTCCCAAAACACATCACTTTGTTTTTGTCATCTCCCGCTAGCTTAGTGATTAGGGATTTTTTTGTGGGTCTTGTTCTTGCAACTACCTTACTGCAATTTATTCTGGGCAGCTTTAAATCTTCTCCTACTGAAATCTAATATTGGCACAATTTCCCATTCCCTAGTATTTAGCCACATTCATGGCCGTGTGTCTACTTATCGTGGAAGCTCTTGCCACTAGTTACTCTCATTTGATAAATTGAAAGAAAACGAGTGATGAGGGTAAAGAGCTAGTAGTTAATGGAAAGGATTCACATGATTTCCCCATATACGAAGATAGTAGGACTAGCCATGGGGTCATTTATTAGGTAAACTCTAATACATTAGTGTATCTTATGCTCGAGAAATAAGTTTTAATTTTTATTTATAGTCTAAGATTTAGGAATCTATGGACTTCAGACGTAAATTTTCATTTCACAAATTTATAGTTTAATGATGTTGTCATATGTTGTGAAATAATGGATTTGAGAAACTTATTATTTATAGTCTAAGAGTTAGGAATCTCTAGACTTGAGCAAACATATTGTAGCAGCAGCAAAACTGTCCTCCGCAAGAAGATCTTCCAAAAAAAAGAATCATCACTTAAGAGATTAAAATACCAACTAAGGGTTTGAGGGTTGATCCCAATAAGGAGTTAAACACAAAAAACAAAGAGAACATGTCTTCTCCCCAAGCAGGCGATTCTAAAAATAAGGTTTCAGCTTTAGATGGGGCGCAGAAGTGGACAAAGTCTCTAGGAGTGCGTGTTATTGGAGGGAGAATTTGTGATTCTGAAAATGACAAGACCTTCCACCAGCTGTGTGTGGGGATATTTCTCTTTGTTTTTTGATATGCATTCCTCACTTTATGCTTTTAGAAGGCTTTCAAATTCTGATTACATCACTTGATATTGTAGCACTGTCGAAAAAAGACTCTGGAATTCATGGCCTATTGCAAGAATGTCGTTGGCTAGAAATCATGCACACAAATTGTTTTCCCTAAGGATTTTATTAATAGGTTATTTTACTATACCACCTACTTCGCAGTCGTTTACATCCACAAACCGTCCATTACAATGTTATTTCTTAGTTTTTGTCCTCTCACACACACAGGTCTTTTATTTCTGACAGTTTCTTATGTCTTGACACAAGAACATTTCAATTCTTTGAATGTTTCCACAATAAAAATCCCTCGGAATCTATTTGTTCTGTAAATGTTTATGTGAAAGACATTGTAAGTTAATTGAAGCTTGTGTCTAGAAATGTCGATGTGAAATACATTCTCAATAAATTGAAGCATTTTCAAAGCTCTATGGCTTTTGTAGAAGCACTTGAAAGATCTCCTCTAAAGGAGAAAAATTCTTCACGTCTAGTGTCTCCTTCAAAGGCTCGGAAATATGAAAATTCATTGGTTAAGTCTTCCACACCTTCAAAAGTTCATAAGTTGAAATAGCCATTAGATGAATCCTTTGTTCTTCAAAGAACTGTTTCACAGCATAAAAAAAGATAAAAACTTATGTACTATCTGTTAGAGTCGGTCTTTACATCCCTCCGTCAAAGATCAAAAAATATTTTGTTGCATTTCATTTTTAGGTGTCTCATTCATCCAATCAGTTGAATTCCATTCGAAGCATAGATTATCTGATGGAAGGGTTTGGTCTCTCATTTTCCCTCATGTCAGGTATCTTCTGGCTTGTGTCTGATCATTAAAGTTCATCAAAATTCATCAAGGTCAATTTTACAGTCATTCATAGTCATGGAGGGTCGTTTGGTCAAACAAGAGTCATTTCAGTCATTAGGTCTAGGCTTTGGTCTTCAGAATGTCAAATAATTCCAACAGGCCAGAGGGAGGTTCCAAATAAGTTTTCATTTCAAATTGTTCATTATCATTAATGCTTAAAAATGATTCTTCTTCAAAACTCTGTTTTGAAGAAGAAATCGTCAAATTTATTGTTTGTAATAAATATGTAATTTTTAAAAGTTTTCCATCATGAAGAATTCAGAGGCAGCCCTGGTCCTCATTTTTTGAAACACAATGCCAACAATCCCTGCAAAAAGTTGCCAAGAGTTTCATCATTTTAGCCAAAAACCAAGTGGAAACAAGCAGAACAGAGTTTGTATTAGAAGTAAAAAAAATGCCAATTTCAAAACATTAAAAAGGTGGGTTTTTAAGAAGCAAAAATCAAAGCCATGACTATAAGGGATATTTTCACCATTCAAATGTCATTCGCAAACAAGAAGTTGTCAAAACACTCAAGAGAAAATCATGGAAGGCGAAGTTGTGTTTTTGAAGACCGACTGTGTTTGGAGTGCGCGCAGCGCATTGGGAGAAGGCACGGCACACATAGGACGCATGGCGCATAGGGCCGATTGTCACAGTGTAATTTGCAACTGGCGTGGTGCATACGTTGATCACGATGCATTGGGTTTGTGCACGGCGCAAAGAGCCTCCAAACAAATTTTCACCACCGCTTCACCAAATTTCAAATCAAATCAGTTTTCTAATGATCCAAGTAAGTTTGTGAGCTTTGGCTATGGATAATAGCTGGTTTTTGGGGTGGTTTGAAAGTGAAATATAAGAATTTGAATGTCAAAATGATAAACCCTCTCATTTTTCAAAAACTACTCTTAGGGTTTGTATTTGAATTTTAAAGGGTGTGATTTTTGTGACAAGAACTTCATAGTACATTCCCCATCACTGTCACGATATCATTTACATCCCTTCCCTATTCCTCTATAAAACCACTCATATCATTTCTTCTCATTTTCAATATCATTCAAAACCCTAAACCCTATCATTCCTTCTCCTTATTCCTCTCCCAAATCATTTGCAAAAATCCCCAATTCCCAACAGTCAAGTGACTGTTATTGCATTAAATTCACTTGGCAAATCCCCACTTTTCCCACAGTTCATATTTCCTCATAGTCCCTCATTTCCTATTTAGCACATTTGGCATTGAAAACAAAGACACTAAGTCCAATTTCTCATTTTCAACCAACCAAACATACAGTTGACATACATTGTGTAGCACCATGGAGACAAACAGTGAGTCATCATATGAACAAGACAGTGATTCCTCCACAGACCTGCATGCACCGAGAAGGCCTCGTAAAGGAGGTAGAGATGTCCGAGAAGAGCCCACATCATTGACTCAATTGTAGGCCTGCCCGCTTGCAATGGCTTGATTTCAGCAACAGTCATGCTTTTAGTATTTTGAGATTATTTCTCAGATTCAGCACCATCAGGAGTTGCTTCGGTTGTTTGTTTTACATTTGCATGATGGCCAGGAGAATCTAGCTGGAGTAAATTTCACCTTGACACTAGAAACCATTTCTCAGGCAACCGGGATACCGAATATAGGTGAAGAGTGGAATAAGAGATAGCATCTGGATAGAGCATATTATGAACCTTACATCAAGCCTGGCTATTTGAGGCAGCTCAGCAGGGTATTCCCATTCCGGTTTCTGAAGGAGTCCTATGCGCCATTGATGAAACTCATCATCATATACTTCAGCTGTGAGGGAAGATTCTCACACCTCTATGCATACCACATACGGCTGTTGATGCATTTCACGAGAGTGAGATTGATGAGAATTCCATATTTCATGTGTCGAAACATAGAGCGGATGACTACTCTTGTACAGAAGAAGACTTCAGAGCAGCAACATAACAGCATTTACCATTATGCGCTCATCAAGATCATTGTTATACGTCAGCTTGGATTGCAGGGCATCACATGGGATGATTTCATTTCCCGTGACCTTTTCACAGCCCCTCAACCTCCTCCAGAGATTGTTCATGATGCAGGTGATCCTTCACATCAATTTGAGGGTCCCGATACAAAGCATATCAGTGTTCCAGTTTGTATTACATATCAGAGAGGTACCAAAGCCTTGTTTGCAGCAGGACGATGAGTACTATATCCACCTGGGGTGGAAGGGGTATCGCCTTCAACATCAACACAGGTACAGGTTTAGGATAGAGGCAAGAGGCCTATGCAGTATGAGGGCCCTTCAGGAGGCCAAGACACTGACTTTACACTCATTGATGTTGATTTGAGCTCTCCTAGCTCAAAGATGAGAGAGACCATCCAGGAACAAAAAGCTAAGATCGACACATTGAATGTGAAATTGCAGAGAGCTCAATGGGTTATAAAATACTTGGAGCAGCAGAATAAACAATTGGAGGATCAGCAAGTAGTCATGGAGTTGCGGCAAATCCGTGAAGACCGGGAATTGGCCCGAAAGAGACAAGGTGACATGACACCTTTTGAGCGGGAGACTTGGCTTACGAGGGTCAACATTCATCTTGAGAAGTGGTTGGCAAAGGTCAATAGGGACTAGTACATGCTCAGGCATATGAAGAACCACTATTGGGCCCGCACACATGTTTGCAAAGCGAAGATGAAGATTCTGAAAGCGAGGCTAAAGAGGGCACTGAAACGGCACAAAAGGGAGGATAGACTCCAAATATTGGTCGAAGCTTCTTTGGTTGAGCATGATACTTGATGGGAGACCTTCACTCCAAGTTTCATAAAATTTGGAGTAATTTTTTTCATTTTTGAGTTTTTGGTCACAAAACAGATTTTCCTGCCCGACGTGTCATGCCACCTTGCGCGTGCTAACGTTTGAGAGATCTTTTGGAGGAAAACCTTACATTTTTAGATTTTTTATGAAACGTTATGCATGCTCAAGAATGGCCTAAGGATTTAATCAAGTTCTGGCTGGCAAAAAGGGTAAAAAACACCTTGAAAATGGCCTTTCTGCCACCTTTTGCACACACAGGAACCAGTTTTGGGAGATTGAAGTTTTGGAGGGGAAAATGAACTCCAAATTGAACAATTCCACTTGGGTTGGATAGTAGACAGATAGGGCTTTCCAAAGAGCTATCAGGAGCTCAATTTTGGATTTGGGAAGTGCCTCAAAAGCAGCTCAAAAGTGGCACAACGCATTGAGTTTTTGGGCGCGGCGCATAGAGAAATTTGGCCTCATTTTCACTCTTCAGCTCAGAAATTCGCCCAGTTTTGACTAGTTTCACTTTTTGATGTAAATATTCATCTATCTTGATGTAATTTGATGACCATGATGTAAATTTAGCACATTTTTACTTGTTCTAGAGGATTCATTCACTAAAAAGTGAAAATTAAATGAATGAATCAGTTTCCTACCATATAGAGGCAAGTTGTTTGATTGCCTAAATTTTAGTTCCTAGTTTAGAATTGGTTGAAACATCTCCTAGAAGGATGAGCTCGACCCCTAGAGGCATGGGAAGGGGTTAGACTTGTCTATATATTGTATTTTCTAATACATCTTCAGGGTTGGACTCTTGGGAATAGTTTGGCACCTCATTGTATATTCATTTCAGCATTTTTGGCAAAGCAAAGACCAGGGTTTTGCAGCACTTGTTGGGATCCTTGTGGCTCTGAGTTTTGATGGTGTTTTTCTACATGTTATTGTAAGTTCCATTAACTTTTTATGTATTCCATATACCTTCTCTTTGCTTCGAAAATTAAACAAATGAGTAACTAAGGTAGAATTCATTAGTTTGCTGGTGCTCTGCCTTAAACTTTTGTTTAGTTTTATATGTTTCCGTCTCTTTGAAGAGGATCCTTGCACCCTCTTGCCCTCTTTAGCTCCTCAGCAGTATTTTCTATCCATTCATTGAATCTAAGACATCAAATCCATTGCCTTCCCTGCCCCAACTTGAACTCTGCAAGAATTTGGCCTCATCCCCAAGCCCAAAATTGCCTTTCCCTTTTTCCAACAAAAAACCCCTAAAAATCATTCCAAACTCCTTGATTAATATACATAGCCTAAAATTAGCACTCATTTCAGTCATCTCAAGGCCTATTGATACATTTTACTGAGATTGACCCGGAGAGAGCCCTCTCTTGTTTTCGTAGGGCTAGCTACCAGACTGAGCGTGGTTTGGTGTTACCGTGAACTCTGCCCTCCTTCAGCCTGAGGTAGATTTAAGCTATAAAACTATCTCTAAAACCATAGGTGACAAAGTTCTTGATTCACATAGAGAGTTTGTTCCAGTTCTGAGGGTGGCGAAGAGTCATAAGAGAATTAATATGGTAAAATTAGAGGTCAATTTTAATTAGGTAAATATTTTTTGTAATATTGAAAATGATGGGAAGAGGATATCTTATACACATGCCCTGAATGTAAAATTAATAAATACCAAAATTAATTCCAAGAGAAAAAGCAGTGTCAAGGCTGAGACAAATATTCTAATAAAGGGTATTTTTGAAAAGGGGAATTTTGAAAGTAACATTGTAAATGACCAAGAGACAAATTCAGATACAATAGAATCCCCTTGCATTACAAAAAATAAAATGATAATGTTCAAGATAAGGTTGCGACTGCAAGTAAAGATGCACAAAATTTTATGGCTATTGAGGAAAGCACAGGGCCTCTCGAGGGGAAAAAGGGGAATAAAGTAAACCCAAAATCAAAGAAAATTAATTCCTCTGAAATTAATTGTAAAGATGGAAATTTGATGCCAAGAAAACATGAACATGTTCTAAAGGTCGATGTGAAGAAAACAAAGAAAATAAAATCATACAATATAGACAAACCTAGAAATGATGTTATGAACATGATCAATGATCAATCTATTTCTGTATCTAATTTTCAGGTAGAGGTTGCTGAAGGAAAACTGAATTTGAAGAAGAAATGCAAAGCCAAGAAAGAGATGGATGAAATATTTTTTCCTCAAGGGAAGCCAATAGAGTTGATTGCAGGCATAGAATTTTCATCAAATGATGTTGGATCAACATTGCAGTTTCCGAAATTTTTCTCATCATTTGAAAAAGTATGTACTTGTTATCCAAAATGTGTTTTAAGTTCATATCCATGGTTCAAACTGAAAATTTTGCGCCGTGGATATTTTATTTGACATTGTCATAGTTATACCTTTAGCAGTACCAATTCTTTGATACAAACACACTAGTGTGATGGTATGAAGTGGAAAATGTTTAATACTGGTCATTTTATACCATGATTTGGGCTAAAATCACTTCCTAGTTATTTAGTTCTTGATTTTTTCATGTTAGATATAGCACAAAACACCTTTCCATTGTTTCATAGCTATGATTTTACACTATTCAACAATAATTGTTATATAATTTCTTTGATTGTTAAAATAAAAGTGATATTTCCAAGGGAGAATTTTGGAAGTATATGTAAATGAGGTATTATAGATGTACCTTACTGATAGATGACAATATATTCTATGATTAGTGCAAGTGAAATACCAAAGCCTCTCTGAACATCAATAAAATATTGTTTTGTAAGGTCTATGTATTATAATGAATTTTCACTATGTTACTATCCACATGATTATATTGCAACTATGAAAGTTTAGTCCTAATTGTCAGGCCTTGCCATTGATTCTATTCGAAGCAGATCCCCTTGTTATAGGGCTTTGACACATTGTTAGCATTCAACATAGAAGTATGTGATACACATTGTATTCATAAACAAACAAGAAATGATGACTCCCTTATGGTGGGAGGGGGGACCTCCATGTTTCCCATGTTCCCAGCGTCTGTTTTTCTTATAGGATGCTCCAAGAAACATTTCTCCACATATATATTTTGGGATATGCGGTGAAACATAGAGGGAAATGAATTTTCCCAAAAGGGTTTTTTATTTTTCCCTTTTTTGGGGAGATTGAAGAAACACTTCTCTACATATCTCTTTTGGGAAATGTAGATGGAAAATTTTCCCTAATGTGAAGGATTCATTTTCCAAAAGGAGGATTTTAAGTTTTTCCTTATAAGAAAATGCACTTTTAGATGACTTTTTTGGATGTATCTAAGAAAAAATGAGTTGCCAATTTTTATGGTGGCCCAAATGCTTCTACTTGCTTGTCTGATCATCCCTATACATGCAACCAAGAATGAAATTCCTTTTATTCCTTCTCTAAGTGAGTCTTTATTCATGTTGTGTAGACTCTCTTCAATGCCATTGTAACCCTCGCCTAGTCCAATATACCATCATTTTGACACAAGTCATTGATCCACATTGTACTTTTGACTAGTCAATGCTCATTAAGTTGTACTTTGTCAATTTTGGATTTTTGGCAATGTTATTGGAACCCCATTGTTGAGGTTCCTAGTGTAGTCAATGTTCTTTATCCACATTTTGTTCACTCTTTCAAATCTAAGTGCAAACAAATCCTAATCAAATATACCATCATTTCGACATGAGTAGTTGATTCACATGGTAATTTTGACTAAAAAACACTCATTAAATTTTTCTTTGTCAATTTTGGATCTTTGGCGATGTTATTAGAACCCCATTGTCGAGGTTATTTGTGTGCTTAATGTTCAAGGTGATCAAATGTTATAGAGATTTTTCCACTTTTAGTGGTATGTAGAAGTAATTGATTGATATCTAGTAATAAAACTTTATTCCAATTATATATTGTAGGAGCTTTTAAAAGCCAAAAAAAATCTCTATCACTTTTCAGATAATATCGTTGAATTTTTTACATATATAATCACAAAATATAGCAATAAGTGACACAAAAAAATAGATATGGAAGGAAAAAACCCCCAAAAAATTATTATTCGTATACTCTTGGTATTCTATCAATTGTGGAATAAGTTGGAGAGCTTGTTTTCTAGGGTATTGGGTTCATGGTATATATGGCCACAAGATAACCAATCTAGATTGTTGTGGACTTGTTTTATACCTTGAAAAATGTGATCCAAATGAGGGGCCACTATGTTGACTTTGTCACGGACTCAATGCATAACAAATTTTGAATCCCCCAAAATATTTATTTTTTGACATCTTATTCATTTAACACCTTGACAAAAGCCTAGAGAGTTGAAAATTCAACTCTCATGTTTGTGCCCATACTTGGAGCATATTTGATATGCAAAAAATGGGCAAGTTTTGCATATTTCTTTCCACAATGATTTTATTTAATGGCTTTGATCTTTGATGTTGTGTCATCAATTAAATATTCCATTCCTCCATTAGTAGGACAGCCTAAATATAGACCTCCACTTTTAGGTTATGTTTCTTTAAGTGGTTCACGCCCAATGAATTTATACTCATCGATGTTGGTTGGGTCATATGGTAACATTTCATCTACTTTTCTTCAACATTTAAAGGCAAAAACCATGATATAAAATGACTGACGCCCATTAACAGGACAAAATAAACTATCTACAATCCATTCTAGTGAGATGTTGGATATATTGAAACCATTCCCACAGGCTTCAGAAACCACTTTGGGTCTAGTTCAAGTTCTTGATGGAAAGACAAACTCCTTGCCAAAATATCTTGGAAATTAATTAAGTTCTCTTGCAGTTTCATTTGTTAATATATATATATATATATATATATATATATATATATAATTGTAGTTTACATTTTTCCATCATTCATCCATCTAAAGTATTGACTATAGATAATGCAGATGGAGTTAAATTGTCACCTGTGAACATGCCTACTATGAAAACATGTGATTTCTCTAATGGCACGGTTTTAAATTGTTCTGTAGTTTCTGCACTTTAGTTTGTATTAGATCATCATACTTGTGAAAATCATAGGAAAATATCTAAAAAACAAGGAGGTATTTCAACAAATGAATGTTGAAATAAGATGAAAAAATCTGAGCACAAGCTTAAAAGGCAGTAGATGCAACAACATGTGGCATTGGTAGGAAGCTCTTCAAATATGGAAATGGAGTCAAAAGGAGAGGTGGTTCCAAAGGAGTCTAAAATTATCAGTTCTCACAGGTAGGTGGAGGAGTTACTTTTGAGTCAGACTTCATCATCTAGCTCAACAACTCCTTTAATGACAACCCTACAGAAGACAGTTAAAGTTGTTGATAGAGGGGCTAATTCTGACCTAGCTATAGAAATAGTTTTTCATTCTTCACTGCCAGAGCTTGATTTTGCTGCCCATCCTTGTTTTTCATTTAGCATCCAACAAAATTTGAAAATATACTATTGGAAAAGAAGTCATCAGGAAACATGGTTAATGTTGTGGGCACTCCCTCATTAAGGATATCAGGAGTTTCATCATCTATAGATGAGAACACTAAAAGGGATATTTCCAAGCGAACCTTTGAACCTTTAAAAGATTCAAAATATGTGAGTGAATTGATCATTTGTAATATGTATTCATCTTTGCGATGCTCTAGTGAGAGATATGAAGGAAAAACATAAACTTCTAGGCTAGTTGTAGAGTTTTCTACAAAGGATGCTGGAGTAGTAAAGAAGGAAGAAAAATATATTAATTCTGATAACAATAATGTTCTTTTAGGAACATTGAAGAGCCCAACATGCAGTGAGTATGGAATTAAATCAGATTCAAAACTTAGAAACGTGAATAATAAACAATCTAAATCAAGACGCGATAATGCTAGACAAAGTTGTGACAATAATTTTTTAAGTCTATAATTGGAGAAAAAAAAGATCTTGTAAATGTTCTCCATCCTAAGCATGGGATTGTTGTGGTTTCTGATTCCCCATCTAATTTTTCAAGTTCACCTGATGCTAAAATAAACAGACTGTTGGCTTATTTTTCCAACTTTTTCATTGGAAAGGAAAAAGATATTTTTCATGTTGGGGAGATCAAAATCAATGGAATGCATGACAGTAAGTTGGCATCTCAACTAGCTACACATAACAATTCCACAATGGTTTTTGATCAAAATCTGCTCAAAGAGAAAAGGGGTGAAGTGTTAGTTGTATCTGAATAGTGAACAACAAATAGAGGCAAGGTGTCTGAATGGGAATTACAATCAGAAACTACACCAGTCCTCCCTAAAGTTGATATGGATATTTTAGAGGAAAAACCAGGTTTTCTATCTGGTAACAAGGTTTTTTATTGAAAACAATCTTTTGGATATAGAAACAAAGGTAGGGTTAACCATGATAGTTGCTAAAGTACTTAGGGAAGGTTCAGCTGCAAATGTGAAGGAAATTGACACGCAAGATAAGGGTCAAGCATCCACTAGTAATAGTGATATTTATGAAATGTTTGCTCAAATTCATGTGTCATATTTGCCTATTGAAAGTGAAGGAAAACATGATTTAGTAGCTATATCGACAGAAAAGGAGAATAAAAGTTCTTCTAATGTTTCTATGAAGAATAGTGTTGCAAATATTGGTGATGATGCAAACGTAGTAGTTGTCAACAAGAAGAAGAAAAAGAAGGATTTTTCTGGTAAGTCAATTTTTTCATTTCCCACTAGGATTTATATAATGCTTATAAGGTTTGAGAGGAGAGGGATGGATATGTGAGGCTTCCGGAACCATCTAAAATAGTAACCGATGATATCAAAAGTAAGAATTCTTCAGAAGAGCTTGAGAAGAGAGTCTTGAAAGAAGTGGATGACTAGGAAGATGCAGTTGAGATTTAAACTCTTATGAATCAAGTAGCTATTTTAGTTACTGAATGTTCAGGAAAAGGAAAGTACAACAAAGATTTTTTTTTGACAATCACAGATTAGTGCAAAGATCTAGCAAATCATTTTGGAATTTTTCCAGACATTATTGTATTACTTGGAAATTCCCAAGCATTTTCATGTCATGTACGAGAGGCTGATTCATTAGAAAGCACTGCAAGAGGACTTGAAAGGAAGCTGAGTGGGAATTAGCTACTTGAACGTCGTGGGAGAAATATGACCAATTTGGATGATGATAGATGGGCTAAGCTAGTGGATGCTTTTGTTGATGGTTGTGATATGCAGATGGATGAATATCTTAGTTGTTCCTCTGTGGTGTTTTGACCTGGCCAAGGTTATAATACTATCTTTGCATGAAATACCTATGAAACAAAAATGATTATGAATTTCATCCTTCATGGAAGGACTTATGTGCAAGCACCACTTCCACAAGTTGGACTAGTGAGAAGTATTTGTGATGGTTATATGTAGTAGTGTGCTTCTGGTTTGCAAAAGGGTTTGATTCCTCCTCCACAAAATTTTCTCCCCACACTTTAGATATCAAAGAACTGATATGAAGTGGGCAAGTTTTCTTATGAGGATCAATTGAAACAAAGACAAATTAAATCCATCTTTAATAAATTAAACCCCCAAAACTTTGATAAACATTTTGAACAAGTCAAATAAGTGAACATTGACTCTGCATAATGTCTTCATGGTATAATATTCAAATATTTGGAAAAGCCTTGATGGAGCTATATTTTTGTGAAATGTATGCAAAATTTAGTTTTCAGCTTGCTGCAGGAATACCAAAATTTTATGAAGATAATGAGAAGGTTTTTTTCAAGCGAGTTATTTTGAACCAATGTCAAGAAGAATTTGAAAAATATGAAATAGAAGAGGCAGAGGCTAAGAAAGTAGAAGAGAACGGTGAAAAAAACCTTTTAGTAGAAGAAAGAGAAGATAAAAAGGTTGTAGTACGATGACAGATGCTAGGATATATAAGGTTTATTCGTGAGATTTATAAAGAAAGTATGTTGATAGAAAGAATTATGCATGCATGCATCAAGAAATTAATTGGTGAATTTCAGTATCCAGAGGAGGATAATGTTGAAGCTTTCTGAAAATTGATCAGCACTATTTGTCATATTATTGACCATTTAAATGCGAAGGAACATATTGATGCTTACTTCGATAGGATGACAAAAATGTCCAATAACCAAGGGCTTCTCTTAGGTCTTTATATTACTTTTTAGGTCCCTATATTACTATTATAGTTCCTTATTGTTGTTAGTGTAACCCTTTATTGTTATGATTGTACCCCTGTAACCTCCACATTGTTATTATTGTGCCCTTAAATTATTATTGTTAGGTCGGCTAGGATTATATTGTGGCCCAACTAGGATTACATTATGGCCCCATGGACTCCTATATATAGAAAAGAGGTTTTGTGATTTGTATCATCCAAGAATTGTTCATTCATGTAATGTATTGGAGGTTTCCCCCTCGAAGTGGCTTATTTCTAAGGCATTGACATCTCTTTTCTTCTATTTTTGGAGTTGTCTTCACAACACTTGGTATCAGAGATTTGGATTCTAGGGTTTCGCTACTCCAAATAGGTCATCATGGAATTTTCACTATAATTTTTTTCTACGAAGTTTTAGAAGCTGAAATTTTTAGGGTGTGAATTCAAAATTATGAGGAACATTGTCACAAAATTTCAGAGCTTGGTTCGCAATATTTTCGCTGATATGATCTGTGGAAGTTAGGTCTTTTTGAAGGCTCCTCAATTTAATCTAAACAGGTCATCATGGAATTTGCGCTATAACGTTTTTTCTACGAAGGTTCAGAATCTGAAATTTTTAAGGTGCAAAGCTAAAATCCTGAGGAAACTCACCGCAAAATTTTAGAGCTTGGTTCGCAATATTTGCAGAGATATGATCTATGGAAGGTAGTGCTTTCCAGGCTCCTGAATTTCATTTCGAAGAGGTGATCATCGGAAAAGCTTCATAACTCTCTCTTTGAGCATCGGATTGGAGTGACATAAAAATTGGTCGCAAGTACATGGAATGTAGTTTCTTTTCTGTTAATGTCAGAGCTAAAATACGAAAAAGTGACAAGTGGCAAGTCATAGAAGTTCGCTCTGCAGAACCAGTCTGTAATTAGGTCATTGTGGGAGATTGGACATAAATTTGCCTTGGATAATCCAAATCAATCCAGAACTGTGGCATTCAAAACATAATTCAGAAGTCTACCTCAGTGCCATATTTCAGATATTAAAGAGCTAGAATCACAAACATAATCCAATTTCAATATCGAGCTCCTCAAAATGAAGAAAAATGTGTGTATTGCTTTTTTGAATTGCGTAAGTCTTTTTTGAAGAATCAATTTGAATTGATTTCAAGGGAATATTGTAGAATAGATATCAGTATTGGGTTCTAAAAAATGCCCTGTAAAAATAATTCAACACCCACTAAGCCTTTAGAAGGCTCTATTATGACTCATGAAGATGAATAATTGCAACATGATCTATCAAAATTTCAAGAGCATGTGCACCAAATTTCGCTCTCGCAAAGAGCAACAAAAAATGAAATGGAGGTTTTGAAGAAAGGCATGGAAGCGAAGATGGATGGTTTGAAGAACATGGATGGTTTGAAGAAAGGTGTGTAATCTAAGATAGATGGCATGGAAGCTGGCATGGAATCTAAGATGGATGACATGGAAGCTAAGATCGATGAAAAAGGAAAGACAACATGGAAAACATGAAGAATGATCTAAAAGTAGACATGGAAAGTTTGATAAAGTTGATACAAGAAATTTTTCCTAATGGTTAAAAGATAGTAGAGGAAACTCATGATGAGAAAAAAATAAATGTTAATTGTGACTTCATAGACACTAATGTTGGAGGGAAGAACCACCATATTTCAAAAACGGATATGAGTAAGTTTGATGGAAAGGATCCTGTAACATGGATACTACAGATGGCGCAATATTTTGATCTCCATAATTTTCAAAACACACAAAAGTTACCCATTGAAACTTTACATTTAGAACAAAATACATTTGTATGGTACCGATGGCTATGCTCCCATAAGAAAATTGTCACTTGGTCAATTTTTACGGTGGAAATGGTAGCACATTATGAGGATACAAAGAGCAACAACTTCTTTAGCCAATTGATAAATCTCAAACAAAAGGGTTTAATGGGGGAGCACATTGAGGACTTTCAAAAATTGAATATAAGGGTAACTCATATTCCATAGGAACACAGGATTGATCTCTTCATATGTACTTTAAATGATAAAATCCAACATGAAGTTTGCATTTTGGAACCTGATTCATTGGAGAAGGCATTTAAGTTGGCAAGAAAAGTTGAATGTAAAATTATGGCGACAAGGAAGCCTACAACTCACTTCTACAAAGAAGGAAGTGTTGCTACGCCTAGATTTCCACAACCTACAAGGTTGACACCACAAAAATTGGAAGAAGAAAGAGAAAAAGGGCTTTGCTATAGTTGTGATAGAAAACACACTAAAGTTCATAAGTGTGCTGAGAAGAAATTATTTTACATAGATTGTGAAGAGGAAGAAGAAAATGAACAAAAAGAGGATATACAACAGGAACCAACCTTAGAAGAGGAGGAAATGAGTCTAACCATATCGTGTAATGCATTGGCAAAAATTACCACTCCTCAAATTCTTAAGATAGAAGGACATATCAAGAAGAGAAACGTGATAGTGTTGATTGATTCAGGTAGAACCCATAACTTTATTCATTGTAAGGTAGCCAAGGAATTGAATTGTTTCCTATACCCAGCACTAGAATGTCAAGTGATGGCTACAAATGGAGGAACTATAAATTTCTCTGGAAAATGCCATAATATCAAGCTAACCATGGGGGAATATGTATTGAATAGTCCAATGCTTTCCATTCCTATGGGAGATGTTGATGTTGTACTAGGAGTACAATGGTTACAATCTTTAGGGACGGTAGCTTTTAATTTTCAAGAACTTTTCTTGAAATTTTTTTCAGAAGGAAAGGAAGTCGAATTATGGGGTATTGCAAGGAATCTAGGAAAGATAATAAGCTCTAATGTCATGAAAAATCTTCTAAAGAAAGAAAAACGAGGCATAATCACACAATTATGCTCACTAGAAGTTCCAACATCAAAATCATCTATTTCTGCAGATCTCCAACAAGTCTTGGACAATCATTCCAAGGTGTTTGAAACTCCGAAAGGACTCCCACCTATTCATGATCAGCGGGCGTTATTCATTCGATTCCAGAAATGTTCTCCAAACATCAAAGCCCAGGTAGATATCCTTACATGTCCAAAAGAGAGAACGGAACGTATGATTGCAAAAATGTTAGAGTGAGGTAGACATAATTCAACCTAGTCAAAGTTCTTTTCTCTCCACCCGTAGTATTGGTACAATGTGATTGGATCATGGCACATGTGTCTGGATTATAGGGAGCTCAATAAGCTCACCATTAAAGATAAATTTCCCATTCCTGTGATTGATGAATTATTGCATGAATTACATGGAGCAATTTATTTTACCAAGTTGGATCTTCATTTAGGATATCAGCAAATTAGAATGAAGACTGAAGATATTCCAAAACTACATTTCGAACTCATGTGGGTCATTATGAATTTTTGGTCATGCCTTTTGGCCTTACCAATGCACGTTATACATTTCAAGGGTTGATGAATTCCATTTTCAAACCCTTCCTTAGAAAATTTGTGCTAGTATTATTTGATGATATACTAATATACAGCAGGTCTTGGAAGGATCATGTTGAATATATTGACAAGGTGCTCAAAATATTGTAGGAGAAACAATTATATGAAAAAACATCCAAATGTTTCTTTGGAGTACAAGAAGTGGAATATCTGGGTCATATTGTATCTCACGAGGGTGTTAAGGTAGACCCTAACAAAATTAAAGCCATTAAGGAATGGAAAGTCCCCACAACCATAAAGCAGTTGTGAGGATTTCTCGGGTTAACAGGGTATTATTGCAAGTTTGTTAGGAATTATGGGAGAATAGTAGCACCTCTAACAACATTATTGAATAAAGATGAATTTTCATGGACTCCTGAAGCAACTAAGGCCTTTTAACATCTTAAAGAGGAAATGTGCCTAGCACTGGTATTAGCTACACCAGACTTTAAAAAAACCTTTATTGTGGAATGTGATGCCTTGGGAAATGGAATTGGTGTTTTTTTAATGTAGGAAGGAAGAGCCATTGCTTTTGAAAGTAATCTTATCAAAGGAAAGTATTTACAGAAACCTATTTATGAGAAGGAAATGTTATCAATACTGCATGCACTAAAGAAATGGTGAAATTACCTAATGGGAAGACACTTCAAGGTAAAAACTGATCCTGATAGTCGTAAACACTTTTAGGAAAAAATACTATCTTTAGAAGAGTAGCAAAAATGGGTCACAGAGATGTTGGGTTATGAATTTGAAATAATCTACAAAAAAGGGAAGCTTAATGTTATTGCAGATGCACTCTCAAGAAAGAATGAAGAGGTGGAAGCATTACTTTGTGCGATTTCTATTATCCAACCAGATTGGATAACCGAAGAAAGAGATAAATGGAAGAAGGAAAAAGAAGTATGGACACTCATTCAAAAGTTGTAGCAAGATCCTAGTACATCCGATACATTTAGTTGGAAAAATGATTCTTTATGGTAGAAAGATTACTTATATCTTTGTAAGAATTCCCAACTAAAAAAAAAGATTCTTTTGGAATTGCACACTTCTCCTTTAGGAGGACACTCAAGATTTTTAAAAACTTACCACAGGGTGAAGAAGGAATTTTTTTGGGATGGCCTTCAATTTGATATTCAAAAGTTTGTGGTGAAATTTTTGGTTTGCCAGCAAAATAAGGTTGAGACAGTTAAGACCCCAGGACTACTGCAACCTTTATCCATTTTAAGTCAACGTTGGGAGGAGATTTCAATGGACTTTATCAAAGGATTACCTAAGTCCGAAGGAAAGAGTGTCATCATGGTGGTAGTTGATACACTTACCAAGTATGCACACTTTTGTGCATTATCTCATCCATTTAAAGCAAGTACAGTTGCTACTACATTTAAGGGCACAATTCAAAAGCTACATGGAAACCCAAGGGTTATTGTGAGTGACAGAGATCCCATTTTTACTAGAAATTTTTGGATAGAGTTATTTTCTTGTTTGTGTAATCAATTAGCTCATAGCTCATCTTATAATCCTCAATATGTTAAGCAAACTGAGATAGTAAATAAATGTTTGGAAGGATATCTTCGTTGTTTTGTATCTGATAAACAAACACAATTGATCAAGTGGTTACCTCTCGCTAAATGGTGGTATAACACTTCCTTCCATACTGCACCAAAAATGACCCCATTTATGGAACTTTATGGATATCATCCACCGTCCATCACATCATCTTTAAGAGAAAATTCGAAGGTTCAAACGGTGGAATATCACAACGAGGATCAACATGAAGTTCTCCATCTCTTAAAGGATAACCTGAATTTGGCACAAAATTGAATGAAATAACAGGAAAATCAACATCGCAGCGACAAAAGTTTTGATGTAGGAGACTAGTTATTTTTACGGCTGCAACCATAAAAAAAAATGTCCCTCAAGCTAGCTAAGAAGAACAATAAATTATCGCCAAAGTACTATGGTCCTTACAAGGTGTTTGCAAAAGATTGGTACTATGGCATACAAATTGGAGCTTCTTGCTTCTTCACGAGTGCATCAAGTTTTCCATGTCTCATGCTTAAAGAAGGTTATAGGTGCAAATATTCCAGTTCAAACAATTTTTCCGGAACATTATGAGAAAGGAAAAATCATATTGGAACCTGAAGCTACGAAATCGATCAATTTTAGATTATCTCATCAAGTGGAAGAACTTACCCACTGAAGATTCTACATGGGAGGATGAGAATTTATACAGAAGCACCCAGAGCTACTCAAGCGTTAAGGACAACACTTTTTTGAAGGAGAGGGGCATGTTAGGTCCCTATATTACTAGTATAGTCCCTTATTTTTGTTAGTGCAACCCTCTTATTGTTATTATTGTACCCTTGTAACCCCCATATTGTTATTATTGTGCCCTTAAATTATTATTGTTAGGTCGGCTAGGATTACATTGTGGCCCCACTATGATTACATTATGGCCCCAGAAAGGAGATTTTGTAATTTGTATCATCCAAGAATTCTTCGTTCATGTAATGTATTGGAGGTTGCCCCTCGAAGTGGCTTATTTCTAAGGTGTTTATATCTCCTTGTTGTTGTTATTTTAGGACCCTTACTGTTATTGTTGTACCCCTATAACCCCCATATTTTTATTATTGTGCCCTTACATTATTAGTGTTAGGTTAAATAGGTTTATATTGTGACCCCATTGACTCCAATATATAGAAGAAGGTTTTGTCTTTTATATCATCCCAGAATTTTTCATTTATGTAATGTAAAAGAGGTTTCCTCCTTGAAGTGGCTTATTTCTAAGGTGTCAATCTCTCTTTTCTTCTTGTTTTGGAGCTAGTTTCATAACATTTGGTATTAGATCTTTTGATTCTAGGGTTTCCTTTCTCCAAACAGGATATCATGGAATTGTCACTATAAATCTTTTTCTACAAAGGTGCAGAAGCTGAAATTTTTTTCATACGAAGCCGAAATTCTAAGGAATTTCGTGTCAAAATTTCACATCTTGGTTCGCAATATTTTTGGAGAGATGATCTGTGGAATTTAGGGTTTTTTCGGGCTCCCGAATTTCATCTCAAAGAGGAGACTGTGGGAAAATCGTCATAAATTTCTCTCTCTAAGTATTGGATTGGACAACTGTAAAAAGTGGTCTCAATTAAACAGACCATAGTTCTCTATGTTTCAATATCACAGTTGAAGGAGGTAACAACACTAGTAAAAAATGATGAAATTAATGACTAGGTGACTAAAAATGTTAGTCACCGCAATTATTTCAAATCAACCAGAAATATGCGTCATCACAAAGAAAGAGATGATGAATCAGATGAGGAAAGTGATTATGTTGGAAGAAAAGAAACGTTATTCATGGCATTTACAAATGATGATGACTCAGAATTGGAAGATTAAAGAAACATGGATAGTTTTCTGATGAATGCCATTGAAGAAAATGAGAATCTACAAAAGAAAATAATTTCTCTCAAAATAGAAAGAGAGGAAGCAAAAAGAAGGGAAGACTTATTGAACATTAATCTAAAAGAGAAGGATGATATCTGTGAAAAACATGAAGCGAAAATAGTATCTCTAAGAAAGGAATTAGAGCAATTCAAAAGGATTTGGCAAAGCTCTCTAGTTCTAGACAACATTCTTAATACTCAAAAACCTCAACATGACAAGTCTGGAATTGGTTTCAAAGGAGAATCATCAAGTACAAAGAATAATGCTAGAAGTTATGCTGATGTACTCTCTCGCCATCCTAAAGAAGAAAAGTCATCTCGTCAGGAACAAAGTCCGAAGCTCAAATAGTGTCCCTAAGAAAGGAATTGAAGCAAATCAAAAGGAGTTGGCAAAGCTCTCTAGCTCTTGACAACATTCTTAACACTCAGAGACCTCAACATGACAAGTCTGGAATTGGTTTCAAATGAGAATCATCGAGTACGAAGAATAATGTCAGAAGTTATGCTGATGTACTCTCTTGCCATCCAAAAGAAGAAAAATCATCCCAGGAAAAAGGTCACATATCAAAACCAAGATTTGAAAGAGCAACTTCAAGGAAGGATGTTGATTCAAGCTATGTATACTACAACAGGTATGAAACTATTTTTCTTGGGCATTGTTACAATTGTAAAAACTTTGGGCATCAAGCTAAGCATTGCAAGGCTCATAAGAATGAAGTACCAAGATTGAATAATCAACCAAACCAACTACGTGGGCCTAAAGAGAAAGAACAAATCAAAACTTACAATTCCTTTGATCCTTTGGCTAAGTTTGATCTGTCTTGCTCATTATGTGATGATTATGATCATAATGAACAAAATTGCCCTCTCAAAAGGGAAAAAGCTAAAAACGTAAATCTCAAAACTGATAAATGTGGCCTAGCTCTATGTGCTCATAGTGAAAAAAATCATTGGTTCGTGGATAGTGGATGCTCGAGACATATGACAGGTGACCAAAAGAAGTTTATCTCATTGAACAAGAAAAATGGAAATGTATCCTTTGGAAGTGGATCTGCTAAAATCACTGGAAAAGGGACTGCTACCCTTGTCAATGGACTAGGAAATGCTCAAAATACCTTGCTGGTATAAGGGCTCAAACACAATCTCTTAAGTGTCAACCAAATTTGTGACCAAGGACATAATGTTGTCTTTAGTACAAAAAATTGTGAAATAAGAGACTTGGCCTCAGGAGAGCTTGTGGCGAAAGGAGTAAGAACACCAGATAATGTTTACATTCTCAGTAGAATCCAAGAAGATAAATGTTACCTAAGTCAAACAGATGAAATTTGGTTATGGCACAAGCGATTGGGGCATACAAGTTTTGATAACCTAGTCAA